>SJYA01001191.1:117518-140870 GCA_006410615.1 Neotragus moschatus
ATAGGGGGGGGGAGGAAGGGGGGGAGGGTTCAAGATTGGGAACGCACGTACATCTGAGACAGAAAAAAAAAAAAACAACTGCACATATCACTCCAGTGTGGTATTGAATAAAAAACTTAATATAAAAATTCATCATAACCATATTTCATGAGCTTTCACTATTGTTTGAGAAGAGTAGGTAACATATACTAGGCCATCAGGTACAGTTGTCCAAGTTATACACTGCACAATTTAAGGATTACATTTGATAATGATGAAATTCTTCATACAACCCCTAGAGTTACACAGTGCAAAATCTGCACAAGCCTACTTAGTAACTCTGCATGAAGTGGGGGAAGTACCATGGAACCCATACATTTCTAGAATTTGAAAATAAAAGTATCACTCTTATTTTGCACTGACTCATTTTTATGTAGAATACTGAAAATATCATTTTTGTAATTTGTAACTTTTCTTTTGAACTGTTCCAAGTTATGGAATATCAATAATGCTGCTGCTAAGTCGCTTCAGTTGTGTCCAACTCTGTGCGACCCAATAGATGGCAGCCCACCAGGCTCCCCTGTCACTGGGATTCTCCAGGCAAGAACACTGGAGTGGGTTGCCATTTCCTTCTCCAGTGCATGAAAGTGAAAAGTGAAAGTGAAGTCACTCAGTCGTGTGCGACCCTCAGCGACCCCAAGGACTGCAGTCTTCCAGGCTCCTCCATCCATGGGATTTTCCAGGCAAGAGTACTGGAGTGGGGTGCCATTGCCTTCTCCGATATCAATAATAGAAGGAAGTAAAATTGAAAACATTCTCTAGCAATGTACCAGCTTTACATGAAGAATGAACTAAAATGAAATACAGAACCTGAGCTACCTAGTTGAAGATAGCATTGGTTGGAGAAAAGGGTCTAGATGTTGACCAGGTAGAAGAGCTACAGGTGTAAGAATCAGTGGTGGTGTGTGTCACATAGTGTGGGTTCCATTCACTCATCCAAGTGTTTATGTTCTCAATAAACTAATGGTTGAGCATATATTTTGTGCTTCTGGCTTTCCTCCCCCATTCATTGTAGCTCCTTATCTTTGACCAGAAACATGCAAAGAATACCTTCAGCCTTTACACATAACCTTTAAATTTCCCTGCTTACTCTCAGCTTTACAGACAAGCTTCTTGTATATTTCAGTTTCAAATTAAAGACCTCAAATAAAGCATCACAGGACCACTTGAAGCCTAAAAGAAATAAACTCCAAAGAAGGACTGCTAGTTACATTATAAAACCATTTGCAACAATCATACAAGTGTAGCCATTAAAAGTAGAAGTCTATGAAATTTTAGGTTGATTCTTCAAAGCTATTTGCAAGACTTCATTGTAGTATTATGGCACAATTTTCCATCTGCTCTTAGCATCACAATGTGAAAGCCTACATAACCAGAAGCCAGAGTCCCTAGATACAATCAAAGCTATATTTGAGCTCAAAGAAAGAGGTCAGAATAGCTGATTTTATATTTAAAAGAAGCCATACATGAAAATTGTCTGTTGATTAATTCTTGGCAGACTCTGATTTTATGTATGCATTTATACAACTATACAGCCCCTGACTAATAATGAAAAATTATTTTACATGAAAATACCATTATACCTTCAAGCCAGTTCAAAATGGTGATTCTACTTAGGGTTCAACAAATATTTCAAAGCATCACATTTCAAAATGTCTTTAATCTGCATAGTTTATTCACTGAACTACTAAAGACTTGATTCTGTGTGTACTGTGCTGTGCTTAGTCACTCAATCGTGACTGACTCTGTGACCCCATAGGCTATAGCCACAACGCTCCTGTGTCCGTGGGGATTCTCTAAGCAAGAATATTGGAGTGGGTTGCCAGTGCCCTCCTCCAAAGGGTCTTCCCAACCCAAGGATCGACCCCAAATCACCCACATTGCAGTTGAATTCTTTACCATCTGAGCCACCAGGGAAGAACTATTTTCAATGCCTACATTAGGAAGTCTATGGCATTTTGAAATCAGAAAGGACAGTCTATTTTTAATATTCAGAATACAACTACTATAGAGAGAGCTGTAAAGGCTGGGATATATTTAAGATCAGAGTTGGGAGCAATGAAAAGAAGATTGAGAATGACCAAGGAAATAAAAGACAGAATCCCTGACAAATATATGTGAGATCTAGCTAAAGACCCAGACCACCAAGTCATGAAGCAACACATCTGCAATATAACCATAACTACTAGTATCCAGTAATGTCATTCAGAAGAGAGGTTTGGATCAAAGACGTAAACAGCAACCACAGGGAGCAGCAGGCACTGTTTACATGTAGTAACTAACAATCTTAACTCACAATGTATAATCATGTATGGATGTGAGAAACCATAAAGAAGGCTGAGTACTAAAGAAATAATGCTTTCACACTATAGTGCCGGAGAAGCCTCTTGAGAGTCCTCTGGACAGCAAGGAGATCAATCCTAAAGGAAATCAGTCCTGAATATTCATTGGAAGGACTGGTGCTGAAGCTGAAGCTCCAATACTTTAGCCACCTTATGTGAAGAGCTGACTCACTGTAAAAGACCCTGATGCTAGAAAAGACTGAGGGCAGGAGGAGAAAGGGGACAACAGAGGATGAGATGGTTGGATGGCATCACCAACTCAATGGACACGATTTTTTTTTTAATTTTTATTTTTTTAGTTTGTTTTGCTTTACAATACTGTACTCATTTTGCCATACATTGACATAAATCAGCCATAAGTGTACCTGAGTTTGAGCCAACTACAGGAGATAGTGAAGGACAGAGAAGCCTGAGCTAAATTGTGGAAATGCTGGGGCAGGGGGTGGTGGGATGGTTTGTACACAAAAGACAAAAGAGAAGAATACAAACCTGGATCAGTATAATTTATGACTCTCAGGAAATCACTACTAATATATCAGAAGTTCAGAGTGACATTTGGTTGCTCACCTCTCAGAAGAAATTTCCCCACAAGATGCCTAAATGGCACCACTGAATTCATGAAGAGTTGTCAGTTCTTTCATAAGGGAATTCTCACAATGAGGCAAATGAAAAAGATAATAGAACTGTGTGATTTTGTGGCTCAATGGCTAATGATTTATGCAAAGATCCACACTTAAAAGGATATATTTTGCTTTTGCTTATACTACCTTTATGTCAATTCCAGAAAACTCAGTTTCTACAAACATAATGCCAAAGCAGTAATTTTATCTANCTCTGATATATTCAAATGCTGAGCCACCTAAGAAGAAAATCAGCTGTGGGCAAAACAGCCTCCAGTAATAAGAGGAACATGATTCAAATCTCAGAAAAATCAGAAAGGTAAAATGAGCTGTTTCCACACCTCTATTATTGCTCATTTTTCAATAAGAATAGCTTCTAGTATAATTTGTGTGCTTTTGACCACTCAGGATTCAGAATCTCCCCCAGCATTTTAGAAAGCCCACAGCTGGCAGCAGGACCTCAGCAAAAGTGAAGACTAACTAGTTTATGTTACTTGATCATGAGATTTTTTTCTCCCTCTCTTGTGAGCATCAAAGAGACTGAAATGATTTGGGCTACATTCATTCTCAAAAGGTAAACATTAGCAGCATTAGTCCATTTGGCTGTGTTTCCATTCCAGGCAGGCTCCCAGGAAAAGAGGAACACTTTGCTCACTCTTCAAAGGTACTCTCAAACAGATAAGAAAACAGTAAATTTTAGCAAATAAGTAGTTTCTCACATATATGAGGTGTTACTCTAATTTAACATGTTTTTTCTAAGTATAGAGACCAACCATGATATTCTCAAGGGAGAATCACATGTTGGAAATAAACAAATGAAACTCAAGGATGGTTATAGTATTTTTCTTTATCCCAAAGTTTTTTCAAGTGGCAAAAATTATAACTGCTTTCATATTCCTTATACTATCATCATGTATTCTTCATTTAAGAAAGGCAATAGAAAATATATTGAACTTAGAGCACCATTCTATTTAATGCATCAGGGTTTCAAGTTGTGGATTTCAGAGACATTAATTTTAAGATCTCATCTGTTTATCTAAGTTTTTCCAATACTTGGAAGGCAAAGGGAAGATTATCTGTATTTAAATGATGGTTAAAAAAAATTGTGCTTATTGATTTTATTGCCTTATGTAAAGCAAGAGCTGTAAGATAGGCATATAAAAGCAATTACCACTCTGCCCTAGGGAATTCATAGGTCAGTAAGGTACTGCTGAAGAGTCCAGAACTGCTCTAAGTGGACACTTTTTAATCAGCCTCAGAAGCAATGCTAAAAGTTCAGCAGAAATAAAGGATAAGGAATTTAAAAAGCCTAATCTCTAAAATTCATATTACCCCCAGTTGGAAATAATACTATGAGTTTCCACATCACATGAACATATATTATCCAAGCAAGACATGAGAGGCAGACCAATTGGGTTTCTGATATGCATATACCAATTTTTATTCGTCTATCCTTGAACAAGTTACTTAACTTCTCTCAGTCACAATTTCCACACTGTAAAATGATGATACATATAATGATGATAATATAATAACAATATATTCTGATAAAATAACAATCCCATCAAGGAAATGGCAAGACTAAATTAAAGACTACATATACCGTATTTAACCTGGTAGCTAAAAACTGTTTATACAATAAAACTATTTCAAAATATGCAGCAGCACATATGATTTTCATATTGTACAATATTTGAATATTATTACACTTTTGCTCATCTCCATTAATAGTGATAATTAAGAGATTTAAAGTTAGAAAGTTGTAAAAATGTGTAATTTTTAAATCTTCTTTCAAATAAGGAACTTAACAGTATGCATCCCATTCAATATAAGGAGCCACACCAAGCCACACCATTTACACAAATAATCTCACTGTCAGCATGCCACAGGTCATCCATATGTGATGAGAAAAATTGAAATTAAATCCATAAGTTACTGCCATCTTTAAATAGATTATATTTTGCAACATCAAAGTATCACTTTTGATGTGATACTTCTGAAAAGGGGAAAATAATCACCTGAGGGAGCAGATCCTTCTTCCTCTGGCCATAAACTAGACTCATAAGTAAAACAAGACACCTGTACTCTGATGCTTTAAAAACATTTAATTGTCTAAAGGACCCTAAAGAGGTATAAAACCTCCCATCCACTCCATTAAAAACAACCATAAAACTGGAAAAAAAATACAAAACAATCACTTCAGGGCTCTAGAAATTAACTAAAGATAGACAACAAATTAAGAAGCATTTATTCATGAAAATCAACTGAACTTTGGATAAGAGGTGTGATTCTGCAGGCTTTTTGCCTAGGGCTGCTCCCATTCCACTTCTGAATCCCCCAGTTTGTCAGTGCAGGAGGATTACAAAAGTAAAATTGACCATGAAAACTAGCAGCTTTCTGCTGGTATCGGAAGACTTGATTTGGGGCAGAAGGTAAAAATCCATACCCAGCAAGGCTGTCAGTAGAAGAGGCAAATGCAGTAGAAAAAGAATGGGGCAAATCCACAGCTCTGCTAGCCTGAGATTAAAGTATAGATGGGGCAAGCTGTGGACCAACCAGAATGTTAATTCAGAAAACCTAAAAATGAGAACCATACAAGAGTTGGGGCTTCCCAGGTGGCACAGTAGTAAAGAATCCACCTGCCAGTTCAGCAGATAAGGATTCGAGCCTGGATTGGAAAGATTCCCTGGTTGGGAAGATCCCCTGGCAGCCCACTCCAGTACTTTTGCCTGGACAGGGGAGCCTGACTGGCTTCAGTCCATGGGGGTCACAAAGAGTCAGACACAACTGAGCAACTGAGCACTCACACAGGCATACAAGAGCTAGGTAAGCTCTCTACACATCCCTGTGTGACTACAAAACTAAACATGTGTGCAAGGAAAATTTGAGATGGTCTGGTAGTAAATAAAATTCAAGGCAAGTAAGAATTATCTGAACTTTGAATATGCTGCCAAACATACATACTGATCCATAGCAGAGGGGGAAAGATTATGGAGTTGAGGTGTTTGAGTACAACATCAGCCCAAATCACTGGCTAACAACTGAGGCAGAAGACACAGCAAAAGCCATTAGGAAGGTAGACCAGAAATAAAATTAAAAACTAAAAACTGAGCGGACACATCAGTGGTCACATACCACAGAAAAGATTCTGCAGATCAAGTCCAAGTAAGTTACAAAATAGAAAACAAAGTTTTTGTCAATGAAAAAAATTAAAATACAGGGGTGTTTCAAAATGTTATCCAAAATGTCCATTTCAACAAAAGATTATAAAACATGTGAATACAAAGCAAAGTAGAGCCCATACTTAGGGCAGAAAAAGAAGAGTGAAAAAGAAATAAACATTGACTGGGTCCAGATGTTGGACTTAGTATACTAAAACTATTTTTCTTCTAGTTTTATTGACCTATAATTGACATTCAGCACTGTATAGGTTTAAGGTGTACAACATAATGATTTGACTTACATACATCATGAAATGATTGCCATAATAAGTTTAATAAATATCTATCATCTCCTATAGATACAAAAATAAAGAAATAGAGAAAAAATTTCCTTGACAGGAGAATTTGGGATTTACTCTCTTAACTACTTTTATAAACAACATACAACAGCACTAATTATATTTATCATGTTGTACTGTACATCCCTAGCACTTACTTCTCTTATAACTGGAAATCGGAACCTTTTGACTATTTTCATTCAATTGATCCCACTCTGCACTTCTGGTAACCACAAATCTGATCTCTTTTACTATGAGTTTTTTGTTTGTTTGTTTGCTTGCTTGTTTGTTTCTAAAGTANCAGGAGAATTTGGGATTTACTCTCTTAACTACTTTTATAAACAACATACAACAGCACTAATTATATTTATCATGTTGTACTATACATCCCTAGCACTTACTTCTCTTATAACTGGAAATCGGAACCTTTTGACTATTTTCATTCAATTGATCCCACTCTGCACTTCTGGTAACCACAAATATGATCTCTTTTACTATGAGTTTTTTGTTTGTTTGTTTGCTTGCTTGTTTGTTTCTAAAGTATAACTGACCTACATATAATGCTATGTTTGCTCCTGGTATATAACATATTGATTCAATATTCCTATGCATTTCAAAAAAGTCACTGTGATAAGTCTAGTTACCATGTGCCACCATAGAAAAATATTATATAATTATAAAGGTCCATCAACCGATGAATAGAAAAAGAACGTATGGTATATTACAGAATGGAATATTACTCAGCCATAAAAAGGAATTAAGTAATGTCATTTGTGACAACATGGATGGACCTAGAGAGATGATCATACTCAGTAAACTCAGACAGAGAAAGACAAATATCATATGATATCACTTATATGTACAATCTTTAAGAAATGAGACAAATGAGTTTATTTACAAAACAGAAATAGATTCACAGAGATAGTAAACAAACGCATGGTTACCAAAGGGGAAATGGGTGGCAGAGATAAATTAGGAGGTTGAGATTAACATACACACATATATGAGATTAATATTTACATATACTATATATAAAATAGATAAACAACAAGGCCCTACTGTATAACACAGGGAACCATACTCAGTATCTTATAATAACCTATAATGGAAAAGAATCTAAAAAAAAGAATGTATGTGCTCAGTCGCTCAGTTGTGTCTGACTCTTTGCAACCCCATGGACTATAGCCTGTCAGATTCCTCGGTCCATGGAATTTTCCAGGCAAGAATATTGGAGTGGGTTGCCATTTCTCCAGAAAAATTAAAAATGCATATACATATATACATATATATATATGAGTTAGTTTGCTATACATCTGAAACTAACACAGCTTTGTAAATCAACTATATTTCTTTTTATTTTGTTTTGTTTTGTGATTTTTTCTTTTTTATATAAATTTATTTATTTTAATTGGAGGTTAATTACTTTACAATATTGTATTGGTTTTGCCATACATCAACATGAATCCACCACAGGTATACACGTGTTCCCCATCCTGAACCCCCGTACCTCCTCCCTTCCCGTACCAGCCCCAAGCATCCAGTATCATGCATTAAACCTGGACTGGTGATTTGTTTCTATATTTCAATAAATTATTTTTTAATTCCAGAGAATCCAACACTAATAGTTTTGCTCTATTTTTGCTATTTTAGGTGATTTACACAGAAATGAATCTTTTTTCAATCAAAAATCAACCTGTCTGATGTATTTTAAAACCTCTATTCAATAGAAAAGCAATTAAAGCAAAAACAAAAAATATTTCACACTGGGTTTCATTTTGGTGGTATTCCAAGAAACTTTATCCTACAAGTATTATGAACTAGTATTGGTCAGAGCCTCCTAAATCTTTAGGAAGTACTCAAAAACTCTGAAATCCCATCTCTCCCATAAAGTCTTTCCTGCACACAAGTTTGTTTATATATTATGCAGATATAATTGAAACATACTACAGGGCATAATACGTACTCTGATCTGTAGCTAACATTGATGCACTGACTAACGTAAGAAATCCCTTCTCCCACTGATTTCTTCTTCTAAATATTTGTTTATTTACTTCATGATTTTTTTGAACACCTAGTCTATTGTCTGTCCCCTAATGATCTGTCTACATCATTGGCCTTTGACTATCAACTCCTAAAATGTGTATCAGAGTACCAAAGGAAAAAGACACTGACTATGTCTGTTGACTTTAATTTTTATTCATATCCATTTTTCAAAGTCCAGCTCAAATTCTAGATTCTGTTAGACTCTTCCCTGGACAACTCTAGCTCAAGCATAATCTTTAGTCTCCCTGAACACTTATCTACAACTTCTGCCACTTGTGTGACTCACTCTATTATATTCATTTACAAAAATTCCAGAATGGAAATCCAAGCTATGTGTGGCCTCTGAGCATTTTAGTGGAGCTTATGGAATTTACCTGGCCAAGGATCTAGACAAATGAGTGTCTAAGAAAGCTCAGGGGAAGAAATTCATGCTGAAAAGAGAGAACTAAAATGTATACACTTGCTTTGAGGTCACTGGGTTCTTACTAAGGGAAAAAAGAATGATCATATTTTGGTGTCTTGTCCTCAATTTATTCACATCGCTACCTTCAAGGAGCAGTTCCTGAATCCTGAGGTGGGGAAAGGGGCTAACAACAAATATGACATTTAAAATGTTAAAAGTGTGTTCTCTATTTGATAAGAAACAGTGGAGACAGCAGAGTTTTGCAACAAAAATGAGCAAGAGACATTTCCCACATCAGAAACACGACTTTCAGGGTACCCAGCTAGAAACAGTAAAGGATTAACAACCAGATATTCCCAAGTGGTGAGCACCATCCAGGTGGGGAACTCAGGCTAGCAGGAATCTTCAGCACTGTGATCTTAGATGTGCTCAAGAAGCCGTATAACAAAACCTTCATATTATGATGGTACTACAAAAAGAAGCAATGTGAGAAACTATTCAGCACTGCAGAGTTTCGGAGGGGCCAACACCTTCTCAATGATATAACACTTGGAGGAGGAAAGTAAAAGGACCCTACAGGACAGTTTTGTTCTCCGATGCTGTTACCCTCTTGGCTAGACCAGGTGACATATTTATTGTCATTTATTTTTATTGGACTATAGTTGAGCATATTCTTTCTTCTCTACTGCATGGGCTTTTATCATCTCTCACTCTAAACAGTACTGTCTCTAGAAAAACACACTCACACTCTCATTATTGGTTAAATTGAATTAAGAAATTATTTTTGGTTATAATAGTGTAAATGGCTGAGTTCTTTCTACTAATCTGGTTCAAATATGGATTTCACTGCTGTTGCTTTTGCATCCAGTGGATGTGTACGATTTGGGAGAAAATAAGCAACTGGCAGAAAATTAATAGAGCAGACAAAGCTAAGGAAAATTAGTTGGGCATCTTATGCAAAGACTGTATTTTGGCTGATGTTCAACTCCATTTACTTTTTTTCTATTATTCATCCAGAACCAAAATGTGTGTTCTCTCACTTCAAGAGTAAAAACTAAGAGTGAACAAAGGGATTGTTTGAGTCAAGGCAAATATCTTTTCCAAAGAAGATTATATATGTCACATACAAATTAGACTTGAAGGGAAAAGGATTAGAAGCTATGTTATGAAATAAAAGATGAACTGCATAATGTGGAAGAGAGTAGTTAAATACTGAACCTATAAATTCTAGCCACTTTTATCTACATTTAATATTCAGGTCACAGTATTTTAAAACAAAGTTGTGATGCAACAGATGCAGTGTGCCTCCTGAAAGTCTATTTAATCCTAATTAGTTTAGAAGCTATGAGAGAAGGAAATAGCCAGAGCACTTTAAAGCAGGGCTGGTAAATTTCTGCCCATGGGCCAAATTTGTACCTTCACTTGTTTTCACATGGCCCATTCACTAAGGTATAGTTTTTACAGTTTTAGATGGCTAAAAAAATAAAAAGAAGAAAAGTGTTTTGTGACACCCAAAATTATGTGAGATTCACATTTCAGTGCTTGTAAATAAAATCCTTTGGGAACACAGCCACACTTATTCACTTACATATTGTCTATGGATGCTTTTAAACTCAAACAGCAGAGCTGAGTAGTTGTGATAGAGACTGTAGGAACCACAAAACCAAAAATATTCACTATCTGGCCCTTTATAGAAAGTTGACCGAGTCTTATTTTAGAGAATTCAGTTAGATGGTGCTTGATTCTAATGTTTAACATAACAACGGTTTTTTCCATCCATACTTTGGCTGAACAGGAGTGGCTGCAGAAGGATCTCATTCCAGCAGACTAGTCTATAGCAAGTGATTCTAGGTTATGGCCATGCCTGCTGCTATGTGTATATTTGCCCTTTAACGCAAACTTAGTCCCCCTCAAAGCTAAAGACATTATTTTACAGTGATTTGTCTTAATTCTACTGAGTATACAAATTACTGTTTCACATGTCTTCATGTTTCTTCTTTTTTTTTAAATAGTATAAAAGAGCCCGACTTATTGTGATATATCTCACAATCGTGTTATCAAACAAAACTGCCCTGCCAATCATTTCTGTGACAAAATTGTGTCACAAAATTATGTGTCATTACTTTTGAAACACAAGTACAGCATATTTCTGGGATATAACAGACTTCAGAATAAAGACAGATGTGCACGTAGACCATGAGGTGAATTAGTTAAAAAAAAAGATGGGATAGATCATTAATATTCTTAAATATACACCCATGTTTAAGCTTCCACATCTTCCTTCCAAAAGACCAAATATTTTCACCAAATTTAATATGACAGCCTTGTACTTTAAACATCTGACTAGACTATATAATCAAGAAAATCTTTTTACTACTCTTGCCCCTCATTATGATGAAATTTTCATATAATATTTATTCTTACTTATGTTTTCTTCCTTTAATTACCTATAAATTTCGGTATTTCCCATGAGCTTTATTTTTCCTCCTCTAAAGCTCAAATGACAGTAAACATTAATGGTAATTGTTGCTCCTGGCACCATTTAGCTATTTCAAAACAAATACCCAGTTGTACTTTTAAAATTCAGGCCCCAAACAAAAATCCAGAAAGAGTTTCAGATTCTTTATTAATGATAAAAAATTCAAACTCTCTTGAGGGGGAACTATAATATTGAGCCACATATCCAGTCTCCCTATAATTTAATCCCAAATATCCAAATTATTAAATTATAGAAATATAAAGCTATATATTGCTTTTACTGTGTATGTCTACAAGTGTTTATTTACTTGGCTACAGTTAAGAGAGGTTTATTTCAATTTACCATGAGCATTTCTTCTTAAAATAAGAAAAACAAAGCTGAATGAAATTTGTCACAGTTCCTAGCATATAATGGCATGCAATATACATTTCCAAATGAGCAAAAATCATTATAATAAATTATTATTTAGTAGTGTCCCCTCTCCAAAGCATTTTTCCATTTCTACACTTAACCAATCTCTGAGAGATACCCAGGTACACATTCTCAAAGATTACACAGGTAGATACCTCAAAAATGTAAGATATATTTGTCAAACCTTTGTCAAAGCCCCACAGGGATATCTCATTAGACACAGTCTGGAGACTATTAGAAGCTACAATTTCAAGTGTCTAGTGAAGGAGGAGGCTCGGATTTGTCAATTAGCTAAGCATGAAAAGGAACAGGGCTTTCTGGAAAAGGTTGGGTCCATGAAGCTACTAAATGCCCCAAAGTATCATTTTTATTCTAGAGAAACTAAATAAACATATTAATGCAACAGAAGGAAAGTCAGGAAGTAATATACTAGTCACCTCAACATATTGATCTTGAGCCAGTATTAGAAATAGAGGTAGCCATGATCACCTACCCATGATTTCCACACACTTCACCTTGCTTCTTAGAGAAGAATCTGCCACCTAAACCCTGCAAAATGCAGCTCTATGTATAAAGGTATCTTGTTTCACTGGTGGTGGTGGTTTAGTTGCTCAGTCATGTCAGACTCTGACCCCATGGATAGCAGCCCACCAGGCTTCTCTGTCCATGGAATTTTCTGGGCAAGAATACTAGAGTAGGTTGCTATTTCCTTCTCCAGGGGATCTTCACCACCCAAGGACTAAACCTAGGTCTCCTGCATCACAGGCAGATTCTTCACCAACTAAGCCACCAGGGAAGCCCATTTTGTTTCACTGGTTATGGGCAACTGCTTTACAGTTGCCCATATCTGATTCTGATATCTGATTCAAAATGGATTGTTCATATTCAATCAAACATGAGGAACTGTGACATTGAGTATAGTGACCATTTGATTTGGGGCTGCCTAGCACAGAGTTGGACACAACTGAAGCGACTTAGCAGCAGCAGCAGCAGCAAAATATAAATACCGTTCCTTGGTTTGAGGAATTTCTCACCTTATGAGACATGGTAGAAACGATAGTTCTTTTTCTACCACAGAGCCTGAAAGTGCCTGATACTTGGTTTCCCAGCCTCTTCTGCAGCCAAAGAACTGGCAAATGACCTACACTTGAGTAATCAGAAATACCTACCCTGGACTTTGAATTCGAACCTAGTGATGCACAATTGTAGGGACACTAGAGAATCATTTTGAGGGGACTGACATGGGCAGCAGCAGAAGTAGCAAGACTGAATCCTGTGTCCCTAGTACTAGCCAGATACTTGGGAGCAGTGGTGTCCTCAGAGGACTATTCTGTGGCTGTGGTTCTGACTGTGAAGTCTCTCGGTTTCTTGCCCATTTTCCAACACTTTCCCATAATTCTGTGTGCTCCCTAGTAAATTCCTTTTTTTTCTTAAATTAGCCATGGTGATTTCTGACGCTTACAATTAAGAAGAGAGACTGATATACAGAGTCCAGGTCAATCAGCTGCCAAGATGAGACTATAGAACAGGGGAAATCTGAGAGCTGAAGCTACTGTTTGGAGATGGCCATGAGAGGCTATGCCGGCACAGAAGACTGTCTATAGACACTCCAAGAAAAGCAGACAACAAATACAATGAGGCATCAGAAAGAAAGAAAGAGTTAGCACTCTGACAATATTTCCAAGCCCCAATCCCATAAGAACAGGCCACACTTCATTTCATAGCTATGAACGGTCTTAAAAATCCACTATTGTACCCCAAAATGAATTCTTCATTCTTTTAACCTGATTCATTTGACACAGAGTTTTATTCCTTACCACCAAACGTGCCCTAATGAAGTTAGCCAGATAGGCAGTAGATCATAATTATCTAGGAATATGAAAAACAGCACACCTGGGACATGGAGGAACCAAGNCACTATTGTACCCCAAAATGAATTCTTCATTCTTTTAACCTGATTCATTTGACACAGAGTTTTATTCCTTACCACCAAACGTGCCCTAATGAAGTTAGCCAGATAGGCAGTAGATCATAATTATCTAGGAATATGAAAAACAGCACACCTGGGACATGGAGGAACCAAGGGGACAAACTATGAGAGGAATCTCCCTCCCTTTCTACTCAAAGTAATTAGTGATGACTCTTCAGTGCAAGGGTGATGCAAACATCATATAAATGTACTGCTGTATTCAAACTTATGACTAGCAGGTTATTTACACTACTCAGCACACATGAAAATCACTAGGCTATGTCTATACACAGCCCAAGATAACAAAGAAAGATTTAACTAAAACATCAACTATAAATTGAGGACTGAGAAAACGTCCCCCCAAACAAAAACAATGATAACATCATGTAAGAGCCATCTGTCAAGATAGGCCCTGAATTACAGAGAAGATGGTGGCAAGGCCTGCTGACAGATGGAGAATCAGATCCACCCTAGGAGAAACGTGGACAGCTGGTTCCTACAGCCCAGGCGTCTGGCCATCCCTCACACATCACGACTACATTATGACTATTCACAAACATGGACATAAAACTTTGAGCAAGCTACCCAAGATGGGCTGACTGCAGCTTAGAACCCCGTGGGAGACCACACTTCAGTACACTCACTGCCTGGGAACCCAGAAAGTACTCAATTTTGTCCTCTTCCAGGGAGGGTGTCAGAAATCAAAGACAGGTCATCCGCTCTCCCCCTCTGCCTTCTGACCCTTTTCTGCCTTCTCATCTTTTATTCATTTTCCAGGTTAACCAAGTTGGGAACTGATGAAAAGCCTTCTGAGAGGCCACTTTGCTCTTCCTATTCTTGGAGTGCTCCTGAGTGACCTTAAGCAAAGCTCTTATCAAGGAAAGCTAAAGAAAGGTAATCCCATTTTGAAAATCAGAGCAAAAATACTGATGCTGCAGGAAATTCACAAGAATGACAGTGACAAGACCTAAAGCCTGAGCAAACTACAAATCTCTGTAAGTCAGTTTTTTCCCTCACTGGTAAAAATCAGTAAAAATACTTCCAATTTGGAGATCTGGGGATTCCAATATTAACTGTTAATACTGTGGGAAAGTCCATAATGTTTCTGTACAACTAACGCAAAAATAGTTCTGTCTACCTCAGTGGTTTGTTGCAAGAATTGAATGAGTAAGTGTGAGAATGGTTTGAAAGATATGTAGTACTAAACAGTCACAGAGCATCATCATCGCAGGGGCACTGTTCATATTTGTAAACATAGTTAGCACTACTGATATCTTTATCAAATTATCAGAAGCTAGGACCTTTGTAGATCTTTGAAAATCATAATTAAATGATTCCATTTATGTAATGCATTTAGAACAGTGTTCCATGATAAGTACTCTCTAAGCATGAACTATTAGGATGAGTGGTAATGCTTATCTTGATTCTTACCATAATTCAAAAATAATGAAGTAATGGGATGCGGTCTTTGGCTTTATGCTACTCTATAATTTTCTTATAATAGTATCTGAAGTGTTTGGCAATTATCAATACCCTAAAGCTGTCTGCTATAATTATCTTTACTGGCATTTTATACCCGAGAGGGTACTGTCTCACTACTGCCCTGACACCAAGATTCAATAGAGCTGCTCCCAACAGACCAATGACTATAGTTGCGACTGTTTCTCAAAGTTTACTTTTATATCAGGTTCTGCTAAAAGCCTCAAGGTCAGACATTTCTTTAAATTAAAACGAAAGCAAGTTTTCTTTGCAGAATTTCATGGCAGCTCAAGGCATTATAAAACCCAATTGGGCTAACAAGTAATATTGAAAACAATCAGAAAGTTTTCTCACATTATCCTAGAATGTCTCAAAGCATAATATATATACGTAACAGCTGATAAATTTTACACTCCATAATACTCACAAAACAAACCCATATCAGTCTGCCATAGCAAAAGGTCACTTCATGGGTGTCTCAGGGCTCAGCCGCTGAAATAAGCTCAAAGTTAGTTTCACCCAATGGCAATACTAGCATTCAACTGACATCCTCTCCTTATATTAGCATGCTGTGATTATTCCCAGCAGTGGAGCTGGGCCTCCATGGTAACGCTCTTCAGGGAGCTGGGGAAGCTTTTTAATTATTAAAATGAATAATTCTTACCAACACATTTAATTGGGAAATATTACATGTTAAAGGAGCACTAATGGAACAGCTCTGAGAACCGAGCAGAGTGATAGAGAATGCTTTTTGATGTGAATTTTAGCAATACTCTCCTTATCCCATCACACCATGCATTATTTAGTTGCTTTAAAAAAATCTATCACTTCATTTCTAAGTAGAGATGGAATTATTGAACCCGCAAAAGCAAAGCTTTGAATTACTCCCATGTGTTTGAACCATTACCAACCCACAAAAATCAGACACAGTGAATCGTCATGGTATCTCTTGACTGCTAGGAAATCAACCAGAAAACCCCCCTGAACATTACATCAGCCAGTTAATACAGATTCAGGCTAGCTTTACAGGACAGCAGTAGTACTTCTATTCTTGAGAAAAGAAAAATGAATATTGGTAACATGCATCTAACTTCACTATGGAAATCCTTAAGCATACGTGCCATCTTTATACACTGTCATCTAAATGTGTATTTCTCTGTGTGTTATCTATTCTCAGAGAAATGAGAGTCACCTCAGAGACAGACAGAACTCAATCTTATTATTAACTTGTCACATGAAAATATAGAATAATTTATGCCCTCTGATATACTTCCCGTAATGTACTTTATAAAGGAAGTTTTCATCATTGAAAAAGAAATATCCAGGACCAGAATTTTCATTCCATCTCTTCATTTTAAGTAGATCACAAAGCTGTTTTCATACAGGAGAAAATGATTAAAAAAAACACAGGGGATACCAACACTGGAAGTCTAAAGAATGGAAAGTAAACATAATCCATTGGCAAGAAGCTGTGTAAGCATCAGAAAATTTCACTCTTAAACTTGTAAGCATTTTCTCTGAAAGTAGGATGTTGCTTATACTAGGTTTAAGAATTCCAAGAATTAATTTTTTAAAGCTAAAAAAAGCTGCTTTAGTTCAGAGACTGTATTTAGAGCTTTTTGCACATTCAGTTTAATTAATAGAAGATTTCATAAGCTTTGAGTAATGATAAACATTTCACATACCACCTACAAGATGATGCTATACATCTTCCTAATGTTTCAAGGGTCCTTGGCACGTCACCCTTGGGCCCTCAGACAGCTAGAGAGATCTCATGGGAGAAAGGCGAGAGCAATTGTCGGTGAGAGCAACTGTCTGTTAGTGCTCCCCTGAATCTGACGGGTTCTCCTGCACATCCCCTGCTCACAGGTACACATCCACGGGCTGGGATTCTGCTCGTCTCCATTCTCATATTCCACACCAGTTTGCCTCCACTAAATTTCTGCTTAGCAATTAAAAAGCATGACCCAATGCACTTTTCAGATAATGCAAATATCAAATTACACACTGTCTCCAAATTCCCTAGCCAGCTTTCCAGATTCTCTAGCTTTCTAAATCACCCTTCTTATTTCACTGTATCTGTCAGACTGCCTGGTCCCCTAATGCTGGAGGAAAATCAAAGAGCTGCTTGACTGGAAAGGGGCAATTACTATCAGTGACATTTCCATTAGGAAGTTTCCTACCGAGCTGCTCTCATCTTAATACCAAATACTCATATTAATGTCCCTCCCCAACTCAGCTCCCTACACTAATTTTTTAAATTAAAATTCTAATGATTTATAATGAGTGACTGCTCACCGTCAGGCAGAAAAACCAATGACCCAAGGGCAGGTAAATGATATGTGTGTCTACGCACCTAGATTTCCATGTGCCTGATTTTAACTGTTTGATCCAAGTCATACCTCACTGCTCAGTGTACATCATATGACAGGCTTCAGCAGCCATTAGTTGGTTAATAGCACATGCAGCAAAGGATACATGTAAGCAAATAGAACAGTGATTTCAAACTTGCTCTGGCAGCAATCCTACTTTCAGATGAAATCTTACACTATGTAAGTATAAAGCTGCTATTAATTGATATAAATTCATTAGCATTAATTTGAGGTATAAATTTATATATGTAACAATTTTATCATCAGTTTGTTTTCATGAAAAGGAAAAAAGCAGAAACTGGTAAGAAAATGAAAATTAGATTTCACATTAACCTCAGCATTCAATTTATCTGTATATTTTTGCTTCTCTGCACAGGTAATCTTTCTGGCAGCTTGTCTTGTGTTCTAAAGATATTCTTCAATTAGTCAGAAATGGCAATGGTTTCATTTCAAGGCCTACAGGGCATCAAGATTATCTGACACTCTAAGTTGTTAAGTGGTCTTTAATGTGTTAAAATTTGGCATATAACACACATGAATTATTTCATGTGGCTTGTTTACGTGTTATTTTATTACAGTTTTGACAGTTGAAGTATACTTTTAAGTGAAATCCGGAGCACACATTTAAGGAATTACTGAAATACAGCCATGGAACACTAGGGCTCTGCAGAACAGTCTGAAACATCATTGACACAGATATGATTGATGTTTAGGGAGAAACAAGTAGCTAAAGAGATAAGGAAAAGGTTAACTTGGAGAAGGCTGCGGTTGTAACTCCCTCAGCACTTTCTTGTATTCCTCTCCCAGTACTGATTTCATTCTTGCAATGTAAGAAGCTGAGCGTGTCCGTCCCCTCCAGGAGACTACTTGCCACTGAAGGCAGAAGACTACTGATATGGACTGAACTGTGTCCCCTGCAAATTTATACATTAAATCCCTTGTCCCCAATGTGACTATATTTGAGATAGGGTGTTTAAGAAGGGAATTAAAGTTAAATGACGTAAAAAGAGTGGGTCCATATCCAATAGGCATTAAACCAATCCTCTTCCTTGTAAGAAGAGGAAAAGACAGCAGATCCCTCCATCTCCCTCTTATTCACTCTCTCTCTCTCTCCCTCCATCTCTGTCTTCCTCTCCCTCTCTCCTCTTCTCTCTCCTCTTCTCTCTGTGTATTTGCTGAGGAAAGGTCATGGGAGGCTATAGCTAGAAGGTGCCCACCTACAACCGAGGGAGAGAAGCTTCCTCAAGAGCCAGTTTTGCTAGCACCTTGATCTTGGACTTTCAGCCTCCAGAAGTTTGGGGACATAAATTTCTGTTATTTAAGCCATCCATTCCAGCCTGTTGTATTTTGACAGGGCAGCCCAAACACACTAACACAATCATGAAACAAACATCAAGAAAAAAATATTGTTTAAATGAACACAATAAAGGAAATGTCCTTTCTATCACTGCGAAGTCATCAAAGTTTGATACACTACAAAATGCTCAGTAAGATCACTTTGTAAGGAGCGTCAATATTCTTGACAGTCTTGAATAAAAGACTGCTTGAACAAAAAAGCTTTCAGGATTCAGAATTTACTCCATGGGTATCCATGAATTTGAAGGGATCCCAGCTTTATCTAATACTCCTTTTCCCCAGAGCTCATGGTACAGGGTTTTGTACATACTTTTAACCAAGCTACATGTTAACTTGGGAAAAGACATCTTAGACTTTTTGAAACTAAACCACTTAGTTTTTACATCATCGCTTCTCCTAGTTTCTTTGTCTTTATTCATGTTTTTCTCACATTTCATATCACAGATACCAAAAGCATGACACATATATTGCCACTCCTTTGTCAGTGCCTCTGACAATCATGATCAATCAATCCTGACCTCTCTCCCCTAGCCCCTGTAGGTTTGGATGTAGCTTCAAAATCCTTATTTTTGTTGTTGGCAAAGTGGCATGTGGGATCTTAGTTCTCCAACCAGGAATCAAACCTGCAGTCTCTACAATGGAAGTACAGAATCTTAACCACTGGACCACCAGGGAAGTCCCCAGAATCCTTCTTAACACAGTTCAACTGCTAACCATCATCAATTATGTGAAAGGAAAACTATTTTCCAACCTTTTTAATGTCTTTTTTTCAATCAAATGTGGTTTTAGATATGTATGTGATAAAAATGTCCATTTTAAAATATTTTTATGGCTTTTACTAAATGACAGAGTTTTCACTGGGACTGAATTCATCAACTCCAGGGGCATCATTCATCCCATGCTGTGCAACACACAGCCTACACAGGCTCACACTATTCACAGATTCATTTCATTTTTATCACTTTTAACTATTCTGAAAAAAAAAATACTTTTTTTAGGATACCTTTTACTCCAATAATGTTAAGGACTTGTTTATAAAAATAATTAATTTGCTTTTCAATATAAGTCCCCTTAATAACCATAAAATAAAAAGATGTATTTGAACTATTATTAAATATTATTTTAAAAACTCACAATGTGAAATCTAGTTTAGGATGCTGACCCCATTGTAGCCTCTCCACATTTTTCAACAAAATATCATTGGAAATATAAAAAGATAATAACATAATCCATTTCCAAAATCTAAGGCTGATATAACACAACACCAAGTCTAAGATATTTGTGCTCTCCACATAGTTAATAAAAGAGATTAAAGACCATATTAGTATGTAGAAACAGAGAAAATCTTGGAGGCTTGGAAGGTAAGACCAAACATGTTAGATAACCTCCTATCCAGCTATGTCACCAACAGAAAGATTGTGAAAGTGAAAGTGAAAGTGAAGTCATTCAGTCGTGTCTGACTGTTTGTGACCCCATGGACTGTAGCCTACCAAGCTCCTCTGTCCATGGATTTTCTAGGCAAGAATACTGGAGTGGATCGCCATTTCATTCTCCAGGAGATCTTCATGACCCAGGGATTGAACCCAGATCTCTGGCGTTGTAGTCAGACGCTTTACCGTCTGAGCCAACAGGGGAGTCCAAAAAGGAAGATAGTTGGTACTTAAAAGGAGAGAATGATGCCAAGGTCATTTGTAGATTTGCCTTCTTCATGTACAGTTAAGTAAGGGAAAAATACTCCAAGGTCTTCTTTATAAATTTATTCTCCATGCACATTTTGAGGAGGATGATATTTCTTCTCCTGATGCTATTCCAGGTGATTTTTAAAAGTTCTGCCCTTCCTCTGAATCTGTCATCTGTGAATGACTCTCCCTTATTCTGCAAGGCTTCTTTCTAGACACTGCACATGTGAATTCTCTCTACTCACCCACAGTCCAAGGATGGGCTTGGTGTCATCAGTGGAGAGGTTGTACGGTGATTCATGGTCCTGCTCTCTAGCAACTCTTGCCCAGCCTCAGTTCAGTTTCTGATTTCACTCTACCAAGCATAAAGAAGTAATATTTGGTATTAACTGCTCTGGGCTTTTAGCTTCCCTTTCAAGCTGCAGTCAGGCCCTCCAAGTCTATATCTTCAGGTAGGATGACCACAGGAGAACAACAAAGAGTCCTGTCTCGGCTCTCTCCACATGGAGTTCCAAAGCTCTCAGCAGAGGGAATATATTGAGAGAAATGCTTCAAAGTCTCGAAAATTATGTTTTAAGGACCAAGAAGCAAAGTTAATCTTATATATAATAAATGAATTAAAAGCCAGTTCTTAGGATAATTTGATTAAAAGAACAAAGTAGAAGTAAGAAATTCTGAAAGAGATGGGAATAGCAGACCATCTGATCTGCCTCTTGAAAAATCTGTATGCGAGTCAGGAAGCAACAGTTAGAACTGGACATGGAACAACAGACCGGTTCCAAATAGGAAAAGGAATACAATAGGCTGTATATTGTCACCCTGCTTATTTAACTTATATGCAGAGTGCATCATGAGAAATGTTGGGCTGGAGGAAGCACAAGCTGGAATCAAGATTGCCAGGAGAAATATCAGTAACCTCAGATATGCAGATGACACCACCTTTATGGCAGAAAGTGAAGAAGAACTAAAGAGCCTCTTGATGAAAGTGCAAGAGGAGAGTGAAAAAGTTGGCTTANGGACAAGTCATCCCTTTCTTTCTTCATTTATAGAATATGGTTATTCCTGGCTTCCCTGGTAGCTCATCGTAAAGAATCTGCCTGCTAGTGCAGGAGATACGATAGATGCTGTTTAGATTCCTGGGTCAGAAAGGTCCCTTGGAGTATGAAATGGCAACCCACTCCTGAATTCTTCCCTGGAAAATTCCACGGACAGAGGAACCTGGTGGGCTACAGTCCACGGGATCACAAAGAGTTGGATACGACTGAGTGACTGAGCGCACACGCATGTTTTCCCACATAGGAGGAAAAAAATTTGTGTGGCTTGTCTGTGAAATACTCTAGCAGACAGACAACGTAAATATGATACTTAGTTCCATAATTTAGGTATGCGGGAGAGGCATTATTGGGCAATTCCTTCTTTTTTTTGACCAGTGANCGACTGAGTGACTGAGCGCACACGCATGTTTTCCCACATAGGAGGAAAAAAATTTGTGTGGCTTGTCTGTGAAATACTCTAGCAGACAGACAACGTAAATATGATACTTAGTTCCATAATTTAGGTATGCGGGAGAGGCATTATTGGGCAATTCCTTCTTTTTTTTGACCAGTGATTAGGGCTTAATTATTTTGTATGGATAAGAATAGATTAAAATTGCTCCAAAGGAGAGCGTGCAGTGCTCTCATTGATTTTTTAAAAATTTTATATTGGAGTATAGACGATTAACAATTTTGTGATAGTCTCAAGTGCAGAGCAAAGCAACTCAGCCATACATATATATGTATGCTGCTGCTGCTGCTGCTGCCAAGTCACTTCAGTCGTGTCCGACTCTGTGCGGCCCCATAGACGGCAGCCCACCAGGCTCCTCCATCCATGGGATTTTCCAGGCAAGAGTACTGGAGTGGGGTGCCATTGCCTTCTCCATATATATGTATACAGTCTCCCAATAATTCCTTAATATACTCAATATCTTGGGCCCACTGGATACGAATTTCTATGCAAAACTATAGACTACTAAGTTACTCTTGATCTTTGATCCTTAAATTTAAACATCTGAGGGAATTTCATTCCTGATCTTATTCCTGGTGAAGTCTTTTTAACTTTATTTACTTAATCTGTATAAGTGAACAGAAAATATACCTTTCAAAATCTTTCATTCACTCGTGTTCACCAAAATTTATGAACACTTACTGTGCAAAAGTCATTCTGCCAGGCAATGGGTATCCAATAGTAAACAACTTAGGCATAGTCCCTGCCCTCAAGAAGATTACAGTCTAATCAAGTCAGAAGATAAGGAACCAGAAAATATGCAATTTTATATAATTACAAATAGTTGTAGATGCAAAAAAGGAACCAAGCGATAAACATGATGAGAACTGAAACAGCCTACTGAACAAGCCAAGGTTAGGATTATGCACAAATGTATCACTGCCAAACTGCTGAAATAGCCTATTTTTGGCTCCTGTGTGCTTGAGTAATTCTGCTTTGTTTCTAGGAATTTTAGAGCTACATTTGGTACATAGCTTTAGTAAACGGCTGAACTAGGATTTCTAATTTTTAGGAATTTTTCTACTCTTTAGGTATTTTTCTACTCCTTTTTAATTGTTTCTGCTTTATTTTCTTTGTCTGGTGGGAAAGAATAGAAGGAAAGAGGGAGGGAGGGTG
>SJYA01001191.1:141055-232284 GCA_006410615.1 Neotragus moschatus
GGGAGTGAAGGCGAAAAGAAGGGAGGAAGGGGGAACACCGTTATAAGCGAGCCCCTTGCTCTTCTGCATCCAGCATTCTCACCGCCTGTCCTCAGGCTCTGACCGGGTAACCAGCTGTGATGTGGGCACTGAGACAACTTGAGAGACGCTTCTGTTCAAGGTCAAGGATGACCCGGAATTATTATAATTTGAAAAAACTATGTCCTTGCCTGAAAGTGAAGTAGAAATAGTGGCCCTGCTACCACAGTTCTGCTTCCACAAAACCTGTTCTATGTCCCCAGACAAGTTGGCAGAAGAGCTGGTAAAATCTGAGGACCAGACAGAAGAGGGAAATAGTTATAGGAAAGGAAAAGAGAAGAGGACTTATTGAGGTTTTATTACATGCTTATTACATGCGCTAAGTGTTTTCACTAGCATTCTCTTGTTACATCCTCATAACCTTACAACCTTCCCAGGACATGCCCCTTCCTGCTCCTCCTGGCCCAGAAAGGTTAGGGTCTAATGCCATGCTTTCCCATAAACCTCCTTGCATCTCTAAATCCAAAAGGCAGAGGTAAGCTCCCCCTAATCCTAGCTAGCATGGTCATTTTACATATGTGAATTCCCACATTTAATTAATGAAAAGCTTACCAGAAATTAGGCTGGAATTTTAGGCAGATCATAGGCTCAGAACCATACGGCAATGAGAATAAAACCATAGGGCTGCACGTTTTTATCTCGATCTTTGTTTCCATCTCCTGCTCATGCAATTTTCCTTTTTTAACCCTAGAAGATATACCTTTGATGTACCTGGCTCCCTACACATCTATGAGACACACGAGCACTAAGGTGAAATCATGAGGGAACTCAGGCCCCAGACATCTAAGAACAGAACATGTGGCTTTCCTGAAGCAGAGTGGCACAGTGACGTGTGTCATTACAAACTTAACAGGCTGTGATCTTCCACAGCTGCCACAGACCAGCCTGGCTGTCCTGACTTCTGACATCGTCTATTGATAAATTAACTTTTCAGCTGGATTTAGGTATGGAAAACTGACAGCCTAAGTGAAAGAGACCTCTTAAGGAAAACAAAAAAGTATATTCAGATACTGGGCTGAGTGTTCATGCTATTTAGCTATTTTGGTGATTAATAAACAGTCATTTATTTATCTATTACAGAAATATCAGCATATCTATACTGACGCATCACAACTTTGCATACTCAAGTTTTTGAAGGAAAATGATACTTTCTTATCTGGCGAGGAATCTCCAGATATACAGCTGGAAAAAGCACAGGTCCTCAGCAGTTACTTGCTTCTCTCCACCATGACCATCACAGTACCACCACCACCCCCTTCATCTCTCACCAAGGGCCGTTTTAGATGCTTTCAAGCTCCTAATGCCTCATCACACTATTTTCCCTCTGTTACAACTCCCTCCTTACTTGCCTGTACCCTTGCTAATATGGAAGGTTAGTAAAGACAGAAGTCACATTAATGCCACTAACCACTGTATTCCCAACACCGCTCACAGAACCTGACACATAACAGATCCTCAGTGAGGATTTGCTGAACAGAAGAATAAATTCCTTCTCCTCGTAGAGCAGATGACTCCTTTTGCATACTTTCTCCAGTCTGAGTATGTGCTTCCCGGCCTTATCTTTATTATCCCCAGATGGCGCCTCACAAAATGAATTTCCCCAAAATCCATATTTGCTTCATACAATTGTTAACTGCCATAGATGCACGCTTATAATGCACGTGTAATCAAAGAGGGCATTTGTTCATTGTACCCTCAGGTTGAAGGTAGAGTCTTCTTTCCTTGAGACCATAGAGAAATAGCAGTATTTTAGAATCAGGTAACATCTTAAAACACTATTATTCCAAGGAGTTTTTCCACTGCCTAAATCATACTGCTAAATTCCTTCTCCATATGACTTTTTTAAAGTTTTATTTTATTATTATAAAAGCACCTACTGCTCATTGTTAAGATAGAAGAAAAAAGGCACACAAAGTGAAAACAAGAGAAATACCAACACTTTCCCTGGCGCCAACGTCCACACAGGCAGTATTAGCATGTTTCTATGTGACTTTTTAGTTCTTCTTTCACAGTACAGTTATATAATGTAATGCTTGTCCCCTTACATATTGTGAGTTTTAGGATTCTGTCATATTTTCCCCTCTTTTCATATTTTTACGTACTGTCTCTGTCTCCTCCATTTACTACCAAAGCTTCAGGTATCCCACATGTCATCCTCTGCCACCTCCTTCTCCTTTTGAAAGACTGAGGACAACAGAGGAAGAGATGGTTAGATAGCAATGCCAATTCAATGGGGACATGAATTCGAGCAAACTCCAGGGGATAGCAGAGGACAGAGGAGCCTGGAGTGCTGCAGTCAATGGGACCACAAAGTGTCAGACACAACTCAGCAACTAAACAACCTCACATGTTATTTAAATACACTCAGAATCAAGTCACACTGAACTGAATGGAATTACCACTCTCCCCTCCTTCCCTTTAAAATCTAGCCAATGGAGTTTGCACAAGAGCTCACTAGCCAAACAAAACTAAGGCATTAGCAGAGCAGAGCTCTAGCATAAAGCTAGTATGGGAAACACAACTCAGGCTCAATTAGGTCACAGTGAGATCCACTTCTTCCCAGGCTTCAGACCTAAGACTGAGCTACACTTGGAGTTAGTGAGCAATGAAGGCTAGAACCGCACAGCAACCTCAAATCCACTCACATGTCTACTCACCTGGATAAGAATCATAGACATACCTCACCGGGCACAACACAGAGGAACAGAGAGACGGTCATAGACAGAGCAAGCTCAACACCAAAACTTTCTTCAGAGCTTACCTGACTTTGTAGTTCCCACCTGGCCCCCACAGATTTTTCAGCCAGTCTGACCTATGCGGGAAGATCAGAGAAAGGGAATAACCATAGTTCACACAAGGGGAAAGTCTCTGACAGTTTAAAGTGCTAACAGCAAGGATCCAGAAGCAGATGAAAGAGGACCATTATCGCCATTAATAACACTCACCATTAATACAGTGGCTAGGCCACAGTAAAATGCAGTCCATTAGCTTCAAGTTCTGAGCTCCTGATGAACCTTTTCTCTCTCCCTTAGTAAAGAGTGAACAAAAGGATGTAAGAAGAGGCAGAGCACCCTCCCTAATGTTTCCTCAAATAGTCCGATCACCTATGGCCTACAGTTGTAGTGAACAAAGAACAGTGCTTCCCAAATGTGCCTGGCACAGAGTAAGTACTCCATAGATACTTGTTGACCAAATAAATACATGGCTCCTGCATCTGTATCTCCAGTCCAGATCCTTGTCATGAACTTCAAACGTTATCTATGTCCAATTCCCTTCAGGGTTCCTTCCTATAGCCATCCCATCTTAGTAAATGGAACCATTATCTATGCCATTATTCAAGTCATCATCTTTCAACTCTGCTTAACTCTCTATCCATAAGTTTGTTGCTGTTAGTTAGTCACTAAGTCATGGTCTGATTTTGTGATCCCATGGTGTAGCCTGCCAGGCTCCTCTGTCCATGAGATTTCACAGGCAAGAATACTGGAGTGGGTTGTAGGATTCTGTCATCTTTTCCCTTCTTTTTGTATTTTTACATACTGTCTCTGTCTCCTCTATTTACTACCAAGGGTTCAGGTACCCCACATGTCATCCTCTGCCATAACCTTATCCTTTTGAAAGACTGAAGGCAAAAGGAGAAGGGGGCGACAGAGGATGAAATGATTAGATAGCATCACTGACTCAATGTGGACACGAGGACCCTCTTCTCCAAGGGATCTTCCCAAGCAAGAGATTGAACTCCAGTTTCCTGCATTGTCAGAAGAATTTTTTACCACTGACTCAAGGCCCATTACGTATCAGGCAGTTCAGTTCAGTCGCTCAGTCGTGTCCGATTCTTTGCGACCCCATGAATGATAGCACGCCAGGCCTCCCTGTCCATCACAACTCCTGGAGTTTACCCAAACTCAGTGATGCCATCCAGCCATCTCATCCTCTGTTATCCCCTTCTCCTTCTGCCACCAAACCCTCCCAGCATCAGAGTCTTTTCCAATGAGTCAACTCTTCGCATGAGGTGGCCAAAGTATTGGAGTTTCAACTTTAGCATCAGTCCTTCCAATCCAGGACTGATCTCCTTTAGAATGGACTGGTTAGATCTCCTTGCAGTCCAGGGACTTTCAAGAGNGCCCCTGTCAATGGAATTTTCCAGTCAAGAATACTGGAGCAGGTTGCCATTCCTTCTCCAAGGATTTTTCCAACCCAGGGATCAAACCTGTGTCTCCTTTATCTCCTGCGTGGGCAAGTGTACTCTTTACCACTGCACCACCTGGGAAACCCAGCTAATTATTGCTGCTGCTGCTACTGCTGCTAAGTCATTTCAGTCATGTCGGACTCTGTGAGACCCCATAGACAGCAGCCCACCAGGCTCCTTTGTCCATGGGATTCTCTAGGCAAGAATCCTGGAGTGGGTTGCCATTTCCTTCTCCACAGCTAATTCTTAAAGAAATGCAAATCAAAACTAGAATGCGTTACCACCTCACACTGGTCAGAATGGCCATCATTAAAAAGTCTACAAACAAATGCTGGAGAGGGTATGGAGAACAGGAAACCCTCTTACACCGTTGGCAGCAATGTAAACTGGTGCAATCACTATGGAGAACAGTATGGAAGTCCCTCAAGAAACTTAAAACAGTGTTGCCATATAATCTATCAATTCCATTCCTAGGCATATATCTAGACAAAACTGTAATTTGAAAAGATATATGCATCCCTGTGTTCATAGAAGCACAATTTACAATAGCCAAGCCATGGAAGCAACCTAAATGTCCGTCAACAGATGAATGAATAGACATGGTGTGTATACACACACACACACACACTGGATATTACTCAGCCATAGGAAAGAATGAAATAATGCCATTTGCAGCAACATGGACAAACCTAGAAATTCTCATAGTAAGTGAAGTAAGTCAGAAAGAGAAAGACAAATATCATATGATATCACTTATATCAGAAACAGATTCACAGACATACAGAACAGACTTCTGGTTGCCAAGGGGAGGCGGGGAGGGAGAAATGGATTGAGAGTTTGGGACTAGCAGATGCAAACTTATTACATAGAAAATAGATAAATAACGAAGTCAAGGGAACGACAACCCACTCCAGTACTCTTGCCTGGAAAATCCCATGGACTGAGAAGCCTGGTAGGCTAGAGTCCATGGGGTCGCAAAGAGTCAGACATGACTAAGCGACTTCACTTTCAGTTTCTTTCGTATAACTATACTCAGTATCCTGTAGTAAATTATAAAGGAAAAGAATATGAAAATAATACATGTATGATATATATATGTATAACTGAATCATTTTGCTGTACAGCATAAATTAACACAACACTGTAAATCACCTATACTTCAATAAATTTTATAAAAATAAAGGTATGACAAATATTCTAAGTATGAAATAAAAGTTTAAAGAAATTTTTCAAAACCTCCATTCTAAAATTCCCCTTTCTAAAGATCTTTTCTTTTTCTTCCACAAAGAATAAACTTACTATTCCTTAAGAAAGTGAGCCAGACAATCCTTACCCATGAACAGGTTTTTACCCAAACATTTCTCTCCAAGGCAGAATACATTTCTCATTAAAACATGGTCCATAGTTTCTCCTCACTTCCTGAGCAATGTTCCTAAGTAGGTGGTTTTTTTCACATTTCTTTACCAGGCACTGAAACATACAATCACTCTCTTAGCTCCTGCCCTTAGCTAAAGGCCACACCATTCCTATTAGAGATATGGACACTCTCAGAGATGCACTTGAATAGTATTTTTGCAGAAATAACATAGATTTTTTTCAATACTCAGACCTAAGAATGTGAGAAAATGGCACATGGCAGGACACGAACCCCTCCAGTTTATTATTTGAGAGGACAAATTGCTTTTTTCACAGGAGATAAGAGATTACCAGAAAACAGCATCCACTGCTAAATATACTTTGATATTAGGATGGTTAAAAAGAAATTGGCATACCACTGGAAGAACAAACTACAGAAGGACCACAGAGGGAAACAGTGGCTACAGCCTGTCAACCTGTGCTATGACTTTCTCGTTGCTATGAAAGCAAGAACAAGGTCCTGAGTTATTCAGCTAGATCCTAGAGAAGTGAGACGTGTACACAGACATGAAAAAAGAAAAAGAGCTAGAGTTTCAACCCAGTTTTCCTCCCCCGAAGCCAGTTTTCCCTTAAGCATCCTTAAAAAGGATGGCTTCTCCTTATAGTGAGTAAATGAGACATTTAGGTCCAATAACATAGAAGGGTCTTTTTGAATAGTTAAACTAGATAACCAAAGACAAGACTGACAATCTTACATATTTATGTCTTCACAATTATTTTTCATTAGACTTCATGGGAGCTGCAGACAACACTACAGATTGGTATACTTAACACCTACCTCAGGTTCTTTCTAGTATGTGTCTTCATGTGTTACAAGGTTAATCACCCAGGTTCTATTGTAGAGCTCTGTAAGATTCATTTATAGACATATATTTAAAATACATAATACATAACCAATTTTAAATACAGTCTATGACAAACCTAGACAGTGTATTAAAAAGCAGAGATGTTAATTAGCTGACAAAAGTCTGTATAGTCAGAATTATGGTTTTTCCAGTAGTCATGTATGAATGTGAGATTTGGACCATAAAAAAGACTAAGCATCAAAAAACTGATGCTTTCAAATTGTGGTGCTGGATAAGACTTTGAGAGCCCCTTGGACAGCAAGGAGATCAAATCGGTCAATCCTAAAGGAAATCAACCTTAAATGCTCATTATAAGCACTGATGCTGAAACTGAAGCTCCAGTACTTTGGCCACCTGATGTGAAGAGCTGACTCACTGGAAAAGATCCTGATTCTGGGAAAGACTAAGGGCAGGAGGATGAGCGGGCAACAGAGGATGAGATGCTTGGATGGCATCATCAACTCAACAAACATGAGTCTGAGCAAACTCCGGGAGATAGTGAAGGTCAGGGAAGCCTGGTCCCTGCTGCAGTCCATGCTGCAGTTCACGCTGCAGTCCATGGGGTCACGAAGAGTTGAACACAACTGAATGACTGAACAACAAAATTTTCCACTTACCACGCAGTGCTTATAAAGTGCAATGTTATTTCCTTCCCTTGTGCACATTCTCCATATTCAAGTATCATGAATGTCTGTTTACCTAGGGCAATGGGGTTGGGGTGGGGGGATGGGAGGTGGAAGGGAGGGTTAAGAGGGAGGTGATATATGTATATTTATAGATGGTTTACATTGTACAACAGAAACTAACACAACATTGTAAAGCAATTATCCTCCAATTTTAAAAAATTTTAATAAAATGGAAAAAAAGCTTTAAAAATTACCCCCCTAAAAAACAATGCCCAATTATTTACTATAGCAGCTCAAATTTTAAACTCCCGTGGAATTTGCTACAAATTTGGGTCCTTCAGTGTTTTGTATGGAACAATGCTAAATGTATGCTCAGACCTCTACAATGGTGGGCCTAGAAGAGGCATCCCCAGGTGGAGAAACTCCACCACCAAGGAAGCCCCCAGGTATTCCTCCTGGCATGCCTCCTGAACTCTGGTACAGCTTGATAATGATAGGGCTGCCGACATTTTCCAGCTCTTTCTTCTGATGTTCAAATTCCTTCTTCTCTACAGTCTGGTTCTTATCAAGCCAACTGACAATTTCACACTTGTCAAGAATCTTGTTTGTCCTTATTACTGATCTTGCCTTGAAGTTTTTCATCTTCAACAGTTGCTTTCATGTTGAATATACAGGACTCAAGCGAATTCTTGAAAGACACCTTGCCTGTTTTTTGCAGAAGAAAATTTTACAAGATTCTCTTGCAGAAATATCTTTTGGAGATTTGTAATGCATAACTAAACAATGGTAGGTGGCAGTCACATAGGGAGATCAGAACTTCTGTCAAGGAGAAGACGGAAGGCTTCTCTGCAAGGCTCTCCTGCAGTAACTATGGCTGAGGTTCTACTCTCACGCTGCTAATATCATAAATAATACGGAACATGCAACAGCGACAAGAAAGTTTCCATTAAAACAATTCCAAGGTGGCTTAGAGTTTCTTTACACTGTTTCTCCCTGACTGTACAGTATCCAAATGTAGCTCCCTGGCCCTCCTCAAAATTTGGCATGCTAGCTAATGCTCTAAAATTAATCACTTTCTATATAAACTACTGAAAGTAGATACTGTTGTCTGCAACTATTAATGTGGGTCCATATGGAACTTTATACCAGAAATGCTTCCCCAAATTGGCTCCTTTAAGGAAATGGAAATTTAATGTTGGTTATTGGGTTTGCCTGCCTCAGCTGCCATAACAAAATATCAAGGACTGGGTGTTTAAACAACATACTTATTTTCCCAAAGTTCAAGAGAGTGGAAAGTGCAAGATCAGTTTTTGGTGAAGTCCCTGTTCCTGGATTGCAGATAGCTTTCTTCTCACTGTGTCCTCACATGGCAAAGAGAGAGAAAGCACTCTCTGATCGCGCTTCCTCTTACAAGAATATTAATCCTATCACGGGAACTCTATCCTTATGATCTCATCTAAACCTAATTATGTTCCAAAGAATCCACCTTCAAAATTGACTTGCTGTAAAAAAAAAAAAAAAGAATCCACCTTCAAATCCAAATACCATTCACATCTGGATTAGGACTTCAACACATGAGTTGTCAGCAGGATGTGGGGAAACGAACATTCAGTCCATAACAGCTATCTATTCTGATTGGGTGTGTGTGAGATCAGTCAGTCTGGTTGGCCTTAGAAATTGGGGCGTGCATGCATGCATGCTAAGTTGCTTCAGTCATGTCTGACTCTTTGCGACTCTATGGACTGGAGCCTACCGGGCTCTNTGAGTTGTCGGCAGGATGTGGGGAAACGAACATTCAGTCCATAACAGCTATCTATTCTGATTGGGTGTGTGTGAGATCAGTCAGTCTGGTTGGCCTTAGAAATTGGGGCGTGCATGCATGCATGCTAAGTTGCTTCAGTCATGTCTGACTCTTTGCGACTCTATGGACTGGAGCCTACCGGGCTCTTCTGTCCATGGGAGTCTCCAGGCAAGAATACTGGAGTGGGTTACCATGCCTTCCTCCAGGGGATCTTCCCAACTGAAGAATCGAATCCACGTCTCTTACATCTCCTACATTGGCAGGAGGGTTCTTTAATACTAGCGCCACCTGGGAAGCCCCAGAAGTTAGAGCACTAATTACTTAATGGATTTCCAAGGATTTCAGGGTCAAACTGTCACTATAGTCCCCTTGAATGAAGAAATTGCTGCAGGCTTTTATGGGTCACATTACTGCTCTAGAAAGCTATTTTGAAAAATATGGGGCATACAGTGGTCATGTGTGAGCCAGCCTGTACTGGAGAGCATTAACAAAGAAAATGGCATGCTTGGGCTTTTAAATTCTTGGCCAAAGGCACAGTCAGATAACCATGACTTCTCCAGTGTGTACATTATCTCTTGTAGCTGCTGCACAGATGCAACCCAGAACCCGTAAACTGTTAGATGCTCAATCGTGTCTGACTCTTTACCACCTCTGGACTGTAGCTCATGAGGTTCCTCTGTCCATGGGATTTCCCAGGCAAGAACACTGGTGTGGGTTGCTATTTCCTTCTCCAGGGAATCTTCCTCACCAGGGATCAAACCCAGGTCTCCCACATTGCAGATTCTTTACTGACCAAGCCACCAGGGAAGCCCCCAGAACCTGTAAGATCTGATCCTATTGGTTGCTAAGTTTTATATAAGGCCAATTCCAACCCACCCAAAAGTCTTATATGAGAGTTAAGGCATGAATTTGGAAAGAGTAGGATCTTAAAAACAGAAATAGGGAAATGCATGGAATTTGGGAGACTTCAAGTTACCCATTCTCTAAAACCCCACTGAGCCTCTTTTATCAGCAAATGTAGCCTTTACTTCTCTGTTCGATAAGACTTTTGCTGCCTCACTTGAAGACTTTTTCATGTTTAAAAGGAGTTGAAGTCAGGGAGTATGATTCCTCCAGCTTAGTTCTTTCTCAAGACTGTTCTGGCTATTTGGGGTGTTGTATGTTTACAAAAAACACAAAGTACAAGTCTGTCATGAAAAGATTTTTTTAGGGGCACCCAGAGTGCTGAGTTGGAGAAGGCAATGGCACCCCACTCCAGTACTCTTGCCTGGAAAATCCCATGGACAGAGGAGCCTGGAGGGCTGCAGGCTATGGGGTTGCTAAGAGTCAGACACGACTGAGAGACTTCACTTTGACTTTTCACCTCCATGCATTGGAAAAAGAAATGGCAACCCACTCCAGTATTCTTGTCTAGAGAATCCCAGGGACGGTGGAGCCTGGTGGGCTGCCGTCTATGGGGTCACACAGAGTCGGACATGATTGAAGCAACTTAGCAGCAGCAGCAGCATGTTTCCATACAAGTTTAAAATTTTTTTAGTCTCTGTACTACAAAGCTACAGTAATCAAAACAGTATGGTGCTGCAACAAAAACAGACATATAGATCAATGCAACAGAATAGAAAGCCCAGAACTAAACCCACACACTCATGATCAACTTTTCTACCTCAAAGGAGNCATGTTTCCATACAAGTTTAAAATTTTTTTAGTCTCTGTACTACAAAGCTACAGTAATCAAAACAGTATGGTGCTGCAACAAAAACAGACATATAGATCAATGCAACAGAATAGAAAGCCCAGAACTAAACCCACACACTCATGATCAACTTTTCTACCTCAAAGGAGGTAAGAATATACAATGGAGAAAACACAGTCTCTTCAATAAGTTGTGCTGGGAAACCTGGAGAGTTACATGTAAAAGAATGAAATTAGAATATTCTCTAACACCAAATACAAAAGAAACCCAAAATGGATTAAAGACCTAAAGTTCAAACCCATATCATTGAAGGGCAAAGAATTCTACCAACTGGCCTTTATGAACCAACAAATTCAAAGGTGCTTAAAATATCTATCACAAACCAAGATGGTCTATTGTAACTGAGGAAAGTCTGCAAAGAAGGATCACAGTGTAAGCCCTTTGGAATTTGGGGGGAAAAAATTAACCGTTTAGCAAATCATTATTTTCCTTCTAAAATAAAGTTTCTGACTTGGTCCTAGACCCTGAAAACATGGACAATGAGACACAAAGCAACCATGAGATCTGAAATATATGTGACAGATTAGGGCTATTGATCCACCAAGCCAGCAGCACCTCAGAATCAATTAAGATTTTATATTTAATATCAGTTCAAGTAGGTCATGAAAGTACAACTTGCATAAGCATGTATTTTTATATACATATTCCTAATATGCCCACTTCTGCTACACTGCCACATACATGACCTGGTGGGAAGCTGCCTTTCAGAAGTTGATTAAGGGGGGGTGGAAGGTTGAAATGTTAGCGTGATTCACAATTGGTCTTGTTCAAAATGCTAGCACTGGCCATAAATGAACTACTGCATAAATACAGCCTTAATCAGGTCTGGCCCTAAGGACAGCAGTTGGAAAATGTCTAGGAGACAAATGCACTGAGCACTCAGTCTACAATAATTCACAGAAGTTTGTGGCTAATGGTTTGTCTGAACAGTCATGGACTTAGATTGATGAGTAAGTTATCAGAAATAAGTATATATATGGTCTTCTCAGGCTTCCCAGCTGGTGCCAGTGATAAAGAATCCACTTGCCAGTGCAGGAGACACAACAGACATGGGTTTGAACCCTTGGTCAGGAAGGTCCCCTGAAGAGGGGCATGGCAACCCACTCCAGTATTCTCGCCTGGAAGATTCCATGGACAGAGAAGCCTGGAGGTTACAGTCCACAGGGTCGCACAGTCAGACATGACTGAAGCGACTTAGCACGCATGCACGGTCTTCTCAGAATCAACCAGGTATTAAAACAATATCATCCAAAATCTCCTTCTTACAGCACTTAACAATAATTTATGTGAACAAAATAATTTACTCTGTGGATGTCAGCTGGCATTTTTATCCTGTTTTCAATGGCCTCATCTATCAAGTAACAGCAGTGGCAGGAATGGAAAGTATGCACTAGAAAGTAAACCAAGGTTTATCTGGCTAACAACATTGATGACTTTCCAAAAGTCAAGCCACAGAAATCAATGGCTAGCACTATACCTCTGGGAAATCAGCCAGGCACCTGGTGGAGCAGAGGAAGTAATTCATCTTCTCTGGAATAGACATTTATTCTGCATATAGATTTGCAGTCCCAGCCAGTCATGCTTATGCCAACATCACCACCCTTGGACTCTCTCATTAAAACAGACCACAAAATATTAATTCTAACTAATGAATTTAATCTTACAGCAGAACTAAAGCAATGGGCACCACTCACAGGAGTCACTAATCTTATGATGATCTCCATCACTCAACAGCAGTTGACTCTATTAAGTAGTGGAATTGCCAACTGAAAAGTCATAGCATTAGCCAGGAGTTTGGGTTGCTCTTCTACAGTTTATTATAAACAAGTAAATAATATATGGTGCTAAAATATATTGGTCCAGGATTATATCTGTTTGCTTGGGCTGCCATTATAGTGTACCATAGACTGCGTGGCTTAAACAACAGAAATTTATTTTCTTGCAGTGCTGGAGGCTAGAAGTTGGAGATCAAAGTGTTGGCAGGGCTGGTTCCTTCTGAGAGCCATAAGAAAAGGATCTCTTCCAGATCTCTATCACTGACTTGCAAATAGCTGTCTTCTCTCTGTGTCTTCACATTATCTTTTTTCTGTATGTGTCTGCATTCAAATGTCCTCTTCTTAAAAGGACACACATCTTTAATTAATGCACACCTTAACGTATTCATTTTAACTTGTTTTCCTCTGTAAAGATTCTCTTTCCAAATACAGTCACATTCTGAGGTACTAGGGATTAGGATTTCAACATATAAATGTTTGAAAGTAACACAATTCAGCCCAAAACAAGGAACAGAGGGTAAAACTTAGAATGATGCTTCTCAATACTACCTCTAATAAACGCCTGACAAAATTTCTGTTTTCCATTCTTGTGTCTTTGTGCTTCACTTGTGTAAAGACCTCTGCACCTAAGGGAGCGACACTTTTTGCTCACAAAGTAATAGTTCGATTTATCCAGAACATAAGAATGCTACCCAATCATTTTGAGCTTCTATGTCTCTGCAATGTGTTGGCAAAAGGACTAGGGGGATATTTTGTTGGCTGAGGGAACAGATCCTAATAATGAAAAGGAAAGAAGGTTGCTGCTCTACAGTGTAAGCAGAGAAGCGTGTGTCATGAAGTCAATGATTCCTTTGGATCCTCCTAATACTGCCGTGTTCAGCAGTAATAGTCAATGAACACATACAGCAACCACGTAAATATAGAACCAGTGAGGCTCAGACCCTTAGAAATGAGAGCATGGGTTATTCTGCCAGGGGTATTATATCCTTTCTGAGGGTAAAAGGATGGAAAATGAGAAAAGGAAATTGTTAATGTGTTGTAGAAATGATGACAATAGCATACAGTCATATTGCTCGAATATGTTAGTAAGTTTTTCTTTAAAAAAAAATGTCCCATCCCCTTTTTATTTCATATATGGTGCATTCACGGTGATTAATAATTTAGTTATGGGATATCAAGATAGCATTACAATTAGCTAGAACAGGTGTCAACAAACTTTCTGAGACGGGTCCAACAATGAATATTTTAGGCTTTGTATGTCCTATTGTATCAATAGCAATTACTAAACTCACCTATTGGAGTACAAAAGCAGTCATAAACAAGATGTAAACAAATGAGTATGGCTGTGCTCCAACAAAATTTCATTTACAAAAAAATGAGTGCTGGCTAAATTTAACCTGAAAGCTGCAGTTTGCCACATCCTGAACTAAAGGATAAATGCATATCAAGATATTTTTATTAACTGGCGAAACTGATTCTCCCCCTTTGGAAGTGTTAGGTAGGTAGAATGGGGAAAAGGAGTCCAAAATGGCGGTGGCTAAAAGACAAGGAAGGGAAAAGCCCGCGAAAATAAACAAAAGAAGGTCCGAGTACCGGAGTGAGGACCTCAGGTAAAACAAACAACACTCCTGGCTGGCCCAATTTACATAGGACAGGCCCGGTTGAGAGAAACATATAAATCAGTTCAGTTCAGTCACTCAGTCGTGTCCGACTGTTTGTGACCCCATGAATCGCAACACGCCAGGCCTCCCTGTCCATCACCAACTCCCGGAGGTCACTCAGACTCATGTCCATCNTTGGCATCTGTGAAACTGTAGTAAACTGAAACTAGTGCCTCATTATTATCCTAAATAGAAGAGATTCTTGCCTGAAGCACTTAAGGCTGGAGAATGCTGTAGTGGCCTGCTAACTTTCTTCCCTCCATACCAACCAACTTCTGGGACTTTGGCAAGGGAAACTAATGACACAAAAACCTGTGAAATAAGGCCCCAAAGTGGAAGGCACAGATTTTGTTAGATGAAAACTCTACCTTTCACAAACAGAAGCAGATTTCTGAAGGCAGCACTGGATAGCCACACAAACAGCACAGAGCCTGATACACAGTAGGCCCTCAGTACATATTTAGTGAATGAATGAATGAACAGATGAATGAATGACCATCCTGTGTCAGGAATACTGCTAAACACTTTACCTTAATTATCTCATTCAATCCTCGCAACAAACCTATGAGTTATGTCCTATTTTTAATCTCTATTTTGCAAATAAGGAAGCTGAAGAGCAGAAATACAATAAGTTGCCAAGGTTTACATACATAGTGAGTGACAGAGCGGGTATCTTTCCACTACCCTATATTGCTATATTGCTCACAAAGAGTCGGACATGACTGAGCGACTTCACTTTCTTTTTCACTTTCATATTGCTATTACATATTTCAATTAGCATCTTCAGATAGATTTTTATTACTCTTTAAATGAAAGTGAAGAACAGGCACTGCAAGACAAACAAACAATCACAAACATCATTTTATCACATGCTAAGGCAAAAGCAGAGACATTACTTTTCCAACTAAGGTCCGTCTAGTCAAGGCTATGGTTTTTCCTGTGGTCATGTATGGATGTGAGAGTTGGACTGTGAAGAAGGCTGAGCGCCGAAGAATTGATGCTTTTGAACTGTGGTATTGGAAAAGACTCTTGAGAGTCCCTTGGACTGCAAGGAGGTCCAACCAGTCCATTCTGAAGGAGATCGGCCCTGGGATTTCTTTGGAAGGAATGATGCTAAAGCTGAAGCTCCAATACTTTGGCCATCTCATGCGAAGAGTTGACTCATTGGAAAAGACTCTGATGCTGGGAGGGATTGGGGGCAGGAGGAGAAGGGGACGACCGAGGATAAGATGGCTGAATGGTATCACTGACTCGATGGGCGTGAGTCTGAGTTACCTCCGGGAGTTGGTGATGGACAAGGAGGCCTGGCATGCTGCGATTCATGGGGTCGCAAAGAGTCGGACACGACAGAGCGACTGAACTGAACTGAACTGAAGGCTGATACAAATGGATGAAGACACAGTATCAGAGTCAGAAGAGATTGTTTTCACATTTTTATGGTAAAGAGGCAAAACCTGGAGATTGAAGAAAACAAACTTTGCACTGTGCAAACCTTAGAAGTAGCTTAACAAATCCTACTGTGTACACTGAACTTCTATAATACCATAATTTAAAAGAGTGATCCTTTTTGACCAAAAAAAGTCACTAAATAAAAACTATAAATAGATGAGTAAATAATCTTCCAGAGAATTTTGCTTTTCAGGGAAATTATCTTCATAAATTCCATCATCTGGATTATTTACTGATAAGTGAACTTCTATTAATATTTATGGACATGTATATATTCAGTCACAATTTTATGTAAATCCATAAATGTAGGTTTTTGTTTTTGTTTACTTTTTCAAGCTTTTATCTTTCCCTCTGTATACATAAGCCCTTGTTCCCACCCCAAAGAAATTCACTTTTAAAACATAATCTATGTCCTTTCATATATTATTTATGTTTATATAATTCTATTTAATCATATTATATACAGATTTACACATACACATCTATATATTACAGCGACAAGTTTGGCGGGGAGAATTGTTTTACAAGAGGGAGTTCACATTATGCTTTTTTGCATTCTGCTTTCTCCCTCAACTCCTCATGAAAATCCCTCTAAGTCAACTGGGATTGCTCACATTCATTCTTTTTAAATGGCTGCATCATATTCCAAGGTCTGTGTATATTGTATGATGTATTCAGTCCTGTTCCTATTACTAAGAAACATTGTTTTCCTACAGGCCACTAGAGGGCACCAGTGAAACAGTGTCAAGTTCAGCAAAGTCCAGTTTGAGGTGAAGACTTGGGGAGAGATTTATTAAATTTGCCTCTTCATTCTCACTGTCCTGATCAAGGTTTTATTCATCCTCAGCTCAGGGAGTAACCCAGAACTTTCTGGATATCTCCAAGCAGTATCCTACCATGCTACCCCAGGGGATGCAACAAATTCACCAGGATTCTTTTTCAGATTCTCTGCAGTCATTAACAGGCCCAGAGGGCAAAAACTGCAGGAAACACTGTAATCAACATTGTTATTGTTCAGTCCCTAAGTCGTATCTAACTCTCTGCAACCCCATGAACTGTCGCATACCAGGATCCTCTGTCCTCCACTATCTCCTGGAGTTTGATCAAACTCATGTCTATTTGACCATCTCAACCTCTGCCGCCCCCTTCTCCTTTTGCCTTCTATCTTTCCCAGCATCAGGGTTTTTTCCAATGACTTCCTCTTCCAGCATCAGGGTTTTTTCCAAAGACTTGCCTCTTCACATCAGGTGGCCAAATTACTGGAGCTTCAGCTTCAGCATCAGTCCTTCCAATAAACATTCAGAGTTGACTTCCTTTGGGATTGACTGGTTTGATCTTCTTGCAGTCCAAGGGAGTTTCAAGAGTCTTCTCCAGTGCCACCATTTGAAGGCATCAGTTTTCCAGGCAAGAATACTGGAGTGGGTTGCCATATCCTCCTCCAGGGGATCTTCCTAACCCAGGGATCAAACCACATCTCCTGCATTGGCAGGCAGAGTCTTCACCACTGCACCACCTGGGAAGCCCATATAATTGGCAAAACCAACAAAAACAGCCACTATCACTGCTGTCACTGCAATTACTACAGTTTATGGAGGAAAAAAAAAAAACTGGCAATAATCAGGCTGATACATTTATCTTATTTATATTTATAACCCTCATACATTTATCTTATCTTCACAACAATCCTATGAAGTATGTATAACTGTTATCCCATTATACAGACGAAGAGTGGGGCTAGAGATAACACACACACACACACACACACACACACACACACACACACGTATCCAGACCCTTCAGAGAGCCCAGGAATATTCCTCATGCCTGTATACTGAGTGTGTCACTATGCAGCCCCTTCTCCATCTCTGTCTTCAGCTACTGGCACCATCCATCTCAAACCAAATCCAATCCAAATTCCTTACAGTTTTCCAAAGACAGCAGAGTTCCTCTGACTTTGCATCTGCTATTACTGCTGTCCTGTGTTAAGCCTTCCTCAGCTTCCCAGGGGACATCACTTGATCCCAATTAACCCCTTATCTTCAAGGAAAACCCCTCCTTCTAAAAAGGAGCCAGACTACATTTTGCCCTGTCTGGGGAGCTTCCCCAGGTAGACTTTAAAAAGCTTCTTGTACCACAAGATAATGGAAAAAGTTGTTTACTTTAGAAAGTTCGAAAGCCGAGTCTTAACTGTTCTTAGTAACCCTGGGCCTGGCACAGTGGCTGGCAGATGTTCAGTACACGTTCATAAATGAATGACTGAATGAATGAGCTGTAAGGATTCTCACTCAAAAAAATAAGAGTCAAACCCAATTCTTAGCAACATAAAATAAATAAATAAAAGCCATGAGACTTGGGTCACTTCCTCTCAGGGAGGATTTGTGTGACTAGTCCATGTCCCGAGCCAATCAGATGCAAATAAAGAGCCCCCAGCTCTTCTTCTGCAGCTGAGCCTGCGGCGTTTCTTTGCCTGTAGATCTAGACAGATTAAAAAAACTGAAGAAAGCAAGAGTGTGTCGGGCTATTCACAGATGTCTAGGGTCTGCCATTAGTTGCTACTGAGAGATAAGGTGCGATTTTTATTAGAACAGAAGTACTTCAGGCTCCTGAATTACAAACCAGTTGTTGGGAGTGGGGTGAGGGGTAGAAAATTCATCATTCATCAGAAAATACTGTGATAAAAGTGGATATTATTTTTCTCTTAGAAATACACACAGAAACTCTCTGACTTGGCTGGTCTTACTTATTATTTCCTCTTGTAAAAGACTTAACCAGTCCTCCTGAGGAAAGAAAACAAAGACCCAGCAATGTGCAAGTCATTGGGCCCACAATTAGAAATGCTCCTTCTAAAGAAATGTTTTCTTTTCTGTAAACTCCAGATGCTGCTACTAAGAGCTCCCAATTTAGTGACCAGCAGCAGTGCTCTTTGCCACCCAGTATTACAACACTCTCTGCCAGTTCATTCTAATGACAGGTTAGGTTAATGTGGAATTCTTCACCCAGGAATACAGTCAGGAACTTACAGTTGAACTCTCAGCCACAAATACATATATTCACAGGTACTATGAGAAGATGGTTAAAGTTTTTTCCCTCTCTAATAGAAGCTAGCCTCCTCGTTTTTTGCACATTTCAAGTCAAATCAAGTAGAAACACATAGGAAGTGTTTTTACTTTTTGTGCCCCCAAAGCTTAAATGCATTTTTAATATCACAGAACCAGAAATCTGGATGGAAGCTCTAAACATTATCTGTCCCACACATGCAAAACTCCACTTGACTCATCCCTGGAAGCAAACCACCCACCCTTTCCTCAGGAATATCTCAAAAGGACATCACGCACTGCGGCATCCTGCTATTTCTTGGCACAATTTGTTTCCTTGAGGTTCAAACACCATTGTCTTCATTTCCTTTACTGCTCAAGGAGGAGCTTAACGTTTCCATTACTTTCACTTCCTGCACTGCTCCAGTAGAAACTTGTTTTTTTCCATCATCTCCAGTGTCACTGTGGGCTTTTTGACTGTAGAGAGTTATCTATAGACGGGGCCCTATATGTTCTGTGTATTTTGCACCTCTTGTCTTCACACATACTGCGCCATCTGCCTGGAAATCCTCTCTTTACTTGTGATTCACGGTCTCCCACATTAAAGAGCTCCTACTGAACTTGCAAGACCCAGGTCCTTTGTGAAACGCCTCTTTACATCCATGTTCTGCCACTCCTCAATCTAAGATATTAAGTACTAGTTCCTGAGTGCTACCTACAGCTCTTCCAAAACTGTGCTATTCAGAATGTAGTCCCCAGACCAATGCGAATAGCATTACTTGAAAGATTATTAAAGCTGAGCTTTCACAGGCCCCACTTCTGACCTACTGAATAACATCTAGAGGTAGGACCTGGAAAAAAATCTGAATTTTTAACAAATTAGCTTTAATAGCACTATTTTACAGTAGTTTAATCTCAGATATCTGTTGGCCATTGTGAACTTAATATTCTTGATAGACCAAAAGATTCATGATGTGTTATCATTTTACTGAACAAAACTGAAACAGAAGCCTGTGGATGTCATTTAATGAAAAAGAGATTATTGCTCTTCAGTCTTAATTACAGATATATTGGAGCGGGGTTTGAGGATAGACGTTATATGGCAAATTTGGAAAGCCACAGATAACTCCCTTGAAGACACCAAGGGTCAAAACTTTTGCCCTTTTAACATTATATTGGAATTTTCCCTTTGCACATTTTTCTCATATTAGCCACAGAGTCTAGATTCATCTCTTATTCATTTCAGAAGGAATGAGCAAAGGCCCTCACACATACACAACATTTAAGATGTTAACTAAAACTGAGTGAATGAACATTCGCAAAAAGCATTTCTTTCTGAAACTTCACTGTCTATTTTGGATAATATATTCACCAAAGTTACTTTTGATTTGGTCTCTGCAAACAGTTCTGGCTTCCACTACTGGCTTTCAAACTGAGATGCCTGGACGGATCAGCTGCCTCGGCATCTGGGACGTATATCCTGTACAGATTACTAGACTCCCTCTACAATACTGTATCTGAACCTCCAGTTTGTGGGGTCTAAAATCCCAAGTCATTCTTATGTAGACAAAATTGAGAGACCCACTGGATTATGTGGTTACCCCAACTTGCATGGTCACTAACCATAAAGTAAGGAAAATGTCCTGAACCAGAAGGCTCATTATCTAAACTCAGCATAGGAGGAGTCCTACTGGGACAAGGAAGAAAGCAGGAATCCCACAGAGAAATTTCCTTATGCAAAGATTTCAGAGCGTCTCGTGAGTTCCATTGTATGTTTGGATTGAAATCCATACCTTGGTCAATAGTTGCTTTGGGAAGTGAGAAAACAGTTTAAGAAGTTTCTTTTGCTAAGCCATCTCTTACATAAAAAAAACCAGTGAAATACACTCCCAGGAATTCAAATCAAGAAAGGAAAACAAGTAGAGGAAGTAGGGGAACTGTTTAACAAAAATAAAAAATAAAGAAAAGAAAAAAGAGCTAAACATAGTGTTATATATTCTTCCCAAGCTCCCTTTCTCAAAAGAGTCTGATGCGAAGGCCCAGTAGATATCAGTTTACCATGGTATGATTTTAAGGGGTTGAAAACTCAGTATCTGTTCACTTAAAGCTCTGGAGATGTCTTTTCCTGTTCCATGAGCTGAGTAATACCTAAAATATAAATATACTGAAAAAAAATGCACACTGGCTTAAATTCAAAACAGAATATAGAAAGATAGTGGTAAAAAAGAACAGTTTTTTAATCTTCCTGAATCATCTCATAAAAACAGAACCAAACCAAAAAGGCACAGACGGAAGCTAAAATATTAAGGAATAAATTATTCTCATGAACCCAAACAGGATAGTCTCAGCATCTATAGAGGAAGAAACCAAGGGAAGTAGGGAGGCATCTAACGGATCTGAGAAGAAAATAACTCCAAAACTGCCAACATATATTGACTGGAAAGCATGAGTAGACAATTTGAGGACTGCATGCTGGTGAACTGGAAGGAGTGCTTGCAGTTGAGTACAAAGAGCTGGAATTAATTAATTAATCTGAGACTTACAAACTGGGAAATGAATTTGCCAAAATGCTTTTCCAGAGCAAAGCTCCACATAAGGAAGGACTATTGGGAATAGAACCTAAACTGACCAAGAGAGGGGGAAACAAGCAAAGGTCCAAAGAACATAGAGATGAGGAACAAAATCAGGAGATATTCAAAAGTATGAGGCAATGTTTCTGAACAAGAACAATAATTAACAGAAACACAGAATTCCACAGCAATGGAGCTAGAAAAGCTATCCTGACATGTCCCTTCTTTCTCAAAGTGGAGGAAAACTAATCTCATGCAATAAATAAGCAACAGAAAAGATTCATAGTTGAATTCTATACAATATTTTTATAAGGAATAGAAACTTAGGTACAAGATAGCATCTCTACAGATAACTGAATCACTCCAGAAAAATATTCACAGATGAAAACTGAAACTTAGTATTTTTCATATTAACTAATCAAAAAATTTTAATAATAAATTATATAAAATAACAACATAAATCAGAATTAGAACAACTCAGAAATGCAGTCATAGAACTCATGACAGAATAAGAAATTTAAAAAAAATCATTTCAAAATATAACATGAATCACATCACAAAAGAAGGTATCTAAATGGCCAATAGTAATATGAAAAGTATCTCAATCAGAGATACTTTTTATGATGTCACTCATCATCAGAGAGGCAAATTTAAACCACAAGATATCACTATTAAAAAAAAAAAGATATCACTATATACCCATTAGAATGGCTAAAATTGAAAAGACTGATAATACCAAGTTCCATCAAGGAGGCAGACTGGTGGGAATGTAAAATACTATGGCTGCTTTAGAAAACTGTTTGGCAATTTCTAATACACGTAAACATGCATCTGCCCTGTTATCCAACAATCTGGCTCCTAGATATTTTCTAAGATAAATTAACACATATATTCTTCTCAAAGATTGATACAAGAATATTCATCATAGCTATAATTTTTAATAGCCAAAATCTGGAAACAACACAATGTCAACAGAAGAAAAAAAAATTATGGTATATATATAAACTGCTGATACATACTACAATGGATACTCTATTGGATATACTGGATTTTTATGAATTTCAAAAAACATTATATTGAGCAAAAGAAGCCAGATATGAGACTCATTCTATTATGATTCTATTGATATTTGTTATTTACTTACCTATTTGGTTCTTTCGGGTCTTAGTTGCAACAGTTGGGCTTAGTTGCCCTGTGGCATGTGGGATCTTAGTTTCCCAGCCATGGTTCAAATCCATGTCCCCTGCAATGCAATGTGAATTCTTAACTACTGGACCATTAGGGAAGTCCCCTGTCCTATTGATTTGAAATTAAAGAACAGGCAAAACCAATCTATGGCAACAGAAGTCAGAATAATGGTGAGATTTTTTTGGAAGTAAGAGTTTTTACTGGAAAGAAGCATGAGGAAAATCTGAAACTATAAAAATGTTCTAAAAAAAATAAAATAAAAATAAAAATGTTCTACATCTTGATCTGATTGATAGTTACACAGGTGTAAACATGTGAGTCAGAGAACAAGACCACTCTCAGTCCCAGGAAGACTCAGCATAAAGTTAGACACATGCCTATAATTTATCACAGAAAAAAAAAAAAATGATGCAAAGAAAAAGCACATGAAGCAAAGTTCAGAGTAAACCAGGAACAAGCTTATAAGGGTCCTCTCCAGTGATGTCACACAGGATATTATTTTCTGCAGCAATGAATTCTGATATGTGTGAAGTGTTGTCCACTACGGAAATCCATAAAAAAAAATATAAGACAAGATTTTATCCAAAACTGGATAAAAGTTATGAGGGTTCTTCAAAGGTTCAATGCCTACGGGAGGCCAGGTAGAGGTTCCTGATGGCCTAAAACAGAACTTCACGAGAAAGGTAGAATCTGAACAGATGGTTGGATGTTTGGTAGAATTTTGAGATTCAGATATGAAGAGAGGGGCATTTAAGGACTAAGGAAGGATACATGCAAATGAGCAAGTTGGATTTGTCTTGAGCTTTTGTCAGCCCAAAGTGTGCTGAGAGAACTAGCATGTAATTACCTATATGGCTTGCCATGATCAAGCCATTATGGGCATCAGACGATGCCATGCTGAATGTGATAACACCACAGGCTCTTCCAGTGCAGATCTAAGGCAGATGCTATTCTCTGCCTCTTGATACATGGCAACATGGAGCATGAGTATGACTTCAACAAGGAAAACTATTGACTCCACAAAGCAAAATGATGTCTTCTAGAGAAACATCAAATTACTTGTACAATCACCACTTTGTTTGTAACAGTTTGGTCAGACTCCACCTTTTTTTTCTCCATTTGCTCAATAGATATTTATTGAGTGGGTAGTCTATGCCAGGCATTGTGCTACACCCAAGGATGAAATATATGGGACCCAGTCCCAAGAAGTTCAGAGACTGGTCAGAAAAGCTACATGCAAACGCATGGATTTCATTAGAGAACAGTAGGGGCTTTAGGCAAGAGAGAAACAAAGGACTTTAGGATCACACAGGATAGGACAGAGCCCTAATTTGATGTATCTAGTTTCCACTTTGACAATAACACCCACTAATGACTGTTAAACTGAAGAATGGATATGATAAACTAGCTACTTTCCAAAACTGGTCAAATGAAAAAACACTAGGTTGTAGGTAAGGTCGGAGTGCCCTCTGCTGAAACAGGAAGCTGGAATTAGAAGATAAACTATTCTGAGTTTGTCTATATAAAAACACTCTCTCTACCTTTTGTGTGTAGAAATGATTAAATATCATCCTCTCCTAACCATCGTCCATCTCAAGCCTTGTCCGATTCTTGCGTTTATTGAGTTGGCAGGCAATAAAAAAGGATCAAAAAACATCAAACACCTGTGAACATCCCAATAGCAAAAACAGACAGGCAAATAGGGATATAAAAACTTTCCAGGTTGATTGATGGCTTATCAAAATCCAAGGTGTGCTAGCCTAGGATCTTTTCATAGAACGACCACAACACTGGAAGCCCAACTCCTGGCAAGCTACCATATGTTTTTGTTCTCCCTACTCCAACACAAAGAAATCTTTACATGCATAAAAAGAGATTCAGCCAGGAAAGATATAGAGGAAACTTAACTTCAAATTACTAAGTGAAAGAAGCCAATCTGAAAAGGCTACATACTGTATGACATTCTGAAAAAGGTAAAATCATGGAGACAGTACAAGATCAGTGGTTGCCAGGGGTTAGGAGAGAGGGAGAGGTAAATAGCTGGAACACGGAAGTTTTAGGGCGGTGAAACTACTATGTGTGACATTATAACGCCGAATGCATGTCATTATACATCTGTACAAACCCACAGAATGTACACCACCTACAGGGAACCCTAGTGTAAACTGCAGACTTTGGGTGATAGTGATACATCAATGTACATTCATTGACTGTAACAAATGTACCTCTTCCATGCAGGATGTTGATAGGGAGGAGTCTACATAGCGGGGGACATAGAGGTGTATATTAGCTTTCTGTTGAATTTTGTGTGACTATTGCTCTAAAAGAAAATCTGTTTAACAAAGAGAAAAAAATTAATTCTGGCTAAATTCACTCTAAAGGCAGGTCTCAGAAGGCAAAAGAGGTAATCTGTCTTGCCATCTGAACGGGCTGTAGATAGAGACGGAGGGAGGTAGGATATGTGTGATGAACTGCATGGAAGTGTGAGCTTCAAAGCAAACCACTTTACTTCTTTCCTTTTGCCCAACCTCCCTACAAAGCAACAAGTCCCAGAGGCCATCATTATGTGTGGCTTAAAATCCAACTGATTTAGTAGAAATGGAAGCATTCGTTCCAAAGTCACAAGGTTATAATCTTAACTTTTATTTCTAACATACATCTCAAACTGCAGAACTCAAACTGACATTCAGATTTAAATATGATCAGAAAGAAAGGGACTTGTTTAAGGACCCACCTCCAACAGCCTGGTAGTGCCTGGCCCCAGGGACTGGCATGTGCTAAGGATATCACATGCATGTAACAGAAAAGAAGAGGCAATCCTCTGCCTTGTTAAAGTGGAAGTTCTACAAAAAATAACTCTTCTGCAAATGAGTTACCTTATAGCAGCCATCAGAACTGCTAAATGTTGCTATCTTTCTTTTGAGTTGGATTATTTGATCTGAAGTCCTTTTTCTACTCTGAATTAACTTGCCAAAGTGGATCTCATATTTTGAACAGTGTGATTAATAAATCTTTAAAAATATCCCAAGAGGAATACTATAGTCATTTATTTAACTGCCATTTAGAGTAATTAACAGTTTTAGAAATTTTCCTAGCCTCTTTAATTACTGAGTGAATCTAAATATTTTGTCACTCCTGCATGACTAACATGTTAGTGCACATGAAAAGGTAAAGGTTGGCAGGGGGGCGGGGGGTATCTCTTTGGACAGGTGCTGAGTGCCTTACTTGCAATAAACATCTCCGGCCAGTTTGGACATCTGGTAGAGATTTTGTAGTGATGAACATCTGGAATTTAATTTGCAACATGTAGTAGAAACTCCTTCCATGAAAAAAAAATCTCTTCTTTATTCAATGTAATTTGCAATTTCTTAAAAGCTACTCACATCCCCCAGCCAGCCTCCTGGGAAAAGAGTCTCCACAAGGCCTGTTGTTGAAAACCTTTGGAATTTCTTGGCTTTGCAAAATGGTAACTTAATGCAATCCAACCAAGGTTATTCCAGTTCTTTCTCCCTCATTTCAATACATTGATGAGCTATGGATTTATAATTAAAGTGACCCCTTATGACACTTGGACTTCTCTGGTGGCTCAGACGGTAAAGTGTCTGTCTACAATGCAGGAGACCCAGGTTCAATCCCTGGGTTGGGAAGATCCCCTGGAGAAGGAAATGGCAATCCACTCCAGTACTATTGCCTGGAAAATCCCATGGACAGAGGAGCCTGGTAGGCTACAGTCCATGGGGTTGCAAAGAGCAGACATGACTGAGCAACTTCACTTTCACTTTCATGACACTTAGCTTAGTCAATGCTGTCCTCAAATCCATAGCCTGCAGATTCAACAATATATGTGAAGATGTGTTAAGAGGTAGGGAGAAGAAAGACAGCACGGAGTTTGTGTTTACAGAATACAACATTCTCCTGTCAAAAAGGGTTTTTGAGACTACTCTTTTCATAGTCCAGTAGATTGTCTGCTCCACTGCAAAGGACTAATATCAATAAACACCCTTATTTCACTTTTGAGGCCCAACCACCATTTCTAGATATAAAGCTGGCTTAGCTTTCGGCACAATGCCAAACACATTCTAAGACATTTCTTTAATTGAGTCAGGACATCTAAAGAAAACCTAACAGGCAGACCTTAGATAAGATGGCTCTTCCTCTTTTATTTCCATCCTCAAGTACAGGGCCAACCCACCTCCAGAAACCAAGGACTCATGAGATAACATCAGCTTCTTCTCTATTTTTTTAATTGGAGTATAATTGCTTTACAATGCTGTGTTAGTTTCTGCTGTACAACAAAGTGAATCACCTATATATATACACATATATCCCCTCCCTCTTGAATCTCCCTTCCACCTACCCATCCATCCCACCCCTCCAGGTCATCACAAAGCACTGAGCTGAGCTTCCTGAGCTACACAGCAGCTTCCTACCAGTGATCTATTTTACGCACGGCATCAGTCCCTTTTTTCAATCTCAATGGTAGCGGTTGCCCCACAGGATGAAGTCTAAAAGCTGACATTTAGATCCTGAGTGTGTCTTTCCCAGTCCTTTCTAAATTTGGCCAATGGACAGTTTTACTTGCAATATAAGCCAAAAATTACTTCTCAGAATGATTTCCTCCTCTATTGAAACTGATCCCAAGAGGAAACGTTGACTCTGACTCTTCCTCAATTACTCACATTCAGCATTTCCTACCATCACTAACACCTATCTCATTAAATGGAAACTGCCTTCAAACCGTCATGGCTGTTACAAAAATCTTATGTTCCAGTCTTTCACTTATTTCTTCTTATAACAAACTTTCTCTTTAGAGCTAAAATATCAGATTCAACCTGCTAAAGCCCTTATTATTTTTCTAATAATTGAAACATGAATTAGTTGCTGGTGAAAAACATGTTCAGACCAGAAAAATACATTCTTGTAATCAGAACCTTTTGAAATGGAAGTTCATATGGGAAGTGTACAATATGGGAACAGCTTAAGTGGGTTTCTCTAAGTCGGTACCAGATGAGCTTCCCAAAGTCTTTAGCTTTAAAACAAAATGAAGCCTAAAATTGGCTGAGTAAAAGAGGACTTATTGATTGGTGGTTGGCTTTGCATGTGTATATATATGTATTAGATTAGGAACATTTGTTTCAAGGAAAAGAACCTTGACACAGTGAAACATTTTCACCTGACAAAGGAAGGAAATCTATCTAAGTGTCTTGTCTGTAGCATGTCGTTTGCAGTGATCAGTCTGCATACAAGCGTGATCTCTGGTGTCCCTGTTTGTATTGGAACCATTTCCTGAGTGATAGTACATTTCTGTTTGACACGCCATGCCTGGGAAAAAGTCATATCACTTACCTCCACCCAGGCAGGCACAAGCCTAAGACGTCATCAACCCTTTCTGTTTCCGTTGCTGGGCGTGGGTTATTCTGCAGAGTTTGCATCGTTCTCTATTTACTTCCTGCTCAGTTAAAACTATAGAAGTGTCCAAATCTTGGTTTCAAAATGACTTGGCAAAGTTCAGAAAAGGAAGGCAAGAAGGAAGTTGGAATTTTATAAAAACAGAATTTTGAAGACCGTAAAATGTCTCTTTTCCTTGCTACGCAAAATGTGATCCATGGACCAACAATGTTGGAATCACATGGTCGCTTCTTACAAATGCAAAACCGCAGATCCCACCAAAGATCTACTAAACCAGAATCTACCTTTAAACAAGATACTCCAGTAATTTGGTACATGCTGGAGTTTCAGATGTGATCTTGTTCAATCCTTTTATTTACATATAAAGAAACTGAGTCTCAAATATCTCGTGCCAAACCACACAGCTGTACATCAGGGTGGCTAGGATTAAAACCTTAACATGAATGTTCCGTCTAGTCTACTTCCATTGTGCATGAAAGAATGACATACAGCTCAAGTGCCTCAGGGATAATATTTCTTTAAACTCATCATAATCTTTCAATCCACAGGCCAAACCAATTTCTCCTTACCCGTCAGAGAGTCTCCTCACTTCTCTCTTCATCATCTCAGATTCCACTACAAGCCTTCTCCTGTAAATTCCTGAACTTCTCTAGAAACCTTTTCTCAAAGTACCCACCCTAAGTGAATTCAACAACCCACCGTCCCCATTCCTGCACCCAAAGAACTGAGCAAAGCTAGAGAAAAGTCATTCCGCTGAATAAATTGCTATCATTTTACATTTAAAATCAGCAACGTCAACCAAGTTGATGTTAATCTTATTTTTCTCTAGTAGTTTCTTCATTTTATACGTTTCCAATTTTCTCAAACTCCCACACCCATTCTCAAGTGATGACATGTCTCCAACTTTACAGAGATAATACAAGTAATTAGCTATCAAACCCCTCAACTTCCAATCACTAATTCTAAATATACACACCACCCAGCATCTCTTCACTCACCTTCTCCTTTTCTCCCTTTTACAACAGATAAATCACCTTCCTCCTACCTAATAAAGGCGAGTTCCAAATGGTCTATGAAACTCAGTCACTCTCCTCTTCTCTGGAAGGGACCTTGATCCATAGCTCATCTCCCCATGCCACATGCATACATTCTTGCTTCTAAATCCACTTTATCTGCATTCAAATATATTCGAGTATCTCTCTTGTTAAATAAGGAACAAACTAGCAGAGTTTTAGAGAAAACCTCCCAGGCTGATCCTACGTCAATTCTCTCCATAGTGAGCTTCTTGGGAAAGGGTATTCTCTACACATGTAGTATCTACCTTTTCATCTTCCACTCATTACTTTTCAAAATGACTTCACTAATGCATGATTTGTTTAATGTAAGCAATAGGTGGGGAGAAATGAAAGAATAAAGAAAAAAAATCACCAGAACTCTCATATCCCAAAACAATCATATTCAAAATAGTCATTCTCTTTGTAACATTTTTTCTATCACTGTATACCAAGAGGATGGACAGGTGGGGAGAAAAAGTAAAACAGAATAGTATTCAAATGCTGTTTTTTAAGCAAAATTTAATTGATTTAACTGTTCTTGTATTTAACAAAAGAAGTGTTTCAGTTCAGTTCATTCGCTCAGTTGTGTCCGACTCTTTGTGATCCCATGAATCGCAGCACGCCAGGCCTCCCTGTCCATCACCAACTTCCGAAGTTCACTCAGACTCATGCCCATCAAGTCAGTGATGCCATCCAGCCATCTCATCCTCTGTTATCCCCTTCTCCTCCTGCCCCCAATCCCTCNCATATAAGTTAAATAAGCAGGGTGACAATATACAGCCTTGACATACTCCTTTTCCTATTTGGAACCAAGTGTTCAGGCAATGAAATAAAGACTGACTCTATACTTGAACAATAAGGAAATTAGCCTTCACATTCTTAGCTTTTTGAGTTACATTGTGATTTTCATTTTGTCAAGATTTTTAACACTTTAAATTTGTTTTGTAGTCATAATTCTCCAAGTGTTTACGCCTAGTTTTCTATTTAAATGTATTTGATCCTCAACCATGAAATTAAAAGACGCTTACTCCTTGGAAGAAAAGTTACAACCAATCTAGACAGAATACTAAAAAGCAGAGACATTATTTTGTCAACAAAGGTCATCTAGTCAAGGCTATGGTTTTTCCAATGGTCATGTATGGAAGTAAGAGTTGGACTCTAAAGAAAGCTGAGTGCCGAAGAATTGATGCTTTTGAACTGCGGTGTTGGAGAAGACTATTGAGAATCCCTTGGACTGCAAGGAGATCCAATCAGTCCATCCTAAAGGAGATCAGTCCTGGGTGCTCATTGGAAGGACTGATGTTGAAGCTGAAACTCAGTACTTTGGCCACCTGATGTGAAGAGCTGATTCATTTGAAAAGACCCTGATGCTGGTAAAGATTGAGAGCAGGAGAAGAAGGGGACAACAGAGGATGAGATGGTTGGATGGCATCACCAACTCAATGGACATGAGTTTGAGTGGACTCTGGGAGTTGGTGATGGACAGGGAGGCCTGGCGTGCTGCAGTTCATGGGGTCACAAAGAGTTGGACATGACTGAGCAACTGAACTGAACTGATCCTCAACACTGATCAATTTTACCATAGGTTTTCCATTCCTGAATATATTCAACAAATACATTTGGGGCATCCAGACACTGAGGAGATGAGAGTGAGAAACAGGTAATCTTCTTACACTCATGGAACTTATCTGCTAAAGGAAGAGAGAGAAAATGAACAAAACATATAAGAAAAAAGCCCAAAATAGTTTTCAAATCATGTGTGATTGGTGCTATGTACATGTGGGCACATGGAAAATAAATGGGTAAAAGGCTATTTACCCAAGAAAGATCTCACTTTAGATGTGACATGTGAGCTGAGTCCTTGAACAATTCAAAACTGTCACTAAGAAAAGTCCTTTAAGGGGAAACATTATGCACAGAAAGCCAGAAGATGCCTAAGGCCAAAATAAGTGCAGCCTGTTTGAGTAATAGAAAGAAAGCCAATGTGACTAACGGAGATTAGGAGACAAGAGTATATGGTTAGAAAGGCAGACAGAAGTCATTTCATGCAGGGAATTTTAGGCCAGCATATGAGGTTGATACTCATTCAACATAAAGATGTTAGAGAATGTAAGCAAAGGAGTAAAGAGGGACATGAACTAATTTACATTTTTAGAAGACTAATTTTTGACTCCTGTGTAGAGAATGAATTGAAAGAGATGGTGGGGCTTCCCTGGTGGCTCAGCAGTAAAGAATCTGCCTGCCAATGCAGGAGAGATGGGTTCAATCCCTGGTCTAGGAAGATTCCACTTGCTACAGAGCAACTAAGCCCGTGCACCACAGCTACTAAGCCCATGGACGCTAGAGCCTGTGCTCCACAAGAGAAGCCACCGCAATGAGAAGCCCATGCACTGCAGTGAAGAACAGCCCCCGCTTGCTGCAACTAGAGAAAAGCCCACGCAGCAACAAAGACCCAACACAAAGATAAATAAGTAAGTAAATAATTTTTAAAAGGAAAAAAGAAAGAGATAGTGGAGTGAAAAAGTAGAAGCAGGAATCCAGTTAGGAGATTATGGTAGTAATCAAGGCAATACTACCTGGTGGCTTGTGCTGTACGCTTAGTCAACTCATTTGTGTCTGACTCTTTGCAACCCCATGGACTGTAGCCCGCCAGGCTCCTCTGCCCATGGGATTTCCCAGACAATCATACTGGAGTGGGTTACCATTCCCTTCTCCAGGGGATCCTCCTGACCCAGGGACTGAACTAGCGTGTCCAGTATCTCCTGCACTGCAGGATTCTTTACCTGCTGAGCCATGAGGGAAGCCCAATGGTGGTTTGGACTAGAGCAATAATAGCGAAGATATAGAACAGTAGCAGATTTGGGATATGTGACAAGCTGAGTAGAAGGGACTTTCCAGAGCAAGGTGAACAAATGAGAAAAAAATGGAACCAAGGGCAAATTCTAATTTGTCCGATTGTGTGTCTGACTGTGTGTGTCTGATTGTTCATTTGGTAGGTTTGTTGGTTTTGTTTTACCTGAGCAACAAGTTAAATGATGGCACTTACTGAGAGGGGTAAAAACTGAAGCAGTAATAGGTTGCACTGGAAACAGCAGTCCAGGAATGTCACATTTGAGATATCTATGAGAAATCCAGTAGACAGAGCTATTTATGTCTAGTCTGGAGTTGAGTGGAGAGAGGAATTTAGGAGTAGTCAACATATGGATGGAATTAACACTAAGGGGGATATCACCTTGTGTAGACAGTGGTCTTTGTCCTCACTTTACAACAAAACCACCTGAAATGCTTTAAAAAATACTTGGGCCCAGGTCCCTACCCCCAAATAAATCAGCATATGTGAGGCTGGCATATGGCATCAATGTTGATAAAGCAGACCTACGACCAAGCCTTTAGATACACTCACACCTTGAGCGGAGGAGGAGAACCCAGTAAAGCAGACAGAATCACAGGGAGAGATGAAGAGAGAACTAGCAAAGTCGTAAAGCAGAAAGTGTTTTGTGAAGGATGGAGTGGCCACTCTGCTGCTGAGACATCTAGAAAGATATGGATTGAGTAAGTACGAAGGAGAAAGTCAAGTCGCCATCTGTTTGGTTTTATCAGTCAGGGAAGGAGAAAGCATCACCTAGGAGAGTGTAGAAATAGAGGGATACTAAAGGCAGGAGGACAGGAAGTGTGTGAAGGCCATTTAGAAGAATCAGAGAGTAAAAAGAAGACACAAGAAAAGCCAGGAAGTATCACGTGCCCTTTTGAAAATTATGGGCACAAACTTATAAGTGGGACTAGTAAATCCACTTGTATTAGTAATTCCAACCCCCATTCAGTAGATGATAGTTGGGTTTATTCATGGTATGGTTTCTGTTTTGAATTTTAATTTTTGTTTGTTTTGTCAGATGAATATAATAAGGGGAGAAAGAGAGTTAAGCTCAAGTTTCCCAGGGGTTGACTGCAGCAACAGACCACCGAATCAAAGCTTTCAATATGGGAAATCTTTGACTCTAAACCAAGCATCATCCATAACAGAAAGGCTATCGTTCCAGCGAGAATTTGCCAAAAAGCAAAATAAAAAGCATGATTTAGGTTTTCAAGGAATGTATTTTTGAGTATATCTAAGCTGGATAAAGAGGAAACGAGGCTAGAGAGGTGGACGAATAACAAAAAGAGGTAATAAGGTCAATGAACTGGGGATCCCAATGAGCGAACATATACCCTGGTAGGGTATGAACATAAACATGAGCAGAGGACCAGCGGTGGCGAGACTCCTTGTTCCAACTGCTTTCAACTCTTAAATTATTCGAGGGTGATTATCTCCAGCTTTTTCTCTGTGTAAGTAATTTGATCCTCAGCTGTGTGTACTCTGTTCTTTGTTGTCTCTAATTTATGTATAAGTTTGGTAATGACATTGTTTCAGTTCTTAATTTGTTCCCTTAGCTCTGAAATCTCCTTTTGTACTTCAGGCTGCTGTTTTGTATCATTCTATCCTTGAATTCTTATTTCTAATAGCCCTGTTCTTAACAGGAATTTTTGTTCATAATTCTTTTACCACCCAAACTCCTCACAGAAATATGGACTTAATTATTCATCTGTGTTTTTCCCAGTATGTGCCCCCTCCCCCACTCCCTCCCTTCTTCTGCTCTGGCTTCCTTCCTTCCAACTTCCTTTCCTTCTGCCCTCCTCTCCTTTCTTCCTTTTCCTTCTTCCTTCCCTATTTTCACTCTATCTAGCACTGTGGATTTTTTTTTCTTTTTAACACAAGGTTAAGACAGATAGCTCTAGCAAAACCTTTATCTAACAGAATGCAAGCCAACTCGGTGACACTATTTGAAGCTCATCTGAGTCTGCATGATTTTCTCCTTTAAGCTAAAGGTTAAAAAGTGATTCTTGTATTAGATTGATTTTTCTATGGTCTATGGTGCAAAGGGATGAGGGAAGCTCTGCTGGGGCTCTGGGCAACTTAGAAGACATGAGTTCTATTTCTTCAGAGATTCTCTTAATATCCTTCTGAGAATTCACATCGCAAAGCTGTGGGTTCTATTTCCCCTAAAAATATTCCTATGGGTCAAGGATGCCCAAAGTCTTGAGATTATTGCTCAATTTATTTAAAGCCCTGGAAAATTTAAAGCTCTGGAAGCCCTTCTTTTCTCTACTGAGAAAAGATGATAGTTAAGAGTTTCCCTTGACTTTTTCCTAAGCTACCTACTCACTTCTTCAGTCTGCTTCTCCACAGACGTGGCAATATTTATAAGAAATTTCAGGATTTTGCAGACCTACCATATCTCCTTGTGCTTCTTCTAGAAGGTGGGAATGGGCTAAAAGCACTGCTAAGCCTATCCATGCTAGAATCTTCTGATTCTCTGGCTACAAGATTTTCACAGTTAGAGAGTGGGATTATAACTACTTCCTTGTTTGATTGCTACTGGTGAACTTACTGCTGGTTTCAACTACATTTGCTATTTGAGGAACATATTTTTGTGATCCTTTTTCATACGATGGTCTAACCAAGGAACACCAAAAATGAAGTGTCTTCACGGAGTTCATATTCTAGTGGAAGAAGTTAAACATTAAATAAAAAACAGGAAAGTTTCCAAGTATTTCAACAAAAATAAAATACAGAGAAAATAGCATCTTTTAGAATCCTCTCATTACTATTAACCTCTGTTATTCCCTGGATCTATTATTTATAAGGATCCAGACCTACAAAGAGCACATTAAAGGTAGTTTCTTCGGTTGGATGTATTGAAGCTTTAAGCAAGGCTTAAGTGAGTTGTGATGTAACATTTAATGGAAACTTTGTTATTTGGGATTATCATGGGAGCAAAGAAGGCTTAGACACTAAAAAGTTCTGTAAACTGGCTATTCACAGATGGAGGGAACCCTTAATTACAGTGTTTGCAAATTTCTATAATAAAAGCACATATAGCATGCAATTTCAAACTACTAACAACTGAGTAATCAGCTTGGAAAGTCCTGAATTAACAATGGGCTCTTGTGAGCCAATACAAAACAGCAAAAGGCAAATCTTTCAACCTGTGACCACAAGGGCTCCTGCTCTGGAACTCAAGTTCCAGTCCTTATTTTCAGAGTGGCCCTGAACAAGTTAGTTAGTCTTGCTAAAAATCACTATACTCTCATCTTTATTAAAGGTTCAATGATATCTAACTGATAGGAATTTGTGAAGGTTAAATCAGATACTGAATAGTCCATAAAATCTTCCTAATTCGTTAAGAACATACATTGGGGTATACTGTGAGCTAAGCTCTGAACCAGAGACTTTGAGAAACTTCATAATAACCGAAGACAGAGTTCTACAATCAATACATAACTCAATGGTGAGGACATACTTCCTTCTCTTAAGCCCTTTTTCTCATGTATGTACCCAACCAATTTAAGCCACCTGAATGTCCCATGGTGGAAACTCAGCCTCCTGCTTTAGTCCTGACTTCTTTGGGGACTTTGGACAAGCTATTTTGGCTCTTGGCCCTACCACTTCCCCATTTGGAAGGGAAAGCTCATTCTCAGCAATCCTACCCACAGACCTTACAGGGAAACTTCCCTTGGGAGGTGGGATTAAGTAAAAATGTTTACCTCCCTCCATAGCCTCTGGTTCATTTACATGTGACCTTGTGAATTCCTTTCCTCAGAGACTCCCTACTGGGGAAATGTGCAAAAGGCAACCAAGAGGACAGGAGGGAAATACGTCTTGGCTGGTGTGGCCCCATGGAGGACAAGCCCTGTCTGTGCATTACCTGAGCCAAGCTCTGTTGTCGAGGCAATAAACCTCCTTCTTGGGAAGCAGAAAGCATTAGCTTTGGATCCAGCAGATCTGGCTTATTAAAAAGGCCTTGGTTTTTCTCATCAGTAACCTGGCCCTAAGAACTATATAGTCTTCATAGTGTTATGTAAATATTAACTGAGAATATGAATGTAACATACTCAGTATGATATCTGGCACCCATAATGCTCAAAAAGGTTAGTTAAAATTATTATTAATATTAAATGTGCTCAGTCACTCAGTCATGTCCAACTCTTTGTGACCCCATCAACTATATAGCCTGCCAGGCTCCTCTGTCCATGGAATTTTTCTAGGCAAGAATACTGGAGTGGGCTACTCCAGGGGATCGTCCCAACCCAGGGGTCCAGACCCAGGGGTCAAACCCACATCTCCTGTGTCTCCTGCATAGGCAGGCAGATTCTTTACCACTGGACCACCTGGGAGTTCTTATTAAGGACATCTTTCCAGTCTTTGAGAAGCTTCACCTATGACTTTCTCACAACATATGCCATTAAGTAAATTTCAAACTCGCTATTTCAGGACTTGTTTCAGTACGTTGCCACTTCATAATTTTGTGATCCTTTATGCCATTTTGCCTGGTAGGAATTTTTCTGTGTGGCTTTGCTTTATATGTCGGTTTTGACTGTTTTAAAAACCCTATTAAAGATTCATTTGTTCAACATTTATTTCTAGCTTTCTTGAAAAATATTTTTATCTTATTTCTATACTTCCTTATTTTGTTTTTATAATGAAGACTGTGAAGCATTCAGCACCATGATAGCCATGGGGAAAGTTCTTTGGGAAGGCTGGATCAACTTATTCATTCCACACACATCTGCTGAGTACATGTCTTATGCCTATGTGCCAGGAACTACCCAAGGATCTGAGGCCACGGAGAACAAAAACAGAGTCATTAGCCTCAGGGACCTCACAGACCAAGTAAAGATACAGACAGAACACCTGATAATAAATATATGGCGTGATAAATGCTAGATCCAAAAATTCTACAATGGTACAGAGCCTATGGGTCAGAGTAAGCCAAACTGGGGAAGGAGGAGACAGGGAAGAATTTTTGCAGTTTGGAAGTAATAACTGGGTGACCGAATGAAGTATAGTCATTTGAGAAAGAGGACAAAGAAGTCCAGGCAGAGGGAACACCATATGCTTAAGCACCAAAGCGTAAGAGAGACTGGTCCATTCAGGAAACCATATGCAGCTTGTTTTGCTGGAAATTATGAACAAGCAGAGGGAATTCCAGAGGTGATGCCTCCTTCAGGAGCCAGGTCAACCAGTTCATATTGCAGCCTGATGTCCATGGGGAGTGATCAAAGGATCTTAATCAAAAGAGTAAAGAGGCCAGCTTTGTGCTTTGAGAGGTCACTATAGTAGTGATAAGGAAAAGATCTTTAAAGAGAAGAAAGGCTAAAAATGGAGAAACCTGTTTGTAGGTGAACACAACAGGCAGAGAATGAGAAGGGCCCAAGCTAAGGTAATAGCAGTGGAATTCAAGTAGCAGATAGCTACAGAAGATATGAAGTAGCAAAATCAGTAACTCTTGGTGACCAAATAGACACAGTAGAATGAACTCTTAAATGCTTAGCTTAGGTATATAGACAGATTATAATGGCATTCACTGATAGGAAGCATTAGAGGAAAGATACAGTTAAAGGACTCAAAAAAATATCCATTTTGTCTTAGATTGAATTACCTGTGAAACTTCCAGACTAGACAAAAGTGTTTAAGAATGATTCAGCAAATATTTTTCAATATATACTAGTACCAGATCATCACATTGTACATCTTAAACTTACACAATGTTACATGTCCATGATATCTCAATAAAGCTGGCAGCCGGAAAGAGTGTGCAATATATCTAGCTTGAAGTTTAAGAAACAGATCTAGACAGGATACAGCTGGCAGCCAAGGCCACAGATATATAGAGAGAGTGAGTACAATGAGAAAAGAATAAAGGGTCAAGGGAGGAGAGCAGAAAACAAACACCAAAACAGAAGAGAGGGGAAAAGAAAAAGGCAAAGACATAAGAGTTGGAAACCACATTAATACTTGGTTCAGGTACCACTTTCTCCAGAAAGAACTTCTCTTGGTCTCTCTGAAACCAGGCAGGGCCCTGTGGAGCTCTTGCGCATGGACACCTTTCCATGTCCCCTATTTTTTGTTTATCAGAAACGGACCTTCCTTGGTTACAAAGCACAGGTTGCAACTGCTGCTAATCAGGGAAGGAAGGGAACACAGAGGTAAGGAAGGAGTAACCAAAAAACAGGATTTGTATCCAATAGATATGTAAAAATTTTAAAGCCTGTTAATTCTAAGTGTGAGTGGGGAAAGTTAAGAAACAAAATGGTGCCAAAGAATTGATGCTTTCAAACTGTGATGCTAAAGAAGATTCTTGAGAGTCCCTTGGACTCCAAGGAGATCAAACCAGTCAATCCTAAAGGAAACCAAGAATATTCATTGGAAAGACTGATGCTGAAGCTCCAATACTTTGGCCACCTGATACAAAAAGCTGACTCATTGGAAAAGACTCTGATGCTGGAAAAAATTGAAGGCAGGAGAAGGGGAAGACAGAGGACGAGATGGCTGGATGGTATCACCGACTCAATGGACATGAGTTTGAGCAAACTCTTGAGAGATGGTGAAGGACTGGGAAGCCTGGCATGCTGCAGTCCATGGGGTCACAAAGAGACACTGAACAACAATAGGGTAGCTTTGGGGCACGGTCGTGGTTCCACCTCAGGGGATACACATAAAAATATCCTTTAAGCTTTTTCAGTTCAGTTCAGTTCAGTTGCTCAGTCGTGTATGACTCTTTGTGACCCCATGAATCACAGCACGCCAGGCCTCCCTGCCCATCACCAACTCCCAGAATTCACTCAGACTCATGCCCATCGAGTCAGTGATGCCATCCAGCCATCTCATCCTCTGTTGTCCCCTTCTCCTCCTGACCCCAATCCCTCCCAGCATCAGAGTCTTTTCCAATGAGTCAACTCTTCGCATGAGGTGGCCAAAGTGCTGGAGTTTCAGCTTTAACAACATTCCCTCCAAAGAAATCCCAGAACTGATCTCCTTCAGAATGGACTGGTTGGATCTCCTTGCAGTCCAAGGGACTCTCAACAGTCTTCTCCAACACTACAGTTAAAAAGCATCAATTCTTCGGTGCTCAGCCTTCTTCACAGTCCAACTCTCGCATCCATACATGACCACTGGAAAAACCATAGCCTTGACTAGATGGACCTTTGTTGGCAAAGTAATATCTCTGCTTTTGAATATACTATCTAAGTTGGTCATAACTTTTCTTCCAAGGAGTAAGCGTCTTTTGATTTCATGGCTGCAGTCACCATCTGCAGTGATTTTGGAGCCCCCCAAAATAAAGTCTGATAGTGTTTCCACTGTTTCCCCGTCTATTTCCCATGAAGTGATGAGATCGGATGCCATGATCTTCGTTTTCTGAATGTTGAGCTTTAAGGCAACTTTTTCACTGTCCTCTTTCACTTTCATCAAGAGGCTCTTTAGTTCCTCTTCACTTTCTGCCATAAGGGTGGTGTCATCTGCATATCTGAGGTTACTGATATTTCTCCCAGCAATCTTGATTGCAGCTTGTGTTTCTTCCAGCCCAGCATTTCTCATGATGTATTCTGCATATAAGTTAAATAAGCAGGGTGACAATATACAGCCTTGACGTACTCCTTTTCCTATTTGGAACCAGTCTGTTGTTCCGTGTCCAGTTCTAACTGTTGCTTCCTGACCTGCATACAGATTTTTCAAGAGGCAGGTTAGGTGGTCTGGTATTCCCATCTCTCTCAGAATTTTCCACAGTTTATTGTGATCCACACAGTCAAAGGCTTTGGCATAGTCACTAAAGCAGAAATAGATGTTTTTCTGGAACTCTCTTGCTTTTTCCATGATCCAGCGGATGTTGGCAATTTGATCTCAGGTTCCTCTGCCTTTTCTAAAACCAGCTTGAACATCTGGAAGTTCACGGTTCATGTATTGCTGAAGCCTGGCTTGGAGAATTTTGAGCATTACTTTACTAGCATGTGAGATGAGTGCAATTGTGTGGTAGTTTGAGCATTCTTTGGCATTGTCTTTCTTTGGGATTGGAATAAAAACTGACCTTTTCCAGTCCTGTGGCCACTGCTGAGTTTATAGAACTAAAAGTCCCAGTGGAATATTTGTAGCATTCTTCATTCTAGAGAAGTCCATTTGAGGCTAGATTATAGGATCAGAGAAGCTTATCAAGAGATTTCAGTTCAGTTCAGTGGCTTACCTGATCTAAAACCAGATTAAAGGAGTGCAGGCCCTACACACACCCTAATCTTATCAGCAACCCTTTGCTCTTGAACTACTGCTATTAAAACTCGTCACCAAATCTTTGCTTGGGACACACAGTTTTCAAGGGCAGAAGCCTGCTGTGTCTCCCTTCCTCCTCGCCTGGCAAAGCAATGTTGCCATAGCACTCATTCACATACCTCTGTACACACATGCAGAGTTCTTCTGGGTTCCGTGTAAGCAGAACTCCCAGGCATAGAGAATGTGCATCTTTGATATAACATGAGGATTATAGCCCTTCAAAATATAGTCAGATTGTTCTCTGAGGATTGCAACAATTCCCTCTCTCACCACCTGTATGTCAGATTTCTGTTCTGTTTCTTTACCTTCCCCACTCACACTTAGAATCATCAGACTTTTACGTTTTCACCTATCTGTTGGATACAAATCCTGTGTTAATTTGTATTTCCTGGTTAGTGGTGAGACTAAGCACTTTTCATTTGCTTACTTAGCCATGCTGGTTTCCTTTTCTGTGAACTGCCTTCATATGCTTTGCAAATGTACTAAGATTTTGTCTTTTTTTTTTTTAAAGATGTTTGCAAAAATTCTTAATATAGTCTGGACATAAAGTCTTTTTCAGTTTTATGTATTGCGAAGACTGTCTTTATGTCTATGGGCTTAGTTATAGCATTTTAACTTGTGTTACACATAGTTTCTATTCTATTATCAGTCACTCAATTTTTTGATCTACAGAGTCAGTGACAATATTTTTCTACTTAAGTCTGGAGGCTTGGTTCTCAAGGTGTGAACCCCAGGCCAGCAGCATCAGCATCACTTGGTAATTACTAGGGAGGTAAATTCTCAGGTTCCAACACAGATTTAATGAATCATAAACTCTGAGGATGGGACCCACAACTTATGTGCACCAAGTGATTTTGACAGATACCAAAGTTTGAGAAACACTGACCTAGAATTATTTACCATCTCTATCCAACTCCTAAATAACCAAAGTCTTCTTTTCCTACATAATGAGAAAACATTGACTACCACTTCTGCTTCCACTCGGTGTTCTTATCTAGAAGTTTGAGTGTGTATGTGTGTATCAACAATGTCAATGGTTAATTAAACACAACAGTACTCTAAGAATATGAGTTTCTCTTCTTTTGCATCTTGATCCTTGGATATGTGTTTATGGTTCTCTCATTGAGGGTTTTACGTGGTAAATTTTTATAATGTTTGAAAATGTCTTTATAAGGTCCTAATTTTTGAGTCATAGTTTATCTGGATTTAGAATTTAATGTTTGCAGTTATCTGCTATCAGCACCCTGAAAATATCTGTTGTAATGTGGCATCTGCTGCAGAGGAAAAGTCTGTTATTCATCTACAGGTATTCATTAACAGGAATTCTGTTTCTTTCCCTTGTGGCTTTTAAGACTTCTCTTTATGCTTGGAGTCTGCAATGGTACCATCCTGCGTCTACATGTGCACTTATTTCTATTTTTTTCATTGTTCTTCGTGTTCTTTAAAATATGAAGACTTGTGAATTTCTTTAACTCTGAAATGTCTTCAGTCACTCTCTGAGTAATTTTTCACCATCCCTTTTTTCTTTTGAACTTCTTGTTGGATATATGCTGAAGCCTTTCAATCTGTGTCTTCAAAAGTCTCTTCCCTCCTTTCCCACATTTTTTGTTTAATCTACTCTCTTTGTGCTGCTTTCTTGTGGGATTTCTAATATAACCATCCAGAGCACTATCATTTCCTTCAGCTGTATCAGTTTAGAATATACTGTGTGTCTTATTCCACTGCTTATATTTGTCATGTACAAGATTTATAATTCATATGTATCTTTGTTTCATCTCTGTTTTTGTTTCTTATTCTTTTTTATGAAAGTTCTTCATTTACACTCTGAGGATCCTAAATACATGCATCAAAAGACTTTTTTTCATAACCTATTATTTTTAATTATAGTTAAAATGAATTTGTCTCAAATTATTGGTTGTCCTTTTAAGACTAGGTTTCTTCATATATGCTAGAGTTTGTAGTTCAAGTTCATTTTGGTAAAAGGTCTTTTTCCTCCTTCCTTTCCAGCCAGTCTCCCAGGTCTCGAGGCACCCTGCAACTGCCGCTCTTCCCCTATGTCCCTGATGGTACTGCAAATATTGAAGATTTGCTACTGTGTAGGCCTCATCTCATTATCACGTTGTGAATATGTATCGAATCTGTTTTTCCCAGGCACTAAGTTCATAGAAGTGACAGCCCCAAGGAGCTCTCCAGCCTCCTTTCTTAACCAGGAAAACCCTATTCAAGGGCCTCATTTCAAGAAGCTTCTGCCTGCTTTCAAACATACTGCAGCATGGTCCAAGCCAAGTTAGATTTGTTGCTCTGTTGTGATTCTAGTACAGGGAAATGTTATCTTTTTTTATTAGTATGTCTATTACTTTCATTTTCTCTTTTTTAAAATTGCTGTATGTTTCAACCAAAAGTAGAACTTAAAAAAGTAAATTTATAATGGCTTCTTGACACACAAGGTCTGACAAGGAATCCACTTTGTTACCCTTTTAGGATCCAGGAAAGTATACAGAATGAGGCAGACTGTCAGTCTCTGGTTCAGCAGGAGATGTTTGAAAGTTGCCATACCATCCTAACAACTAGTAAAATGCCAAATAAAGTGAAAATCCACAAGTCTCATATTTATCAGAGAAGTGAGGTCACAGGGCAAACTGCTGCCCCAAATTGGAGAAACAGACAGGTAGATACAAAGAATCACAACTTACTAGAGCAAAACCCTCCATAGGAACCAAAAAGCACAGTAGGAAAACCTAGGTTGTACCTGGAAAACTGCTGGAGGTTCACTGTGGACAAGTCTGAAAGTTAAACCTCCCAGAGGACCCAGTCATCAGGAGGCCCTGACGCTTTTCTGAGTTCTACCTACCAGGTTCTCACTGTGAATTTGGGGGGAAAATTGTCTCATGCTTCCAGGGAAGGGAAAAGGAATCATTCTGAAATATTCTAGAGAATTTTTTTTCTTAACAAGGCCAGCCCTTAAAAGATACTATTTAATGAAAGCCTAACTTAATCAGAGTCTAACAAGTTGGGAGAAGGGAATACTCAACTCCAGTCTACTCTGGCCATCCTGTCCCACCCATGGTGTAGAGTTTGGGACTAAGAAACACTTGTGAAGTTCACAGCCCAGAGACACAGGCTCAATAAAAGACTGCTGCTGCTGCTGCTAAGTCGCTTCAGTCATGTCCGACTCTGTGCGACCCCACAGATGGCAGCCCACCAGGCTCCCCCATCCCTGGGACTCTCCAGGCAAGAATACTGAGACTTAATCAATTCAGTACAGTTCAGTCGCTCAGTCATGTCTGACTCTTTGCAACCCCATGGACTACAGCACGCCAGGCCTCCTTGTCTATCACCAGCTCCCAGAGTTTACTCAGACTCATGTCCATTGATTCAGTGATCCCATCCAACCACCTCATCCTCTGCCATCCCCTTCTCCTCCCGCCTTCAGTCTTTCCCAGCATCAAGGTCTTTTCCAATGAGTCAGTTTTTTGCATAAGGTGGCCAAAGTATTGGAGCTTCAGCTTCAGCATCAGTCCTTCCAATGACTATTCAGGACCGGTTTCCTTTAGAATGGACTGGCTGGATCTCCTTGCAGTCCAAGAGACTCTCAGAGTCTTCTCCAGCACCATAGTTCAAAAGCCTCAATTCTTCGGCACTCAGCTTTCTTCACAGTCCAACTCTTACATCCATACATGACTACTAGAAAGACCATAGCTTTGACTAGATGGACCTTTGTTGACAAAGTAATGTCTCTGCTTTTCAATATGCTGTCTAGGTTGGTCATAACTTTTCTTCCAACGAGCAAGCATCTTTTAATATCATGGCTGCAGTCACCATCTACACTGATTTTGGAGCCCCAAAGAATAAAGTCTGTCACCATTTCCATTGTTTCCCCATCTATTTGCCATGAAGTGATGGGACCAGATGCCATGATCTTAGATTACTGAATTTTGAGTTTTAAATCAGCTTTTTCACTCTCCTTTTTCACTTTCATCAAGAGGCTCTTTAGTTCCTCTTCACTTTCTGCCATAAGGGTGGTGTCATCTGCATATCTGAGTTTATTGATATTTCTCCCAGAAATCTTGATTCCAGCTTGTGCTTCATCCAGCCCAGCATTTCTCACGATGTACTCTGCATATAAGTTAAATATGCAGGGTGACAGTATACAGCCTTTACATACTCCTTTCCCAATCTGGAACCAGTCTGTTGTTCCATGTCCAATTCTAACTATTGCTTCTTGACCTGCATATGGATTTCTTGGGAGGCATGTCAGGTGGTCTGTCAGAACCAGACTCAGATATGGCAGGAATGAGACCTATTACAGACCCATTATCATGAGACAGGGAATTTAAAATAATCATGATCAATATGCCAAGAAGTCTAATGGAAAAAACTGACAACATGCAAGAATAAATGTATAATATAAGCAGAGAGATGCAAATTATAAGAAAGAATCAAAAATGAATGCTATCAGAAACACTGTAACAGAAATGGAAAATGCCTTCAAAAGCTTATTCGTTGACTGGACATGTCTGAGGAAAAAACCTCTAAGCCTGAGCATATGTCAATAGGAACTTTAAAATCTGAAAGCAAAGAGAATGAAGATGGAAAAAGAACATAATACGAGGCCTGGAGAACAACTACAAAAGGTGACACAGAGAAATGGGAAAATCAGAAGCAGAATAATGTATAATCAAGTTTGCATCTATCAGTTCAGTTCAGTTCAGTTCAGTCGCTCAGTCGTGTCCAACTCTTTGTGGCCTCATGAATCACACAGCACACCAGGCCTCCCTGTCCATCACCAACTCCAGAGTTCACTCAAACTCATGTCCATCGAGTCAGTGATGCCTTTCAGCCATCTCATCCTCGGTGGTCCCCTTCTCCTCCTGCCCCCAATCCCTCCCAGCATCAGAGCCTTTTCCAATGAGTCAACTCTTTGCATGAGGTGGCCAAAGTATTGGAATTTCAGCTTCAACATCAGTCCTTCCAACAAACACCCAGGATGGCCTGGTTCAAATTTCATCTTATAAGCAGTTCTCTTGGAAGAAAAGAAAAGTACTCTCACTATAATTCCTCATGAAATTTCTTCATAACTAAGTTATAAGTTACACAAGAAAAGCATCCTTGAAGTCACATCTCATGCAATTGGAACCAGTATAGAAACTGTAAAGATCATAAGCATAGTTTCTGTAAAATGTAAACAAATAACAGCAAATGTTCAGTATACACACCATAGTTGATCTAGGTAATTAATTGCTGCATTCTTCCCCACTGTGCCTTAGCAGTACCTCATGACCCTTCTCGATGCAATGCACTGAGCAGTCACTTCCAATTCACTACAATTACCATGCAAAATGAATTCTGTTCAACGTTTCCTAAAATGTTTATGTGGTGACTTCCTTCTATAAAATATTAATTGGTGAGAAAAAAGATTAATAAGGTCAAATGAATTTTAAAATAGTTCAATCAAAACTATATAGGTTTTTTCAGTTATCAGACTTAACAATATACATTATAAATTTCTATTTTCTGAGCTTCCTAAACCAGGAACAGTTCGCTGAATTAGTGTTCCCTGGAACATACTTTGAGAAATAGACCTCCAGGAATATTCACAGATACACTATTTAGGGGAAGGTAGAAAAGTTTAGCAGTAGAGCAGTAATCAGGACATTTTCTCTGTAAAAGGCCACCTAGTAAATATATGGGACTTTGCAGGCCAGATGGTCTCTGTCACAACCATCCACCTCTTCTATAATAACACTGAGCATAGCTGTATTCCAATAAAACTTCATTTGGCAAAAGAGGCCTTGGGCCATAGTTTGCCAACTCCTGCCATAAAGGAACATGATGATGTCTGGTCACAAAACATTCTTTCACTCAACAAATTGAGTGCCTACCATGTGTATTCTGGGTCCATAAATATTGTTTGATGACTGAATAGATGAATTTATCTGTGGAAGACGATAGTGTTTAGTGCACAGACACTACAGAGTCCTGAAACCTTCATAATTTACATTTACATATGGTTTTTCACTTGACTTTTTTTAATCAGTATTTTTAGTATTACCATTGCACAAAGGAAGACACTGAGAACATTTTTTGGTGGTTGAGCCAGAGATGGCATCTAGGCATGGTAGGAGCATAGGCACACATTCAGAATGGCATTTCTAAGTCAAGCTTCCTGTGTCAACTTGACATTGCCCAAACTTACAACTACTGAAGCACAATGAAAACATGAAATATTAACTAACTAATTTTTGTCTTAGGCAATGGAAATAAATTCTACCTTGCAGGGTTATATGTTCAGGATGGGACAGATTCTGGAACTGCTCAAAGAAACTGAATGCATATTTTCCACAGCCAACACACTAATCCTGTCATTGAACTCAAAACCTGGCCAGTAGCAAGGAAAGATAGAGGCATCCTCTGTTCTTTTCAATGTTTTGTTTTGAAATCCTGATGGAAAAGCTTTATTTAGATCTGGCTAGCCTGTGAAACTTTCCAAACAAAGGTTTCACATTTTGGTTGTTTTCCAGGTTCTGTTGATTCCTTTAAATTAAGTTAACCTCAGGCATGTTTGGGCTTTGTTCAAGTTACCAGCAGCATCCATGTCCATGTCTGTTTCCCATGCCAGCTGTTTAGACTACAGTGTTCTGATATATACATGCTTTCTCTGCTTATACTCTGCCCTTCCTAGAAAAAGAAAACCCAAGAAAATTCAAGTATTTAGCACCTGATAACTACAAAAGCAAGGAAGAGGACACAGTATACAGTGAAAGGAGAGACTGTTGCCCATGATCACTTTCTCAAGCTCCGTTACACAATTTTTCCTAGTTGCAACCTTCTTGAATAAATGCTAGAAGTTAGCCTGAATTTGTCAAAAGAAAACACTGATGTCCCCATAGGACTGTATATCAAGTGGCTAATGCCAATTAGCATTATGTCCAGACATAGGGCTCCAATTTTAAAAAGAGCTATGCTCCTTGAAATTCCTTAGGTTTGGCTGCCCTGCTGGCCACATACCCAGCCACTGGAATGTTTAATAGAGCAAATGTTGCTCTCTGCCTAAGCCATTTGTTTCTCTTTCTAGAATCCCTATGGAAAATTTCCTATGAAACAGATTTGAGAGTCAGGATGAACAAAGAGAGCCTCCCTTTAAACAACTGACTTCCACTCCTCCACCCCCAGTCACACCAGATGAGAGCAAAAAATGTTCTCAGACTGCACAAGTGAAATTTGAGCCTTACAGGATTTGTAAGGGCTGGAAAAAGTGGGAGCCGTTCTTCACTGGGTTCAAATGTCTGATCTACATGAAAGCAAATTTCTAGGATTCCCTTTAAGCTGGCATCACTCAGTTTAGCCAGTTCTCAAATATATGTACCTATGGGGGTTGTAGCCACTCAGAAATATCTGTAGATTTAACTCACCCCAGAGCTCTAAAGTGTGGGAAATCAGGCACTAGCCATTTCCATAGAACAAACCAATCTTGACCCAAAAAGGGACAAAAACGAAGCAAAGCAAAATGAAATGACAAGAAAGATGTGTGAATGAAGGAAGACAGAATATAAATATGGGGAGAGGGGTTGTTCTTGTAAATGGAGAATATACAATAAAGAATGTCTACAGCATTTAGAACCATGCCTGCTATTAAATTCATTTAACAAGACAATTAGGCCAAGGTGACGCTAAATGCTGTGGTGTGCTACATAGGCAAACCAAAATCTAAGCCTATATTTGCCTCAAGTTTACAAGATCAAAATGCTAAGGACAACAAATCACAAATCGTCAACAGGCTTCAAGTTACAGCCAATCAATAAACTCCTTACTTTGTTTCCACCTTTTCTCTATGAAAGCCTTTCCCCAGCTCTAGTCAGAGGAGCACTTCTAGCCACTTCTGGTTTGGCCCTGCTTGATTTAAATATTTTCTCAAATAAACTCTTAAAATTTTTAATATGCTTCAGTTTATCTTATAGCAGTGCTGATGTCAGAAGAGGGGACTAAAAGAATCTCCCCCACCCACAGTGTCTAGGTATTGACAATGTGGTGAAGATATTTGTTGAGCCCTTCAGCTCACTGCTTTCTCACTGCCTCTGGACTTGGTATGTAAGTCCCTCTCAGTTCCTAACTCCACACTTTCTGCATTATGAGCTTTTAAACTTTGATTATTTATTTTTCCAGTCTGGGTCTGACAAAGAAATCAGACTGAAACCAACCAGGACTCTGCAGAGCCCTTCCAAGGACAAGCCCTTCCATGCCCCCAGCTTCATATCTGGTCTTCCCTGAGTTCCAAAGAGCAAATTCAAACAGCTAATGATCAGAAAAGTGAGGGAACACAAAAACAAAGGAAAAGCAGTCAAGCAAGAAAAGTAATGATAAGCTTAAACAACAGTTCAGCAATAAAACAGAGTCATAGGACACTTAGTTCCTCCTCAAGGGATATACTTAACAGCCTGACACATACCTTTGAGTAATTTTGCAGAAACTAAGACGCTATGCAGGTGGAGGATGATGACTACATGCTGACCACAAGTACACAGACCCTAGACTGGCTGAAACCAAAAGGCTGATTATTAAGATTTCTGAAACATCACCTGAAACCTCACTAACAACCAACCAGAAGAATGTCCATGAGTTGATCACACACCTTGCAACTCTTACTCCTAATGATAACTTTAAAAGCCCTTGCCCGAAAGCCATCAGTCTTTTGAGTATGAGATGCCTCTTCTCCTTGCTTGGCATTCATGCCTACCTGTGCACATGCTAAGTCACGTCAGTTGTATCTGACTCTTTGTGACCCTATGGATATTGCCAGGCTCCTCTGTCCATGGGATTCTCCAGGCAAGAACACTGGAGTGGGTTGCCATGCCCTCCTCATGACCTAGGAAAATCTTCAGTAAATAAAAGCTAGTTTAAATTTGCTGGTTTAATTAAAAAAAGCATGTCTTCAGAATTACCAGCATTAAATTTAATGCAGACATGTAACTTTTATTATACCTGCATTTACAAATCAGTTATTTCTGTTAAGGGCTTCCCTTGTGGCTGAGCTGGTAAAGAATCCACCTGCAATGCAGGAGACCTGGGTTCAATCCCTGAGTGGGGAAGATCCCCTGGAGAAGGGAAAGGCTACCCACTCCAATACACTGCCCTGGAAAATTCCATGAACTGTATAGTCCATGGGGTCGCAAAGAGTTGGACACAACTGAGTGCCTTTCACTATCTCTGTTAAAAATTTGCCAGCAAGATAATAGTTAGCTCTTTATCATCTAGTGGAATTTTCATGACTAATCTAAACATGACTGTTAGAAACACGTGAATCAACAGATGTAAGTAGAGTAAAAGTTTATAAATGAAACTTGGTAGAGTTCTATCAAGTGAACTGATATCTAGGTCATTCACTGATTATCTATGTCATTTTCAAATAAGATACAATACTGAAATGTTGATTTAATCCATTATAGATCTACCTACTTCTAGGTCCCTACTGCAGAAAAAAAAAAAAGTGGATATAATTAAGTTCAAAGTTTATTTGTAGACTTTGATTACCTATTTCTGTAAAAAAAAAAAAAATTAATTTACACATTTCAGCAATTCTAAGGCACACTTTGTTTTTTTCAAATCGAATACACTGAAACTGAATTTTCTTACAACCCAAAGTGTTGCATTCACAATCCCTGCCAGCCAGGCAGCACCATGACTGAGCCGTCATTGCCGGTATTTGCCTCATTGGTCCATAGTTGTTCATACGAATGTCATCACCTCTACTGAGCTGTGTGCAATCTGGCTCTACAGTGCCGAATTTAACTGCTGTTAAACGTTTGCAAAAATCGTTTGCTACAATTCAGCATTTAAACAAAACGTTTGGAAAATGCAGAAAGGCACAGAAACACAGCAGAAGGATATAATATACATTTGATATGAGTGAAACAAAGTCTACTGTGTATGTAGAAAGACATGGAAACTGAACAGAAAATATTTCTTGGAGGAAGAATGACCACACTGCCAAATTTTCTCATAAGGGAATAACTAAATATAGGAACTGAGAAAAAAAGATATTTGCAACTAAATAATGTTACATTTCATTACTGAGATATACGCAAAGAACTTACTATCACAAGTCAGTGGATGCCACTGGAGGCAAGAGAAATTCCCGGACTCTCAGAAAAGCTGAGAGACATTTCAAAGCAATAATTGGCTTCTGGGCTGATTCATATGCAGTTTTCTTCTTCTTTCTTGGCAGTACATAGAACAATGGTGAGTCTTGCACTCAATGGAATCCTAAAGTTGATTAAATATTATGTTTTTCATCATGGCTGAGTAGCAAGTAAACCTCAGTAAGAGTTTAAAGTAACATGTGGCACAGTAGTTATGACTCAAATACAGAACCTTCAAGACCTCCAGTTTCTCAAGCTCTCAGCGCCATAACACACATCCAATCATGCAAATCATCTGAAGGGAAGTCTCAAAGCATGTATGTGCCTAGCCAACTACATGGAGAACTGTGTATTGCCTTTCAGTGGCTCAGACAGTACTCTGCCTGCAATGCAGAAGACCCAGGGTCCAATCCCTGGGTCAAGAATACCCCCTGGGGCAGAGCATGTCAACCCACTCCAGTATTCTTCCCTGGAGAATTCCATGGACAGAGGAGCCTGGCGGGCTACAGTCCATAGACTCAGAGAAAGTCAGACACAACTGAGCGACTTTCACTTTTTTCATGCCTAGCGATCTTCTAAAAACAGGTTCAGGTCATCATCAATCAAGTTTGCTTAATTAATGGTAGAGATGAGTAAGAGAACATAGACATCCCACAGGTTAGTGTAAAAAAGCCTAGGAGAGCATGAGGTGAAACAAGTAAACTCCCCAGCCTCACAAGTCAGGTTAATCACTTACTTCTGTGCAGAGGGTGGAGCATGGGATGTAGAAAGAGAATGTAACTGAAAATGTTATTCCAACGCTGTTGAGAAGTGGAGCACAAGTTTGATACTAATTTTCCAGGGCTACTATTAAAAATTATCACCGATTTAGTGTCTTAAAACAACAGCAATCCGGCAATCAGAGGGAGGTGAGCAAGCGGCGCAGCACCACAGCAAGCGAGGCGCTCAGGTCCGGTGGGCAGCAAGGAGGAGCAAGGCCAGGCCCAGCTCTGGCTCGGGCACTCCTCAAGCCCCAGCCCCAGCACCGCTGGCCCCAGGGCCCCTGAGCCCTGTGTTCACCTCAAGACCCAGCCGCGGGTTGTCCGGCTCACGGGGCTGCAGGAGGAGACAAGGGAGGGCTTCCAGGTGACCCTGGTGGACTGGGCGACCTGTATAACTGTGAGGTGGCCATTTTCAGGCCCAACACCTGCCACAAGGGCCACTACCTTCAAGGCGTGCCTCAAGTTCCCCATCTATTTTCACGCTTCAAGTTCCCCATCTGTTTCCTTACCCCCTCGTCAGCCTCTCAGTTCCTGGCCAGGGCGTGGCACCTCGACACCTACAAGACCAGACCTCCAAACTCCACACCCCAGGCCGGGTGTCCAGCCCGAGCACCAGAAACTCCTCTGGTGCCTCACCTCCCTCCTCAGCAATGCTTCTCCCTGGTGAGAAGGACCTCTTCTCACCAGCCATGGTGATTCACAGGGCACGGAAAGAGAACAAAGGCGAGGAGCCGGCACTCAGGAATGATCTCGAAAGCAGGACCGACGTGGACGCGGAGGGCGGCGGCACACAGCTGCGGGCCACACAGGCGTGAGCGCGGAGTGGAGACCAGGGCGCCTGCCCAGGAGGCGGCTCCAGTCTGACCACGAGGCCCACACCAGACCGGAGGATGCTCTCAGTAGGAGGAGGATGACCCGCAAGCAGTTCTGACTTGCCCCCACCCCACCCCATGAAATAAACCTACAGATTTTGCAAAACAGCAAACAGAAATGTACACTCAGAGTTCTAGAGGCCAGATATCCAAAATTAAAGTGTCAGCAGCACTGGGATCTTCTGGAGACTCTGATAAGAGAATCCATTCCTCACCCATTTCCTATTTGTTGATGATGGTTGGCATACTTTGCATTCCTCAGCTAGTAACTGCATAACTGTAAGTCTCTGCCTCCATTTTCACAAGGCTTCCCCAGCCCCAACCCTGTGCCAAACTTCCCTCCACTTTCTCTTAGAAGGGTAACAGCCATTGGATTCATAGCCTATCCTATATCTAAGATACTCTCAAAGACATAAGAGACAAGGGTTCAGTCCCTGGGTGGGGAAGATTCCCTGGAGGAGGGCATGGAAACCCACTACAGCATTCGTGCCTGGAGAATCCCATGGACAGAGGAGCCTGGTGGGCTACAGACCATAGGGTCGCAAAGACCAACAGGACTAAAGCAAAACACACAAGATCCTTATTTAATCTACCTCAGTTCAGTTCAGTCCACTCACTCAGTGATGTCTGACTCTTTGTGACCTCATGGACTGCAGCACGCCAGGCCTCCCTGTCCATCACCAGCTCCCAGAGTTTACTCAAACTCATGTCCATTGATTCAGTGATCCCATCCAACCATCTCATTCTCTGTCATCCCCTTCTCCTCCCGCCTTCAATCTTTACCAGCATCAGAGTCTTTTCAAATGAGTCAGTTCTTCACATCAGGTGGCCATAGTATTGGAGCTTCAGCTTCATCATCAGTCCTTCCAATGAATATTCAGGACTGATTTACTTCAGGATGGACTGGTTGGATCTCCTTGAAGTCCAAGGGACTCTCAGGAGTCTTCTCTAACACCACAGTTCAAAAGCATCAATTCTTTGGCACTCAGCTTTCTTTACAGTCCAACTCTCACATCTATACATGACTACTGGAAAAACCATAGCTTTGACTAGACGGACCTTTGTTGGCAAAGTAATGTCTCTACTTTTTAATATTCTGTCTAGGTTGGTCATAACTTTTCTTCCAAGGAGCAAGCATCTTTTAATTTCATGGCTGCAGTCACCATCTGCAGTGATTTTGGAGCCCCCCAAAATAAAATTTATCACTATCTTTCCCCATCTATTTGCCATGAAGTGATGGGACCAAGATTCTATTTCAATATAAGATCACATTTACAAGTCAAAATAACTTGGACAGATAGTTTGGGGCAATACTAAACAATGCTTATGAAAACATGAGAACAAGAATCCTCCCCTTACTCCTCTTTTATTCTAGGAACTATGCCAGCCACCAGAAATTCACAAATGAGTAAAATCCTTGCAGTCCCTGTCCTTGTGCTCACAGTCCATTCTCCATTTTCCCTACTGCCAGTGCCATAACAGAATGGTCTCCTAATTTTTCTCCCAGCCTTCAGTCCAACTGATCTGTCAGATATGAAACAAAATTAGGCAAAAAAAAAAAAAAGAACCTATAATAGTAGAAACAGGCAGTAAGCATTGTATCTCAGTGTCTTATAACAGCAAAACCTTGTGCCTTATTGATGTCTGTGACAAATAGCCAAGGATCTTCTTTATATCATTCACATTCAAGGACCAAAATTCATGCTTCTAGAAGAGCTAAGGCCAGGACTCAGTGGCAGATCAGATAGTGTCTCTTACAGTTTCTGAAGACATGGCATATATTAGCACTGGTAAAAGCGAGTTATGTGGTCATACTTCAAAGGCATACAAGGAAATATAATCCTAATAGAGGCTTAGAAGTGGGAAGAACTGAAACTATTTGGTGAGTTGCTCGAATAACTACCACAATCATTTCTTCTGTTTAAATATTTTTAATGGATCTATCTCAGAAAGTGAGGAGGAACTAAAAAGTCTCTTGATGAAAGTGAAAGAGGAGAGTGAAAAAGTTGGCTTAAAGCTCAACATTCAGAAAACGAAGATCATGGCATCCAGTCCCATCACTTCACGGGAACTAGATGGGGAAACAGTGGAAACAGTGTCAGACTTTATTTGGGGGGGGCTCCAGAATCACTGCAGATGATGATTTCATCCATGAAATTAAAAGATGCTTACTCCTTGGAAGAAAAGTTGTGACCAACCTAGATAGCATATTCAAAAGCAGAGACATCACTTTGCCGACTAAGGTCCATCTAGTCAAGGCTATGGTTTTTCCAGTGGTCATGTATGGATGTGAGAGTTGGACTGTGAAGAAAGCTGAATGCTGAAGAATTGATGCTTTTGAACTGTGGTGTTGGAGAAGACTCTTGAGAGTCCCTTGGACTGCAAGGAGATCCAACCAGTCCATTCTGAAGGAGATCAGCCCTGGCTTTTCTTTGGAGGGAATGATGCTAAAGCTGAAACTCCAGCACTTTGGCCACCTCATGTGAAGAGTTGACTCACTGGAAAAGACTCTGATGCTAGGAGGGATTGGGGGGCAGAAGGAGAAGGGGACAACAGAGGATGAGATGGCTGGATGGCATCACTGACTCGTTGGGCATGAGTTTGAGTGAACTCCGGGAGTTGATGATGGACAGGGAGGCCTGGCATGCTGCAATTTATGGGGTCACAAAGAGTCGGACACAACTGAGCAACTGAACTGAACTGAACTGAACTGATCTCACCTAAAGACTCAAGTTTACACTCCTTAGCATGGCATTCCAGGCTCTATAGGGTTATCCCAATCTCAATTTTCAGCCTATTCTCCCTCCTTCACTACCATATATGGTAGTGCTCCAGCTACCCTAAATTTCAGGACTTTCCTGATAGCTCATTTGGTAAAGAATCCACCTGTAATGCAGGAGATCCCAGTTCAATCCCTGGGTCAAGAAGATCTGCTGGAGAAGAGATAGCCTACCCACTCCAGTATTCTTGGGCTTCACTTGTGGCTCAGCTGGATTAAATCCACTCCCAGTGCAGGAGACTTGGGTTGGGAAGATCCCCTGGAGAAGGGAAAGGCTACTCACTCCAGAATTCTGGCCTTAAGAATTTCATGGACTGTATAGTCCATGGGGTCACAAAAAGTCAGACATGACTGAGTGACTTACACTTTCACACTAAATTTCACTACTCAAAATGCCCGCTGTTCCCTGCTCTCTAGCCTCCAGGGCTTTGTTCTCACTGTTCCCTTTACCTGGAACAGCCTTTAATTCACTTTCCAAGTTTTTTCTTAAAGTTCTCTTCTTCTTTGAAATGGTCTCTAAGCTTAGGTATAATTAATCTCTCCAGCTGCAATCAGATTTCATTTTTACTTATCACATTCCTTCACTGATGTATTTACTCAAGAAGCAAATCATATGCCAAGCAGTGTACTGCAATAAGAGAGTATAGCTTTAGTCTCAGAACACTTACTACATAGCAGAGGAGAAAGAAAAGTAACAGGCAATTACAATTCAGGTGTGCACATGCCACTGTAGAAGTATGAGGTGCTACGGGAGCCCCCCGCACAGTGACAGTTCCTCAGAGGATAGAATGATTAAAATAAGATCAGAGGTAGTTAGCCAAGAAAAGGAGTGGGGAGGAGAAAGATGTGGTGGGTAGAGAGAAAAGTTTGCATGAAGCTAAAGAGAGAACACGTGGTAAGTTTGGAGAACTGAAAATATGTACTTAAGAAATACAGGGGAAATATGTGGCATCCATTGTAAAGCAAATTGGAGACTGAACCACAGTTCCTGAATTCGAGAGCAAATGAGTGCCTATTTCCTACTTCCATGATTCAGCACGGGGACTGGTTCCTTAATTTGGCTTTCTTGATCTATCAACTTTTCTGAGATATTTATTTTTGTCCCTTAATGCTACCTCCTAACATTATGTTTCCTTCTTTTTTCAATATATATTTTCTGCTTATTTTTTTGCAATATTCTATTAATATTATTCAATATTAATATTGTTACATCAACTTTTTATATATATAAAGTGTTATTTTCTCTTTTCATTTTTAAGTATTCCATATTTTGTGTAAGGCCTGCCTATAAACAGCTTATATTTTATTTTTTAGCCAGATTTTTTAATCCAATATTAGAAAAGTGAATTTAATCTGAAGCTAATTACTGTAATTATTGATACATTTGAAGTTCTACCATTTTACTCTGTTTTATTTTTTGCTATTTATTTTTATGGGTTTTCTTTTTTCTCTCTTTTTTTGTGGGGGTGGTGTTATCTTTCATTAAATAGATTTCTCAAACTTTTCTTTTTGCTTTCTACTTTGGGAGTTCTGCATTTTGTGCTTGATTTTTAGCAAGCATTTATAATATGGCGACAAAGCCAATCAGTCTGTCTTTTCTCTCCTGAAAAAGACAAGGACCTTGGCATATAGTACCTTCCTCTACCTCGTAACTTTCAAGTTAGTATGTGGTATTTTATTTCTAGTCTGTTTTCAAACACAAACACAAATATTGTTTTGCCTGTTACTCTGTGGAAAGTATTTTGAGAAAAATATCAGTCTCCAATGAGGGATTCTACAATACCTGAGCAGTACAACTCAAAACTGTCGAAGTCATTAACAAAAAAAAAGGTCTGAGAAACTCTACAACCTGTAGGAGCCTAAGGAGACATGACTAATAAATTTAACATAGTATCCTAAATGGGATTCTAGAACAAATAAAGGTATTAGTTAAAAACAAAAATAATCTGAATAAAATGTGAATTTTATTTGACTTATTTCATTAATTATGGCAGATATAACATACTAATAATGTAAGATATAATGTTAATAATGGGAAAAACTAGATGTGAGGTATATGGGAAATCTCGTCACAATTTTTCAATAAATCTAAAACTATTCTAAAATTAACAGTTCATTTTAAAAGAGTTTGTAAAACAAAATACAAAAGATTGGATGTGATAATACTATATGAATGATAAAAGTAATTTTAGCCTGAATATTCTGATATCAAAATACAAGATAATGAATTTCCAAAGTTAGCAAGAATAGAAAGGAAACCTCTGGCACCCCACTCCAGGAAAGAGTACTGGAGTGGGGTGCCATTGTCTTCTCCGCTACCCAGCAGAGTACCCAGGTGCCATTGCCTATCTCCCTACCCATAGATAGGTTGTATCTATACTGATGCACTAAAACATAATTCATTCATTTTGACGAGTATGGTAGTCCCATGTATGAGTACACTATTGATATGATGCAATTATGCAGTCCATCAATGATGAGCGTTCACATTCTTCCAGCTTTTGACCCATATAAAAACAGCAGTATCTCTACATACCTCTTTTGCACACATGAACAAAAAATTCATAGGCATATATATAATTAGAATAGCAGACATATACACAAAGCTATTAGATATTGCCAATTTGATCTCCAAAGTGTTTGTACCTGTATACTTTCCAGCCAACAGTGTTACCTAAAAAATTCATTTTTTCTACATATTCATGAACCCTTTGAATAGTATTTCACTTTTTAATTGAATTCCCCCTAAATAATCATACAGCTAGCCATCTTTTTGTATATTTATTTGCTTTAGATTTCCTGTTCTGAGTTGAATATGATTAAAAACCTCCCTTGGTTTGCTTTTATTTTTCCTAATGATTTAGAGAAGTTCTGAGGTTCTTTATACCAATTCTTATTTGTTATACTTGTTAGAAATACCCTATCCAAGTTTGTGGTATTTCTCTTGAGTGCTTATTTTATCTTTTGTCACACAAAATTATTATATTGTAATTTAGTAGAATTATTTTTTCATGTTTTATATCTTTCATATACTTCAGGTCATTCCAATATCAAAATTATATTCTTCTATATTTTCTCTAAATGTTTTATATATTTATTTATTGGCTGCACTGGGTGGCTGTGGATTGAATCTCAGCCCATGGCAGTTGAAGCAGCAAGTCCTAACCCCTGGCCTTCCAGGGAATTTCCACTCTCTAGAAGTTTTAATGGGTTTCCCTTGTGGCTCAGCTGGTAAAGAATCTGCCTGCAGTGCAGGAGACCTGGGTTTGATCCCTGGCTTGGGAAGATCCCCTGGAGAAGGGAAAGGCTACCCACGCTAGTATTCTGGCCTGGAGATTCCATGGACAGCCTTGGGGTTGCAAAGAGTTGGACACTACTGAGCAAATTTCACTTCACTTCAGAAGTTTTAATAGTATTACTTTCTACATTTAAATATTCCAATTACATGGACTTTATTTTTCTTCATATGATGAGGTAGGGATCTAACTGCATTTTTTTTCTATACAGAAAATCAATATTTCTCACATGTATTGGACAGTGTATCCTTTACCCGTTGGTTGTAATGCCATCTTTGTTACAAATCTGCTTCTGGGTTCTTTGGTTCACTTCACTGGTTAGGTTGCTTGTTTAAATGCAGACTTCTGGGTTTTAACCAAAGATTCTAATTCAACCCATTCAGAATGGAACCTACGAATCCACAGTTTTGACAGTAAACTGCATGGTTCTGATGGAACTGGCCCACAAACTACATTTTAAGAAGGATAATCCTGTACTTTGGGAAACAATAGATAATGGGTGAATCCATAACCAGGATTCCTCCACCTTTAAAGCCTGTTCTTCTTCTGTGTGGTATCTGAAACTTTTATTATTCACAATTCAACAGCCCATTTCAAGGCAGTTTAACTCAACAGAAATCTAATCAGAGAGAAAGTCTAAATCCTCTTCATCTAGCTTTCAATTTAATACCAAGGAGGTGAGTACATCTAAATACCTAACTTCCCCATGGTAATTAACAGTAGACTTACCTTCACTCTTGAACCACTGACAAAGGCTCTTTCCATGACCAAACTTGAGTCAGGCTCCTCTGGGTTTTTTCTGATGAGGTTCCTGACCTTGGGCTCTGTCCTTGGCCTTTTTAATCCAGTTTTAGCAAAACTCCAATGTACTGAAAACTCCCCATCCTTAATATCTAATCAAATTTCTCATTTTCCCTCCCCATGCTTTAGTATTTCATCACCTGGGCGCAGCTGCACCAAACCTCCTGTCAAGCCAGAATCCCCTAACGCCTGCTGCTTTTTCTTAGTCATTTTACATCCACCAGTCCCCACCCTGCTCCTTGGGTATAGTTCTTCACATGTCCTTGTTATATTTGGAGTTGCACTCCATCTCTCTCCCCTACTGCAAAACTCCACTGTAATAGCCCCTTGGAGTAAAGCCTGCCTTACCATCTTTAACAAGTGTCTTGAATATTTTTCCTTTAGCATAATAGTCACCAGTGTAATATTCTCTTTGTAGCTCTCACCAAAATAATGCAATTGGTTCAACGAATAAACTTTCAGACATATGAGAGCAAAACACACACGCTAAGAAGGAGGGCAGGATTTGTTTAAAATAGTATTATCTCACTAAGCAAACTCATAAGTTCAATAACTAGATAGATTTCAACTGGCTCTGACTGGTTAACTTAAGTACAGAGAGAGCTTAAATAAAATGTTAAAGAAAACCAGGGTAGAGTCATTCTTTTCCCTCCTCATCCTTTACTTCCAAGTCTTTCATTGGTTACCTTTATGCTTCATATTTAACATTTACCTTCTGTAAACAGATAAAATAAAGAACTAAATAAAATTTAAAGAAACTCTCATTATTGTAACCTGATAGGTAGCTGCAATATAGGTGTTGATAAATTAGAAGTTGACTACCCAACAGTTATACTTAATAGATTTTAAATGTAATATTTGTAGATACCATGTTAGAAAATTATAATGGAAATAAACTAACTCATTTCAAGGAATTGTAAGCAAGAGACAGAAAGCGTAGATTATTGGTTTAATAAAACCATACACCCTCCAGCAAAAAAAAAAAAAAAAAATAATTTGGGGTTGTATTATAATTGACCTTTTTCTTCTGGATAAAACTGCACAGGAAGCCCCTAATCCTCATGATTCCTAATCTTGTTTATATATCATCTATCTACTTGGATTCTTACCTAACCTTGTTGGCATATGTTTTCAATATAGAGNAAAAAAAAAAAAAAAAAACTAATTTGGGGTTGTATTATAATTGACCTTTTTCTTCTGGATAAAACTGCACAGGAAGCCCCTAATCCTCATGATTCCTAATCTTGTTTATATATCATCTATCTACTTGGATTCTTACCTAACCTTGTTGGCATATGTTTTCAATATAGAGCTGCAACAAAGGAAAGCTATAATTACCAAATCTCTTCCTCTCAGCTATTGAAATAAGGTGATTTACAGAAATGCAGGATACCATAAACAAAGGGGATTTTCCAGGGCTCATAGAGCACAGCTTCCAGGAAGATGTTGGAATAAATATACTTTTTTGTGGCCAAGCCCCTGGGCCTGCAATCCAAATAGATTATATGTTTCAGAGCCAGGTAGAGTTACTCATCTAGTCTCCATGTTCTGAGAACATTGCTTAAGCAGGAGGAAAATCACAGTATTATCCATAACCTTCCTGAAGCTCTTCGGAAGGGACTCTGTTCAAATACAACTATTCATATCCTGTAGATGGTAGTGACTCCATTACCTAATGAATGATTATCCGGTTTGTAAATTTTCCAGTTTTGTAAACTTCCTGCAGGCTTCAATGGAATCAGCCTCATGTGCAGGTGAAGTATGTAGGAGGGCAAAATTGTCTTAAAAACCAACCAAATCAGATAAAACTTCAACAAACATGCACTACTTTTAGCATTATAGGCACTGTGGGCAGATATGAAAATGGCTTTTTTGCCTGAGAGGGAATTTGTTTTAGACACGTGAACCAGTCTTTGAACTAGTTTACAAAGGGCTAAGGATGCTGAGGGTTGGACATGGGACATGTGAGCAATGATGGGGAATCAAAGGTACAAAGAGGGTTGGGAACATGGTCTCACCCAGTGTGACAAGGCCGTAGCATTGGACCCTGGGCAGTGAAGAGGAGATGGAGGTGGAGTTGTGCTAGAAGGAAATGGGGTACCGTAAACATAGTAAGATTTGTTGCCAAAGGCACTCACTTTCCAAGTCCTCTAACTCAGCTTCAGCTTATCACATATACCTTCCCCCTGAACCATTTCACTGTACAGTAGCGTTTTTCCTACTTGATAAGAAGGAGCGAAATGTGGATAAAGTATTGGAAAAGAATCGGAAGTGAGTGTTTTGCATTCCATGTTAGTTTATGCTGAAAGGGATTAGAAGAGGCAAGCCATTAACGGCAGTTTTCACTTGTAAGAGTGGAGAGCAGGAACACACGCAGCTACAGAGCAGGGTGCAGCCACGTGTTTCCACTTCACAGGTGTCTTTCCACGTTTCATAGCTGCAGTCTGAACACAGCTAGTTTGCTGAGTTATGGTGCCAGTCCAAGGAAGGGCCTGAATGCAAACCTCATTCTGGATATGCAAACCAATTCACTAAACAAGCACTGCTTGCCCTGAGGGCCTCTTTTCTAGATACAAACAACTGAGTATAGGAAGTGTGTTAAAACTAGGGCAGGGGCTTTCATAATGAGCTCTCAGTGGTTCCCAAATCTCACATATCTCTGAAGTTTGTTTAAAAAATACAGATTCCGGATTCCCGACAGGAGAAACTAACACACACACTGTAAATCAACAACATTCCAATAAAAATTAATTTAAAAAATACAGATTCCCTAATCCTTAGTCCTCAAAAAAAAAAAAAAAAAAGACTGAATTAGAATACATAAGTGCTGCACTCAATATGTCAGCAAATTTGGAAAACTAAGCAATGGCCACAGGATTGCAAAAGGTCAGTTTTCATTACAATTCCACAGAAGGGCAATGACAAAGAATACTCAAACTATAGTACAGTTGCACTCATTTCACATGCAAAAGCAAGGTAGTGCTCAAAATCCTTCAAGACAGACTTCAGCAGTACGTGAACTAAGAATTTACAGATTTACAAGCTGGATTTAGAAAAGGCAGAGAAACCAGAGATCATTGCCAACATTTGTTGAATCACGGAGAAAGCATGGGAATTCCAGACAAAAACTACTTCTGCTTCATTGACTATGCTAAAGCCTTTGACAGTGTGGATCACAACAAACTGTGGAAAATTCTTTAAAAGGTGGGAATATCAGACCACTTTACTTGTCTCCTGAGAAACCTGTATGCAGGTCAAGCAGCAACAGTTAGAACTGGATATGAAACAATGGACTGGTTCAAAATTGGGAAAGCAGTATTTCAAGGCTGTATATTGTCACCTTGCTTATTTAACTTCTATGCAGAATACATAATCGAAAATGCTGGGCTAGATGAATTACAAGCTGGAATCAAGATTTCTGGGAGAAATATCAACAACCTCAGATATGCAGATGATACCACTCTAATGGCAAAAAGTGAAGAGGAACTATAGAGCCTCTTGATGAGGGTGAAAGAGGAGAGTGAAAAAGCTGACTTAAAACTCAACATTCAGACAACTAAGATCATGGCATCTGGTCCCATCACTTCATGGCAGATAGAAAGGGTTCAAGTGGGAGCAATGACAGATTTTATTTTCTTGGGCCCCAAAATCACTGCAGATGGTGACTGCAGCCATGAAATTAAAAGAGCTTGCTCCTTGGAAGGAAAGCTATGACAAACCTAGACAGTGTATTTAAAAGCAGAGATATCACTTTGCCAACAAAGATTTTTATACTCAAATCTATGGTTTTCCCAATAGTCATGTACGGATGTGAGAGTTGGACCATAAAGAAGGCTGAGCACAAAAGAATTGATGCTTTTGAACTGTGGTGCTGGAAAGACTCTTGAGAGTCCCTTGGACTGCAAGAATATTAAACCAGTCAATCCTAAAGGAAGTCAACCTTGAATATTCACTGGAAGGACTGATGCTGAAACTAAAGTTTCAATACTTTGGACACCTGATGTGAAGAGCCCTGGAAAAGACCCTGATGCTGGGAAATATTGAAAACAAAAGAAGGTGGCAGCAGAGGATGAGATACTTGCATGGCATCACTGACTCAATGGCCGAGAGTTTGAGCAAATTCTGGGAGATTGTGAAGTCAGGAAAGCCTGACTTGCAATTCATAGGGTTGCCAAGAGTCGGACACATCTTAATGCCTGACCAACAACAAACAGGACAATGTTGACCTCGTCTGACCTCAGTCAACTAAAGCTTCTGTCTGCAGCCAAGCCTCTTCATGACTGTGCTTGTACCCTAGCTTAAAACTTCAGTTTTGCTGTTCCAGGAGACACTGCTTCGGGAAAGACCCCTGGTGTTCTTCTTACTCATCACATGTAGTAAGTTTTCCTTCTCCCAATCTGTAGCTTGGTTGTGTCCTTCAGCTTAATACCCAACAAGAGGCAAACCTAGTTTTTGGATAACAAATCGTCTGGAAATCTGATTTTCTTTGTAAATAAAACACCTAGGTTTGTTGACTATTCTTATTTGATCCCCTCTGTAATTTTACAAAACTATTAGTAATTCCACTTAATAGATGAAAAGGCTGCTGCTGCTAAGTCGCTTCAGTCGTATCCAACTCCATGCGACCTCATAGGCAGCAGCCCACCAGGCTCCACCAGCCTGGGATTCTCCAGGCAGGAACACTGGAGTGGGTTGCCATTTCCTTCTCCAATGCAGGAAAGTGAAAAGTGAAAGTGAAGTCGCTCAGTCATATCCGACTATTCCCGACCCCATGGACTGAAGCCCACCAGGCTCCTCCATCCATGGGATTTTCCAGGCAAGAGTACTGGAGTGGGGTGCCATCGCCTTCTTTGAAAAGGCTGAGGATCAGGATTAAGAAACAGTTTGAACAAACACTGCTGGTAAGTGCCTTAGTGGCATCAGATAAAACACCCACCATACCTTCAACAATGAACCCTATCAGGCATGTCACTCTGTCTGGAATCCATTATTCACTGAGCTATTTTCCTGAGAATACTGCTCACATGCATAATTTTGAAAGAGGCAACAAGTTCTGGCATGGTCTTTCCCGTCAGATCTCCCTTCTTCTCTCACCCATATTGGAACTAATGATGTCCCTTGTCTCCCAAGCTTGAAGATCTTAAATTCTCCCACATCAGAAACCTATCTGACCAAAGCCTTGCTCCCTCAGGAACTGGGTGTTATGATCAACGAAAGCTGGTGGGAGAAGGTGGAACAAGTTTATCTTGTTATAAACCTTCCCTGCCCTCCCAGAGAGTATATTGCCCTCCTTCCTGGTAAGGACCCCTCAAATCCATCCAACCTTCTCCAAAACCTCTCCATGAAGCTCATGTATTAAGAGGCTTTTGTGTACAAAGCAACTTGCTTATATTAAATAATTCATTCTACCTTAAAAAAAAATAGACCTGCAATTGCCAATCAGCACTTTGATAAATGTGGGATAACTAGGATGAATACAGTTCCGTCCAAAAGCAAAGAAACTTATGTTTTTGTTAGTCATGCTGCCTGATTGTAGCTTATTGTACATTTCCCTTTAGACTCCTTAAAATAAAAGAACTTTCAAGGGTGGCTGGGATTTCTTTCTAGAAGTAATTTTAGCCAAAGGAATAATTCTAACAGTGAGAATTTCAGACAGTGAAGAGACTTTATCACAGACTTCAAACCTTTGCCCCAGAAACAACCACATACTGTGTTGTGCACCAGTTCTGCCCTTTATTAGTCACCAAACATTGTGGGGAAGACAGTGTAGATGAAGCTGTCAGTTAAAAAAAAAAAAATTTGTTCAGCTGTATCCTCTATTAAAGGAAAAGGGAGAGAGTGATAACAGGGGCTTACTACTTGTTACGGGGTTCTCAAATGTTAGTGGTCATAAGAAACACCTGGGGAGCTTGTTTTTATTATTACTATTATATTTAATTTTTGGCTGTGCTGCGCAGCATGTGGGGTTCCAGTTCCTCAACTAGGGATTGAACCAGTGCCCTCTGCACTGGAAGCTTAGTGTCTCAATCACTGGACCGCCAGAGAAGTCCCCTGAGAAGTTTGTTATACAGTTATATTTCCAGCTGCAATTCCCAGAAATGCCAATTCTCCAGTCTGAGCTGGAGCCTGGGATTTTGCAGGTTCATCAAGTACCTCAGGTGATTCTGATGAAGATTTTTCCCTTAATTTTGTCTTAAAAATTCTCAGGCCTTAGGAAGGCCAAAACCAGTACAATGAATATCAGTATACTCTACACCAAGATCAAGGGTCAGCAAACTCTTTCAATAAAGGAATACAGTTCAGACATACCTCAGAGACACTTCCAGTCTGGTTCCAGATCACTGTGATAAAACAATATCACCATAAAGCAAGTCACACAAATTATTTTACTAGTGCATATAAAAGTTTACACTATACTATAGCATATTAAGTGGGCAACAGCATTGTCTAAAACTATGTTCATTTATTAATTTAAACACTTTATTGCTAAAAAAATGCTAATCAACATCTGAGCCTTCAGTGAGTACTGTAATCCTTTTCCAGTGGTAACATCAAAGATCACTGATCACAGATCATAACAAATATAATTTGTTAGAAAAAGTTAGAAATGTTGCAAGAATTACCAAAATGTGAAACCCAAGTGAGTAAATGCTACAGAAAAATGGTACCAATCGACTTGCTCCATGCAGTACTGCCACACACCTTCAATTAAAAAAAAACCAACAACCCATATGTGGGAAATGCAATAAAGTGAAGCACAATAAAACAAAGCATGCCTGTAAATATTTTCAGCTTTGCAGGCCATGGTCTCTGGGCAACTACTCAAACATGCCATTGCCATATGCAAGCTACAGTCAATATGTAACAAAATGAGTATGACTGTCCTCCAATAAGACTTTATTAATGGATACCAAAATATAAATTATACATAATTTCACATCATAAAGTACCACTCTTCTTTTGACTTTTTCTAACATTTTATATTTGAAGATACGAAAGCATTCTTAGCTCAAAATTAGTACAAAACTGGTCAAGGGGACAGGTTTGTTCGACAGGTTAGTTTTCCAATTCTTGACTTACCAATTTTGATGAAAAAGTCTAAGCTTTTCTGAGGACGAATCTTAGATCTGTTATTACTTTCATAACCAGGCTAATTACAATGTTCATCTTAGAAAAAAATTTTAAATGAATCTATGAAGTTGTTTTCTGACCCACTATTTGTTGAATTTTCAGATATTGCTATGGCTGATATTTTTGGATGCCCTGTGGGGCACAGTTCCTCATTCAGAAATCTTCATAGTTCAGTCATTCTTTAATTTTATCATATAAAAGCAAAATGTTGTTGTGTGCCTTTCCCTACAACACCAAGGCCTAACTAGCATCCTTTTTTTCAGCTTTTCTCTCTTATCAAAGATAAATGTGAGTAAAACTTTTAGTCTTACAAATGATGCCAAGAGTCCAGCAAGAAATAAACAGCATTTTGCTATTTGTGAGCAAGGGGCTGGCAATGCCTTTTCTTTTTTCCCTCCCTTTTGTTGGAAATGAGCTCCAGTCCAGAGTGTGCACTCATATTTCTAAAAGTCTGTATTATTACTAAGTTAAGACTAACTATAAATATACAAACCTGTTACCCAATTACTCCCATTCATGGTATTCACTTCTAGGGGAATTTCTCAGGTTATTAAACTTGATTTCACAAGTATGTAAAAGCCAAACAAGAATTCTGGAGGGTAAACTCCAACCACGCATCATGAAATCAACAAACACTGTCACAATAGAATTTAAGTACTTACCTACTACAAGCAAGTTAAAAAAAAACAAAACACTTACTTAAATTAAGTGCATACCTGCTTACTGAAATGTCTTTCAACTGGACTTATCCAAACATTACTTCATCCCTTAAGGAATGAAAACTTAAGTTATCTGAAGCATTCAAGCCTCTATCCATCACCGTATTGCCCACCCCTCCTCCAAACCAAATATTCCACCTAGTGGTACAAAGATATGTTCTCTTCTGATGGAGCTGGAGAACAGAGGAGTCATAAACCTCCTCCCCACTCTCAGGTTTAAACATCAGTTTAGTGGCTGCTCTGGAGTCCTATTCTATAAGACCAGGAGCCTGCCTTTCATCTTCTCACATGCACTCTCCTCCAGTCTCTGAAGATAATATACAACATGCTGATTCAGCGGAGAGGGAGAAATCTCACAGGAAAGACTTAAAACCCAAGTCTGTAGATATATGAGAAGGCCCTGTGTTTCTCATCAGCTGGCCAATTCGTGGACGGCCACATTTCTGGAACTCAACCAACTGCCTCACCTGTTGGAAAATGCTTATAAACTTATAAATCACCTTTGAACACATTTTCCCAGTAGAAATAAAACAGACTGCAAGCTCCCAATAGCCTGAAATGTGTATATCAGCTTTGATAACCAATTTAACAATATGAAACAACTAAGGACTAAAAACACTATCCTGAAAGTTCAGACAATAGCAAAATGTTTTGTTTCGAGCTGGGGGTTCCATAAGCAATATAGGAATCACAAATAAAAATAGATAATTATAATCTTGTTTTTATCACACAAAAAATTATAGACTGAGCTAAACAGTGGGCCTATTACATTAGTGCAGTGATACCTAACCCTGGCTACATGTTATTAGCATCACCCAGAGAGCTTTTAAAAAAATTCCAATGGCCAGGCTGCACCCCACACCAATTAAATGTGAAGCAGGAGCTGGAGTGGAGGGAACAGACCAGGCCATCATAGGTTTTAAAGCTCCCAAGCTTTCTCCAGTGTGCAGCCAAAGTCAAGAACCTCTGCACCGGCCTTCTGAAGTTATTTAGTCTTACAAAATCTACCTAGCAGATGAAAATTTCCTCGTTATTTCTGCCCGTAGCTTCTTTACAGATGGGATATGGAATGAAAAACAAAATTTGACTGCTTGCTAGATACAGTCACACACATACATGAACATACATGCACACATATTTTTATTTTATTTCAATTGGGCCCTGACCATTAGCATATAAATCAGAAAAACTGAGTGCTTTAGAACTTATATAGCCTCTTCAAATCTTTAAAGAGCCAAACTCTAAAAATCACACATAAAAGATATTTGTCATAAAAACACACACACACACACAAACTTTAATCACCTTGAGGAACCATGATCCAATAATATATTTAATAGGTAAGATTTCATTCATCAATGTACAAAAAAAAAAACACCCCAAAACCTAAACTTTGATTAAGACACGTACTCTTTTAACAAGAGTACTTACAGTTAGAAAGGTTTATCGGTAGCACTTTGAGGTAGCGTATTTTGTAGAGTAATGGAAATAAAGTCACAGAGCTGCTGTGCAGTTTCTTTCGGACACAAAAGGACAGGCTGTTAGCTGTTGCTTTTGATAGAGAAGACTGAATTTGTCTGTACTCATTGCCAAAGTCAGCCTGACAATATTCCTTGCTGTGGCCATCCTGTTACACTTCATACATTGTGGGTTTAGGAAAAGATAAAAGCATTTCAACACCTCTTTCCTCTTGGTGTAGTGACATCCTGGCTGTGGCACCAATCTCCTTTGGCCACATGCAGTCCCTCACTGGCAGGAGACGCACACACCCAGTAAGAAGAAAAATAGGGCATCACGGTGCCTTTTTTTCAGTGGGCTCTAACGATTTACTTAAGAGTGATGGATTCCTCTAAGGCTAAAAAGAGGTTTGTTTCTGAATATTCTCTCCTTGATTCTAGCCTTTAAAAGGTTCTCCTCTTTTTCCTCTCCCTGAGTACAATATTTCGGGGTATCATTAACTTTTTTGCAATTGTCCTGCCAGGTTGGTGAGCAGAGAAGCTTTTTAAAAAAAAATCCACACACAAAAACAAATTTTAAAAAATGGGTGCAGGAGTAACTCCAAGAACAGACTTCCTTTGTGCAAGTTGAAATGACACAAGTTAATAGTTCAGGAAAATGGCCTGCTCCTTTTTTGAAAAAATGTAAATATTTAGCTCAGCTCTTGCATTTTAAATACAAATATACAATCAAACAGGCTAAGGATTAAAGCTGCAAAAATGGTCCCACCAACATCAGACCAAGGTGCAGGTCCAATTTTTGCCCAATGGTCACAGATTAAAGTGATGTTGAACCCAGAAAAGCCCTTTTTTTTCCCCATTAATACTTGCTGTTTGAAAGTTGAATCCTTAGATGGAATCAATATACACATGAATAAAAATAGCACATGTCCAAGCAAAAAAGGGCATGAGCTGGGCCTGAGTTGCCACTTAAAACTCCATCATTCAGTATCATAGAAAATCCTCAAAAGCTGCCTGGAATCAGGGCCCAAGGCATTCCTGAACACGCCAGCCACCCAGGTCAACTGCTGACCCAAAGTCAACGACACAAGTGAACATTAGACTTCAAGTATCCAAGGTGCTACAGGAGCTGGTCCTCTCAGGGACTCAGGCTGACTCTCAGAAGCTCCCCTTCCCTCACAACATCCCATTTTGCACACAAGGTGAAGCGCTGTTTATGGTCACTACAAAACACAGGAGTGGGACGTCAGGGAGAAGAGAACTGATCTCTGAAATATACCAGCCTAACAAATACAAATAAATTCTTTAACACTTTGTACAACTAGAAGGTGCATGAGCTGGTATTCAAGCAATCACTTTAAACGCTTACTTTTCTCCCCTTTCTGCCTCAGACAGGAAAATGGTTCCATTGGGTTAACAGTGTCATTTTAAAATGCCATAAATTAAATAAGTTAGTTCACATTTTCTCCCCCAGCACTTAAGTTACAGTTAAGTCTCTAATGTGCCTTTGAAGTTTGCTTCAACAGCTCCAGGTCTCTTCGGCGGATAGTGTCAGCTCTGTGACAACCATATTCGTCCAGCTGCAAAGGTATGAATTGTTCCAGCAGCCCGAGGCCCTGTCTAGCAGGGCTGGTATACAGCTTAGTCCATGATGGTTTAAAGTTTCCATTGAATCCCAAAAATATGGTACTCCCTTAAAAAAAAAAAAAAAAGTTCAATTTGTATCTCTTCTAGTTTCAGGCAAGATAATGTGAAAGGTGAGGTGGAGGTAAGCGAAACAAAAAACAACAGAAAAACTATACTTCCTTATGTCAGAGAATGAACTCTTACCACCCACCTCCTGCCCCAAATAACAAACTACATCCCAACACACTTCCTCTAACTGTCTCCTGATTTAGAAATTATCTGCAAAATACCCACGCCCAGCCTAACAAGCTCAGGAAAGCAGGCTCGCAGCTACCCTCCACCATAAAAATGCATGTGTTGCTGCTCTCCTAAAAACTTTATGGAAGAATACAGATACAAACCTTTGTTATAAAGATTGGCTGGCTTGGCTAATCCCAGAGGTACTAATGAATCCGAAATATTCAACTGCTTTATCTGTCCTCTTGTGCTCAACAGGACAACTGACCTGTAAAAGTTAGAAAATCAGAGCAAGTTTCAATAATTCAACATGTGTTTACTGAGTACCTTTCTGAAGTAAATACCAGATAAAAGCAGAACTCAAAAAACAAAAAGTACTCCACATGACTTTTCATCAAGGGTCCACTTCAATTCCATACCTAGAACTTAATGTTTCTATTACAAGGAGGTCTCTAAATATAGGGAAAACTAGTGAGAGCTGGACTGTGAGAAAGCTGAGCCCCGAAGAATTGCTGCTTTTGAACTGTGGTGTTGGAGAAGACTCTTGAGAGTCCCTTGGACTGCAAGGAGATCCAACCAGTCCATCCTAAAGGAAATCAGTCCTGGGTGTTCATTGGAAGGACTGATGCTGAGGCTGAAACTCCAATACTTTGGCCACCTCATGCGAAGAGTTGACTCATTGGAAAAGACTCTGATGCTGGGAGGGATTGGGGGCAGGAGGAGAAGGGGACGACAGAGGATGAGATGGCTGGATGGCATCACCAACTTGATGCATATGAGTTTGGGTGAACTCTGGGAGTTAGTGATGGACAGGGAGGCCTGGCGTGCTGCGATTCATGGGGTAGCAAAGAGTCGGACACGATTAAGTGATTGAACTGAACTGAACTGAAAGTCATATACATCAGTTGACCTAGTGGATGGCTTAGGACACAGCTCCTTCATGGAGCAAACTATTTTAACAGAAGAGGTTGGTTTTGTTTGTTTCAGACGTTCTATACATCTGCTTATGTTCTACTATCTATTTACTAAGTAAATGGATAAATGCCTATCCTTAAAAAAAAGGAAAGAAAGAAAAAAAGAAAATGTTTCCCATGGCTTGGTTTAAATTGCTACTTTTATTATGAGCATATCAACACATACAATCAGATCTGTTTGTGGATTTTCTCTTCTGATCTCTCTCTCCTTTGCCACTACTACACTTAATTACTATGGCTTTATGGTTTGGGCTTCCCTGGTGGCTCAGATGGTAAATAATCCACCTGTCATGTGGGAGACCCGGGTTTGATCCCTGGGTTGGGAAGATCCCCTGGAGAAGGGAACAGCAACCCACTCCAGTATTCTGGCCTGCAGAATTCCATGGACTGTATGTCCATGGGGTCACAAAGAGTTGGACATGACTGAGAGACTTTCACTTTATGGTTTATTTTCATATCTGATAAAATAAGCCCCTTGTATTATTATAATTAATTTTAAAATGTTTTATGACTCCTTTATTTATTTTTCCAGATGAACTTCATCATCAANCAGAATTCCATGGACTGTATGTCCATGGGGTCACAAAGAGTTGGACATGACTGAGAGACTTTCACTTTATGGTTTATTTTCATATCTGATAAAATAAGCCCCTTGTATTATTATAATTAATTTTAAAATGTTTTATGACTCCTTTATTTATTTTTCCAGATGAACTTCATCATCAACTGTCAAATACAATAGAAAAGTAACCTACTGGTACACTAACAGAAATGTATTATATTTAAATTTTAATTTAGATAGAGTAACATGACTATGCCAAAGCCTTTGACTGTGTCGATCACAATAAACTGTGGAAAATTCTGAAAGAGATGGGAATACCAGACCACCTGACCTGCCTCTTGAGAAATCTGTGTACAGAACAGGAAGCAACAGTTAGAACTGGACATGGAAAAACAGACTGGTTCCAAATAGGAAAAGGAGTACGTCAAGGCGGTATATTGTCACCCTGCTTATTTAACTTCTATGCAGAGTACATCATGAGAAACAAGGGGCTAGAAGAAGCACAAGCTGGAATCAAGATTGCCGGGAGAAATATCAATAACCTCAGATATGCAGATGACACCACCCTTATGGCAGAAAGAAAAGAAAAACTAAAGAGCTTCTTGATGAAAGTGCAAGAGGAGAGTGAAAAAGTTGGCTTAAAGCTCAACATTCGGAAAACAAAGATCATGGCATCTGGTCCCATCACTTCATGGGAAATAGATGGGGAAACAGTGGAAACAGTGTCAGACTTTATTTTTTTGGGTTCCAAAATCACTGCAGATGGTTACTGCAGCCATGAAATTAAAAGACACTTACTCCTTGGAAGGAAAGTTATGACCAACCTACATAGCATATTCAAAAGCAGAGACATTACTTTGCTAACAAAGGTCCATCTAGTCAAGGCTCTGGTTTTTCTAGTGGTCATGGATGGATGTGAGAGTTTGGACTGTGAAGAAAGCTGAGCACTGAAGAATTGATGCTTTTGAAGTGTGGTGTTGGAGAAGACTCTTGAGAGTCCCTTGGACTGCAAGGAGATCCAACCAGTCCATTCTGAAGGAGATCAGTCCTGGGTGTTCTTTGGAAGGAATGATGCTAAAGCTGAAACTCCAGTACTTTGGCCACCTCATGTGAAGAGCTGACTCACTGGAAAAGACCCTGATGCTGGGAAGGATTGGGGGCAGGAGGAGAAGGGGATGACAGAGGATGAGATGGCTGGATGGCATCACCAACTTGATGGACATTGAGTCTGAGTGAAATCCGGGAGTTGGTGATGGACAGAGAGGCCTGGCATGCTGCAATTCATGGGGTCGCAAAGAGTCGGACACGACTGAGCGACTGAACTGAACTGAACAACTTTACAGTATTAACTTTTCCATCCAGAAGCAGGGAGAGCCTCTCCTTTTACTCTTATCGTATATCCTTTAATAAAGCATTTCTTTTCTTAATATATTAAGTGCCTTGCATGACTATTGTGTTGCTCTAAACATCTGTGTTGAGCTTTATGTTCCAGATTGTTTTAGGTGAAGTGACTGACTGTGTTTATTTTCCAACATTAGGAAAAAAATCTTTAGATACGTATAGAAAATTGAGGCCTTGCAAAGTAAATACCTACAAATGTATTAAACCAGAAGATAGAGCTATATGTACACAAAGAATGTTACACTCAAAGAATATCATGACTTTACGGGACTTGTTGAGATCTAGTTCTTTAAAGTTTAAGGAGCGTAAGTGACCAGATCAGTTGATGATGATTCAAAAGCTACATAAGACTTTGCTCCCTGGGAAGCCTATGTTCCTCCCTTTGAGGCTTCATTAAATGAAAGCCTGTGTGTAAATCAATGTCCGCAGGAAAGCAAAAGGGGCAGAAAGGGGACTGAATTTATCTTCTTGCCTCCAGTCAGGGTCTGCCCAACACAAATACAGCAAGGTGCATCTTTGTTCAGATACTAACAAAGAAAAGTGAATCATGCTAGGGCTCTCAAAAAAGAGATCACACACTCATCCACTTAAAAAATCAATTTAGTCTTTTCCAGTCAATTCCAAGTGACCCAGGTGGCAACGTCCTATACCAGAGTCATAGCACAATGCTGTCCAAGGGTTCATCCGCAGGATAGACTGTTACAAAGGAAAAACTCAATAAAACTGTTTTAAAATGATAATGAGCCTTTTGAGAGAGTTGGGTACAATGTAGATCAGCTTAATACTAAGAAGTGGGATAGGAACAATCCAAAATGTTGAGCTTTTCTCCTTCCAAGAACCTTCCCATCATTTGCAAACTCTTCTAACATCCAAGTCCTCACTTATCAATGATAAGCAACTTAGATCACAGAGGCATCAACCTGAAACTGGGAAAGGAGTGAGTATCCATCCTTCAAAAATCCTAAATACCCAAAGTAAAGAAGAAAGTAGAGAAGCCAAAACTCAGAGTTAGCCAGGTGTCATCTTTACGGTACCTTATCCCTTATACAGGCCAAGCTTCACCTACCTTGGAGGGATGCTTGTTTTTAAGTATTCTTCCATGCGACTGACATCAGTGAAAGAGAAAACCTTTTTCTCTGTCAACCGGAAGGGAACACTGCAGGCATCCACAATCAGGAGGAGGACGCCCACACTTCGGAAGGGAAAGTCGGTGCCGTTGATCTGAGAACACAAGATCGTCCTGTGCTGTCATTACCATTTCAGCATCTTTCCAGCCCCTTTCCCTCTGTCTTCTAAACCCATGAATCAAAAATAATAATTCCAAAATTCAAACTGCATGTTCCATCACTCTTCCTCTGCCAACATTTGAAACTGAGTCTGTGTTTTCCTAGGCTTTTACCTTGACTGGTCTTTACTGATTGCTCTAAGCAAGACATGACAGCCTACACTCAACTGGGTAGGGTGACTCTGCAGTTTCAGGGCTTTCATTCTTACACACATACTCTCTCACTGGGGTCAGTTTCCAACTCAGTGATCAGGTGACAGCCTCTATACTGAAGCTCAGATGTTGTCATATTGTTCAGGAAAAAAATATATTGTATAAACTGTATCCAACAGGTATCTAGTCATATAGGTAGGTAAGTAGAGAGAGAGACTTCCTTAACCCACATAAACTCCTGCCCCATCAGAGTTTAGGTTTGAAACATCAGAGGAGGCAGATAGTTTCATCTGCTTTTTTCCATATATAGGTCTCCTTTAAAATCAAAATGGAAAACAGGAAATTTTACCAGGATTTAAGCCATGGGTAGTGATATCTTATTCAAAAAATTACTGTGAACTGAAAGTTCCAGTCGTTCTCTTTAAATTAATGGCTCGAGACATTTTCAAGAAAAAGGAATTCCAGATATACCCAAATCTCATAAATTCTTCAACCAAAAAAGGAAAGAAAAAAAATCTTGACTGAAAAAATGATTTAACACTAAGTCATAGGCACTGTTTCTCTTTAAAATGTGAAAAATTATAAACTATCTTAAAAGTTAACAAATGAGAGATGCTCTCTTCATTATACTTGTCCTCACTTGGAGAAGTTATACTTAAATTTTATTTCTAATCACTAATGATCTCACAGGAATTCAAAATGGCTTTTTGCCTGTATTTAAACTGCTCTAGTCCAGAGAATAATTCTAGAAGTGCTTAATATATAGTGCCATTCTATATTTAGAAAGATTGAAAGTGACTCATTTTTTGAAATCTGAATACTTAGAACTGAGACACATTTGATTAAAAAAAAAAAAAAAAATCATGATCTTTAACACACTCAAACTGTCCCCTTGAAAAGTACCTCCAAAAACCTGCTGCTTAAAAGAAACACAAAATTTTCCATAAAAACTAAAGCAAGGCCACATCCAGCAAAGACTTTTCAGGTAATACATGTGAAAAGCGTTGGAGGTAAACATGACAAAACACAGCCCTCTGTGACCTCTTTTATGGTCCCAGGCGTGCAGTGACTCCAGCAATGGAGTCAAACAATGTCTGCAGACCCTGAGGAATACCCTACCTGAGATTGTCTGGGCAATACAGTATCTTGTTTAATTACCTAATAAGCTAGTAGAGCAGAGACTCAGCACCCAGTTGCATCCCTTTGCAACTGACACCCACCAGATTCCACACAAGGAGGCTGGGATAGGTTCTTCACACTGCTGACTTTACTGAGATGTTGAGCTAACAAACTTCCTACATCATGAATATACTACAATATGAAGACATGCTAACATAGAGCAATAGGTATATATGCGTGAGAAACCTTGGAGTTATATTTAAGTAGGGATCTTCCTTTTCCTTCCTTCCTTCCTTTCTTTCTAACTGTAGTAAGAACACTAACATGAAATCCATCCTCTTAAATATTTTAAGTGGACAATATATTATTACTGATTACAGGGAAAATGCTGTCAAGCAGATTTTGAGGTTTGATATATTTTACTCAACTGAAACTTTACGCCTGATGATTAATAACTCTGCGTTTCACCCTCCTCATCTTAAGTAGGGGTATTTTTAATTCAAAATTATTAAAAAGTTCTTAATTCAGAGTTAAGTTCTGGCAGTGGATAATGGTGATGGCCGCACAATATTATGGATGTATTTCATACCAGTGAACTATATGCTTTAAAATGGTTAGGATGGTGAGTTTTATGTTATGTGTACTTTAGCATAATAAAAGAGATTGAGAGAGGAAAAAGAAAAGATTTAAGTTTGTTCACATATATGTGAATTTGTAAATGTAAATGTGTTGTCCACTACTTAAAAAAAAAAAACCAAACAGCTCCCAAAGAGACCACATGAGACTGAGCCCAGGCCCTGGCTGGGTATCAGTTGGCTAGATTCCTCCTACCCAAAGAGCCCTTTATTTAGATGCACTCTGGGCAACTAAGTTTTGGACAGGGCACATGCCTAAAGTGGGCTTCCCTGATAGCTAAGTTGGTAAATAATCCGCCTAAAATGAAGGAGACGCCGTTTTGATTCCTGGGTTGCAAAGATCTGCTGGAGAAGGGATAGGATTCCTTAGTGGCTCAGCTGGTAAAGAATCCACCTGCAATGTGGGAGACCTGGGAAGATTCCCTGGAAAAGGGAACAGCTACCCACTCCAGCATTCTGGCCCAGAGAATTCCATGGACTGTATAGTCCGTGGGCTCGCGAAGAGTCGGACACAACTGAGTGACCTTCACTTTCACTCCTAGAGCTGATTAACCTTGCTGGTGAACTCGGCTTTTAGGCCAAATTCCAATACTGACACTGAGGCTAACGCTTATACTTCCATTAACCTACTTAAAGACAATTAATACTTTGCATTGTCACCTTCCTCATCTGAAAAACTGGGAGCCAAGCAATCTCAAAATAAGAGGCTGTGGAGATTTTAAAACCTTCACCTTCCATATTTTAAACAAATAACTGGGGAGCTTCTTTAAAGTTTCAAAAGCTGAGGTTAAAAACAATTTCCTACATATTAATTACCAATGACAATTTTTTAAACCAAAAATACCTTTTCTCCTATAGAAAAGGAATCCAGGTCACCTGAATAATTTTAACATTTGCCTAAAAGTAATCAATAAACTGAGAAAAAAATTTTAATAAATTTCATTTATTTAAAAATACATATGTTTAGGAATATTCATACTTCTGTTGGATAGCTCACTACCAACAATAAAAATGTGACTAGAAATAAGTGAACGTTGTCAGAGTTAATTTATGTTACCAGGATAGAATGAAAAAGTGAGAAGCTGAGGCAGTGCACACAGCAGATGGTACTCACAGAAATAACAGACACATCTCCACGCTGAGTCTCCGCTTGACTGGGTGACCAGAATTGCACAGGGAGGTAGCTTGTATGAGGATCACTTGTAAACACCGCCTACATGGGGAAGAAGTTCCATATCTATGTTAACCTTCCAAAAAGATCCTTCCAAATAAACTCAACTGTATCAAAGCCAGTGAATGGTTTTTTTGGTTTTTTTTTTCTCTGAACTTTCTGTACATATTTCATGACCTAGAATTTTATTTTTTGATATAAGCTTTAATAGGAGAATGCTATGTTCCTCCTTTTCTAGAGCAATCCCAGTTTCAAATCATTGCAATCTTGTTAATAAGATCAGCTCTCTAAATGACTATATAAATATGCTTTTATCTGAATCTTTGTAAACATTTCATGCAAAAAAGTCACAAAATCTTTTTGAAGGCTCTTTTCAGACTAGTTATCCTCAACTGTGATTCCGTCCATCAGGATTGAGGAAAGACGTATAGATGACAAGGATTACAGTTTAAAAACTTTCAGGGGCCTTGTACATCACCAATTTTATTTAAATTCCTCTATCTGACCTGCAAAATGTTCCACAAATAGAGCCATATTCTATTTCCCATATTCTATCCACATTCAACATGCAGGGCAGTTCCCTCAGTTTTCCACTCTTCTGCCACTTGCCTTTTCAGATGCTGTTTCTTCCCCAAGAACGCCCTTCCATTTTCCCTTCTACTTCAAACCACTTCCAACCTCCAAATCCCACCATCTACCTCCTCCCTAAAGGTTATCTTCTCAATCAAAAGCACTCAACTCTTCACACAATTTAGCACTTGAAAGTATATGTACCAAGGAATTCCCTGGTAGTCCAGTAGTTAGAACTTAGCACTTTTACTACCTCGGACTGAGTTCAATTCCCAGTCAGGGAACAGATCCCACAAGCCATGTGGTACAGTCAAAAAAATTAAAAAAAAAAAAAAAAAAAGTATATTCTTATAAATCAGTGCCAACAAAAACAAATAATCATGGCAAGAGCAGATAATCACAATGTTAAGTATCCAGAAGCTGAACATTTGTTTCAAGTCTCAGGTCTGAAGTCAAAAGTTCTTGTGAATTTTCCTACTTATCAGATGATTAAATTATCTTTACAAATTCTAGTATTTCTTGTAATAAGTATAAATTATTTGAAGTCTTCTCAGTAATGAAGGACTTTCTTAACAAATTCAACTTGAGAATTAGGCTGGAAAATTTACTTCTCCACAAAGATTATCTGACAATTTCACTTTAACAGTCAAAACATTACACAGGCCAGGCAAGGATTCATATAAGCTTATTTCCGTACCTGGCTTATTTTTTGGTCTGTTAGTTAGTTTAGTTGAACTGGAGTATAGAAGTGGCTCAAGGGTATAAGAAACCAAGAGTTGTCTGATGAGTTGTCATCAGAAAAATCATCATCATATATCATAACAAGGAAGTATAAATCCCCCTTCCTTTCCCTGTTCTTACTGCCACCAACGGACAGAAACAAGAAAAATTAGAAATAAGAAATAAAAAGAAATATTTAGAGCTTTTCTCTCTCTTATTACAGTATGCATTTCTGTGGCAGTAAGAACTTTTTTTAAAACTCCTCCAGGCCCATGAAACTAAAATGTGAATATTTATCAGAATCACCTGCAGGGCCTGTTAAAGCAAAGACCATAAGCCCCACTCCTTAAGTTTCTAATTGGGTAGAACTGGGTGGGGCCCAAGAGTTCGAATTTTTCACAAGTTCCCAGGTGATGCGGATGCTGCTGGTCTGGGGACCACAAGTTGAGAACCATTCCTCTTGACCCATATTTGTTTATATATAGGTTAAATATGAATTAGGGCAATATTGATTCTGTACTTCTTTTTCTCCTGGAATCAATGGGGTTTCCCATGCCTGATTTTAGCTCATACTTTGGATTTACTTTCACTGTCAAGTTTTCTCAAGATCTAGAAGACTGTCTCATTAAGAATATGTCACAGGAAGCATTTCACTTCTAGCCAGTCAGTTTGTACTTTTAATTATAGGTAAACATAATAGCATATGCTTCAAATTAATGGGTTTTCATCTTAAAGGAAACAATATTCATGAGTGCCTTTTCTAAAGATAAATTTCACACTGCCAAGAAAACAGATATTTCCACATCACTGACATGTATACCTAATAGTGATAATGTAATGGAATCACAGCTGAGAAAGAAAAGATGACAACCAATAAATCCACAATGACCCAGGGCAAACTGATGTGTAAATACATTTTGACTGATTTTATTATAAATTTGGACTGGCTTGCTTCTTATGATCATTAAATTCTAGAGTGGGCCAAAATTCAGGAGAAACCATGCAATATTTTTAAACTGGCAGCAAACATCATCAAAAAATTTACAAACAATAAATGCTGGAGAAGGTGTGGAGAAAAGGGAATCCTCTTGCACTGTTGTGCTGTGCTTAGCCATTCAGTTGTGTCCGACTCTCTGCAACCCCATGGACTGTATAGGCCGCCAGGCTTCTCTGTCCATGGGGATTCCCCAGGCAAGAATTCTGGAGTGGGTTGCCATGCCCTTCTCCAGGGGATCTTCCCAATCCATGGATCGAACCAAGGTCTCCCGCATTGCAGGGGGATGCTTTAACATCTGAGCCACAAAGGAAGCCCTGGTGCTTGCACTGCTGGTGAGAATGTAAACTGATCCAGCCACTATGGAGAACAGTATGCAGGTTCCTTAAAAAACCAGAAATAAAACCACCACATGACCCAACAATTCCACTACTGGGCATATACCCTGAGGAAACCATAACTGAAAAAGACACACGTACCACAATGTTCATTGCAGCACTGTTTACAGTAATTAGGACATGGAAGCAACCTAGATGTCCATCGACATGAATGGATAAAGAAGCTGTGGTACATATATACAGTGGAGTTTTAGCCGTAAAAAGGAATGCATTTGAGTCAGTTCTAATGAGGTGGATGAACCTACAGCCTATTATACAGAATGAAGTCAGAAAAACAAATGTTGTATATTAACACATACATATGGAATTTGGAAAGATGGTATTGATGAATCCACCTGCAGAGCAACAAGGGAGATGCAGACATAGAAAACAGATTTGTGGACACTGTGGGGGAAGGAGGACAAATAGACACTAGGATGGCAACATAAATTACCATAGGTAAAATAGAAAGCCAGTGGGATGTAGGTAGCTCAAATCAGGTGCTCTGTGACAACCTAGCGGGTGAGATGGGGTCAAAGGTGGGAGGGAGGTTCAGAAGGAAGGGGACATGTGTATACTGATGGCTCATTCACACTGATATATGGCAGAAACCAACACAATATTGTAAAACAACTACCTTCCAATTAAAAATAAATTTAAAAAATAAAATAAATGGGCAGCACAGATGTTTCAGGGGGGAAAACAATGTGCTGACTACACAGAACCTTTTGACTTTTTCTCTTGGACTAAAGCCCACTTTTACTCGTTTTACCTGACGGGTTCCACAGCCTTGACAGAGTCCTTTGAGCATGGACGGCATTGACTTGAGGGCTGATGGCTTTCTGTAATACTGGGGATACGCTTTGGCCATGCAGTTACTGATGTCTTTTGAGTCTGTTGCTGCCTGGATCTTGACTCTTTCACATCCCTGAGATGAACAGTAACTGTGGCCATCCCTGTGGCTTTTGGCTTTAAGATACAGAAACAGCAACCTGCACAGAACAGACCGGTCCAAAGGGTATTAGATTTTGACTTTCAAAAACTTACAAAAGTTCCTCAGATTAACTCATGGCCAGTGGGGATATTCCTCCAATAACGTAATTTTTTTCTCAAAAGAAAAATAACTTATAAAACTAATAAAGTTGTTTCTCTTTCCTTTCTGTCCTCATAGGGTTCTAAGTCAAACACAATACCACTTTAGAAAATATCATGAAAATCTGATTCCATCATTATGGACAGCATCAAAGCAAATTTCTGGTTTGAATAACCTCAATAGGTAATTTGGGAAGATGGAATCTGGCTTGGCTCAAAAATTCCTTGGAAAACTTAATACTTAGGTTGAGTTTCGAATTTGGTAAATTGGGATGGTTTATTCATTCTTTTTCTTTTAGTTTATACATTATTTTGTTTTAAGGCACAAAACTGGAATAATAAAAACAGCAACTTTGACACTTGTTTGTTTAAGGCCAAGATATGGTCTCAAATCAATTCCTGTGATGTATACTAAGAGCAGATGGGCCTGGAGTCCTTCTGTCTATACTTTGGCCAAAATCAAGTGAAATGATCAGTCCCACCCAGTCTGAATTCTTCTCCAAAATGAATGGAAAAGCAACTTCTAGGCAGCAGTCCAATGTCTTGTCAGCAAACCTAGGCCTTCTAAACCAAAGGAAGTCAAGATTCTAAAAATGACTTGATCAACTGTGATTGATTACTGGAGTTCACGAGTTCACATTTTAAAATGAAGTCAACAAACAATTCAAAGTTGAGATTATGAGGTGAAAATCAGCCACTGTTCCAAAATCTAATGATTTTAACATATACATAAGGAATGACAGGGATCTAATTAGGCATGTGCCTTTTGATATATAATTAAAATCATCAAAATGAAGAGAATTAAAAATAATTTGAACCTCAAAGGCTGAAACGTTCTAGAAATACCCAGATGAAGCAATATTTCCTTATCATTGTACATATTAACCATTAATTTGTGATCACCAGAATGTCCTTACAAATTTGGGCCTTACATTTCTTTTTGCAGAAAATCAACTGGGAATGTGGCTATTCTGTCATCTATAGAATAAAAGTCCAACAAGGTTTTTAAAGGTTAATTAGAAGTTAAACATAAGAGAAATGATACAAAAGGATTTAAGCTAATCACATTGGCTGCTGTACCAGCCCTGGAAGGCAAATGAGTTGCTTCTTACCCAAAGGTTAACAAGGCAATTGAGTGAACTCCAGCCTGATTCCCCCACAGTCAGTCCGGCCACCCTTCTCTTTAATCCAAAATTTTCTTTCCCCAAACATGCCATGCCATGTTTTTCATGCCTCCATGCATTTATCTATACTGTTCTTGGAACACTTACTCATCTCCTCCTACTCACTCCTCAAGAGTTAGCCCCAGTGTCACCCTCGTGGGTTGTCACTGACCACCCAAGGCTGAACTTATGGATTATCTCAAAAGGCACGCTATAGGACTTACAGCATTTAAACCTTTCACCCTCCAATTACTTGCTTTACATGCCCACACCCTTCAGTGGACAGTGAATTTGCAGAAGAAATGCATCTTATTTACATGAGTATCTTTATAGTATCTAGACAATGGCATGGAGTAGAAATGTCAGCTTAAGGAATGGATATTGGAGGAGCATGCTTCTTTCTGGAAGAGTACAGGAGATCAAGCCTACCATAACCCAAAGGCTGAGAGACTGTAACTGGATAAAAGCAGACAAAGCCAACAGGACCCCAGATGAACAGGATTAGAATTAAAAAGTGGAAAGATGCAGCCTAGAGAAAGTTGAAAGCAAATATGCCATGGTTACACAGTGTTTTTTATTTTTATTTTTTAAATCCAAGGTCAACTTGAGAGATAGCCTTAAAGGAAGAGAAAAATGAGCTTTTGCTAAAATATGAACTATATCATATGGAAATAATCATCTTTAGAGTTGTTATGGAAAACATTATTTTAATTTTCAACTGGGCCTACTGGTTCTTTATTGACAAGGATAATTTCTCTCTCTAAATTGCCTTAATAGGTATATGGCAAACATCTCACTCGATTCCTATTGCCAACTGTAATTATGAGTCATTCTAGTTCTCCTTAAACCTCTAATGGTGATGAGCAGAGAATTACCCACATCAGCTGCTTTTCTAACTAGCCGTCACATCACAGCCTATTCTTAGTTACACTGAAGAACTAGTAATTTCACCATTAAAGAAAAGCAAAAAATTTTCGTTCACTGGTTGCCCTGAATTACCCCGTGCTGGAGTCAAAATAGAATTTCCTCTCAGACTGCTTCTTCTGCAATTCCTCCAGCGAATGCACAGGCTCATACTCTTCCATTTTGGATAACGAGCCATTATGCCGCTGTAAAAAGCCAAAGGTAACCTGAAAACTTGTGTTCGATGGATAGCAGAGACCAACTCGAATCCAGTCATTCCTATAAAGGAGAGACAATAAAAACACAAGTCCACATGTGAGCCAATATCTTTTGAGTATTACAGCATATGTAAATTTTAGCCATGATATTCTCCTTCTTAAATTTCTACTGTGTATGGAGCCACTAACAATGAAAGTCCTGAACCCTAACACACATAAGTTATCCACCTTTCCATGTTACCCAGATTTCTCTCATCGTATATTTACAATGATATGGCTTAGAAAAATCTTGTTTGCAACAAGATTTCAGAGAATGTGAATAGACGTTGGATAAAATGTACTCAGATACTGTAAGCAGATAATAAAGTTAAATGAGATGGTTGGGAATGGGTACACAAGATGGAATAAACGCTAATAGCCTGATTGTAGAAATGTACACTGCTAAAAGTTTCCCAAAGGATTTTTTTATTCATAAATATACTTGTATCTTTTAGAATAACACTAGGATAAATTCCTAGTGGCAAAACTGCCAGTTGCTGTTGTTGTTGTTGTTCAGTCACTGAGTTGTATCTGTAACCCACCAGGCTCCTCTGTCCGTGGGATTTTGCAGGCAAAAATACTGGAGTGGGTTGCCATTTCCTTCTCCAGAGGATCTTCCCAACCCAGGGATCAAACCCACATTTCCTGCTTGGCAGGCAGATTCTTTCCCACTGACCCACCAGGGAAGCCCTAGAATTGCTAGAGATAACCGTATATGCATTTTTAAAGTCTTTGATAATATTAGCAAACTGCAATAGTGTTTTTTCTTATCTAGTGTTCTTGGATATAAAATTAATACTCTTGGAAAACCATTAAAAATATTTCTCCTTTCTTTATCCTTTGCTTTTTTCTGATGTTCTTTAAATTGTGGTAAAATGCAAAATTCTCCATGTTCGACATTTTGAACTTTACAGTTTAGCGGCATTACCTACATTCACAAGGTTGTCCAACCATCACCACTATTCATTTCCAGAACTTTTTAATCATTCTAAAGAATTTTAACACAATATGTAATGAGGGTTTAAAACTGTTCACACAAATTTCATTCAGTAATCCCACTAAAGAATTAGAAACACAGACTGAAAATAAATAAAAATGTTCTATCCAGTATTATTTGTAATGGCAAAAGGGGAGGAGGGACAGGAGAAAAACAATCTAAATGTTCATGGGGGAATGGAATAGTTAAATACATTTTGGTATAAAATATACTCAAAGAACCTTTGAGGGTGGAAAGAGATGAGAACCCTATACACATTTATAATGCCTTACTTTGATTAGAAGAATTATAGGTTATTGCAGTTTTCTTTGTTTTTCTGCATTTTCTTAGTTTGTGCAATAAGTATAGATTTATAACTTTTAAACTGTTATTTTCAAAAGTGCCACTATGACAAAATCCATGATCTCTCTATAATTATCTTAAACATGGGAAAAAAAAACTTACCTCGCCTCCTCTTGCCTCTGCCCATGATATAATTTGTACAAACTTTTAGATGATAAAACAAGGAAAGTCTGACTGAATTTCAAGCCCATATGGAGTTCTGAAACTTCTGGCTCAGCCCTTTTTTCACTTTAAAATGTTTTTTACTTGCTCAGTATTTATTCAAAAAATTACGTTTGGTATGTACAGAACCCTGTTTACCTTTTGACTGTAATATCTCACCCTCAGGTTCACAACGTGCCAGCTTTTGGACTGCTGATCACTCTTTGGCATGTCTCCCCCACCCTCTCTGACAATCATTTGTTCTTTCATTGACTTCTAGGTAGCTCACAGATGGGAGTGATATGATCAGACTGGCTTTTAAAAAGAACTACACCCTGGACACAATGTGGGCCAAGGACTGGAAGTGGGGGGAGGCGGGAGACCGAGTAGGAGGCTGCTGCAGGGATCTAGGTGAGATGATAATGACTTAGTCACAAGCAGTGAGGGTGGCAAGAGTGAAAAGATTTGAACAATATTAAGGAGACAGGACCAACTGGGCTTGGCCACTAATAGGATGGAGAAATGAGAGAAAAGAAAGAGCCAAAGATGAGTCCTGAGTTTGTTTTCTTTTTTGGACTTGGTTGACTCAGTAAGTGAAGGTGCAGTTCTTCGGCAACAGCAAGTATTACAGGAAAACCGTAATGGTTCAATTTAGAGTATATGCCAGAGGCCTAACATCTCAGAATAAGAGCATCTACCATATGTTCAGCCATTCTTAGAAGTGGCCTGCTGCTGCTGCTGCTGCTAAGTCGCTTCAGTCATGTCTGACTCTGTGCGACCCCATAGACGGCAGCCCACCAGGGTCTGCCGTCCCTGGGATTCTCCAGGCAAGAACACTGGAGTAGGTTACCATTTCCTTTTCTGGTGCATGAAAGTGGCCTACTTAGAGGCAAATTCTTATATGATCTATGTCCATTTCTGTTCATTCAGTTAGTACTTTAAGAGAGTTCTGACAAGTCAAGGTGAACAAGCCATTTCAATTTTTCAGGGACATAGCTGAGCAGTTTCATGGAGTCCCATGGTTTAACTACCACACATATCTAGATAGTCCCAGTTTCTTGTTTCTAGTCTCATCTCTGTCACTTCCCTAACCTAGGCTCCCATGGCAATCAATACATCAGTCTTTGAGCAGAACTAGCCCTTTACCGACTTTGCTGCTTTTGTAACAAAACGATCACTTCCTGTCACTTCCTCAGTGTAGCCTGGCCTAACTCCCTTATGCAGAATAATTGCTCTTATCCTTTGCCCATTAAAAAAATAGTACTGGCTTATTTACTTAAATTTTGTTCTACCTGTATACTGTGAGCTCCTAAAGGACAAATTTCTCTCGGTCATCCTTATATCAGCTGGCATACAGTAAACATTTAAATATATTAAATAATAAGTTAATTAAATAAATAAACAGTGGTTTTGATTAAAAGTAATACTATGAGAGCAGACAGTTGAGAAGTCAAGAGGGAATAGAAAGATGCTTTCACATACAGGAAGAGTTGCAAAATATCTGGCATGCAGGCCACAATTTTCCACTCCTTGCCCGCTGATGACATGAATAATCAATCTTACCACTCTCTTCTGTCAAGTCTAAACTTGGCCTCAAAAACCTTTTTACTTTCTAGGTAACCAAGTGCTCAGTTGGAACACCAGATAAAAATGTCTTCCTATCCCAGCTATGGAGAATTAAAGTATTCAGCATACAGTATTAAAATCTACTGTTGGGGAATTCTCTGCCAGGCCAGTGGTTAAGACTGGTGCTCTCACTGCTGAGGGCCCAGGTTTGGTCCCTGGCCAGGGAACTAAGATCCCACATTTCCACATACAAGCCACATGGCACAGCTTAAAAAAAAAAAAAAACCTACTGTTAAATGGCTTTCTGCAATACCTTGGCCACAGGGAAAACTACATGCTTTTAAAAGGAGAGGATTTAACCTATATTATCCCTTAATTCCATCAATATAACATATATAGCCTTTCCACAGGAGGAACAAAGTACATAAAGCCAGCATTCTTTACTTGGTACAAAGGAGATAGGTTATTATTTTTCTCCACTAAATTACTACTTGCTCAACTATTTGAAATAACTGTAACCGAAACATACTTGTTGAAGTTTATGAGGTATAGAAAAGCAATCTTGGGTGCTGGCCCATTCCAGTGGATGGTGTAGCCCTTCTCCAGCATGATAACAGGCTGGTACTGTGAGAAAGCTGCCTTCTGGTTAATTCCTCGGAGCACCATAGGATAGTCTGGATACTCATCTCGTGTGATAGTCATAGTCAGATTCGGAGTGCTCCATGTTTGCACATAGACCTTCAAAAAATAATTAAGAATTAGAGAAAAGAGAATGAAAATTTAAATAGCTAAAAGAAAACATTTCCAGCAAAAGTCAAGTGTCTCTACTTTCAAAAGAGAGATTCTATGATCTGTGCCAGACAAAAATGAGTAGTAGCCAACTTCATCCGAAGCTCCACTTACAATGAAGCCTACTTAAGCTGAAATGGTAAAAACAGACCATGCGCTCTCCTAGCCAAGATCTTCATCATCTCTTCCACAACAGGCCAGCTTATTCATCAGAATATAAAACCTTTGTGGTTTACATAGCTTGTCAAAGAAATCCCTCAAGTACACACATATAAAAAAATCCCTCTGAAGTACACACATATAAAAAATTAGTAAATTAATGTGAAAACTGATACCCTCTAGTTAAATCTGGAAGGCCTTCCTCTGAAATAAGAGGTGGAAATTTAAAATATCTTAGAGCTTTGGCTCTCGATTTTCCATGACCTGCATCAGCCCAAGAAGTCATTTTTCACCCATTAAAAAAAAAAAAGTTATAAAGTGCTCTGCAAAAACTGGAAAAACATATTAAACTGAGGCAAATTTGAAAGCCCTGAGTTTATTCTAGTGGCATTTGGTCCCTATGCTACACCAAAACAAAATCTTCCCCAGATGCATCCTCTAAGGAACAAACCTCAGAACAATTTCCTAAAACAAATCAGCATCTGTAACAGAATTCCCCAGAAGTATCGAAACATCTGCAGAATGCTGCATTTAATCCACACGACTTCTCTGTTTTCTGCTTCTCTATTCCACAGTTTCGTCCATAGTGATTCCTTAATTATAAATTCTTTGAGCCAGGAAGTCTTAACTTTCATTTGTGTTTGACTATTTTGATATAACTCTTCTCTACTGACACCACGTAAAGATTAAAATACAGATAGGAAATATATAGTTTGAGACTGATTGTCTTCGTTTAAATATATATGTTTAATATATTATATTTACTTATTGTTTATTTAAATGTTTATATGTGACCTGTACTTCATTACATTGGGTTAACCAAAAAGTTCTTTCAGGACTTTTTCACTACATGGCAACAGAAAAACCCAAATGAACTTTTTGGCCAACCCAATCATAGGTTACATAAAGGTTATATATAAAATATAATAAAATACACACCCCACCCCAAACATATATCTATAACCTGCCTTTTTACAAATCCAAGGACTTGAGGTGGCACATAGTCCTTATGAGGGCTTCCCTAGTAGCTCAGCTGGTAAAGAATTCACCTGCAATGCTGGAGACCTTGGTTCAATTTCTGGGTCAGGAAGATCCCCTGGAGAAAGGGTAGACTACCCACTCCAGTATTCTCGGGCTTCCCTGGTGGCTCAGTCAGTAAAGAATCTGCCTGCAATGTGGGAGACTCAGGTTTGATCCCTGGGTTGGGAAGATCCCCTGGAGGAGGGCATGGCAACCCACTTCAGTCTTCTTGCCTGGAGAATCCTCATGGACAGAGGTGCCTGGTGGGCTACAGTCCATGGGGTCGCAAAGAGTCAGACACGGCTGAGCGGCTAAGCACAGCACAACATGCTCCTTGTGATACCACCTTTCTTCTTGAGTACCTTTATCCTTGGGTCAGCAAAAAGCAGACATGCCATTAAAAATATTTACAAATAGCTAAATAATGATTATTCTACTTTGAGATCCAGTTGTTTCTAATTTTTGCTAAAAACATACAGTATTATATATCATCCAAGGAACAACAAATGGCTGTGGATCTGGGCTCCCAGCCCAAATTTCAAATCCCCAGGAGAAAATTTCTATCTCACCATTCCCAGAGCCTCGTGGGCAGGATTAAATAAACAAAAACAACAAAAAACAGAATTACTACTTTGCTTTGTAAGGCAGAAGTTTCAGGTTCACATTCTCAAGTATATGAAATCCAGATTACAGAGACATTTAAAATAAAATATAAAATCTTCATTAGTGAATACATACCACGTTAAGAAAGACAAACAGATACATGTTCCTTTGAATACACATGGCTAGCAATTTACCTACCACTGTAGCTATTAAAGAATTTAAAAGCTTCTTATTTTTGTTTTAATTCTCGAATTTCTACATCTTCTTAGGCATTAATGAGTCTACTTAATTTTAGAGGGCAATTCTGGTTAAGAATAAGATGAATGAAAAAATAATCACATTTTTAACTACATTTTCTTCTTCTTTATTTTTTACTGTAATTAATTCTCCATCCTTTCCTGGTCCTTCCTGGAACTCAGGCAAGTATGATTCTTCTTGCTCCCATGGGGATGAGAAATCCCACAACAAAGAAGCTAGTCTTCCATTAAAAGAAGCCAGAAAAATCTCTCTAATCTTTATCCCTCTTAAGCTCTTTGTCTTGTCTATGGATGAGAATCTTTTTGAAGCTTTTTTTTTTTAATTTAAGAATCATAGCATTCTTTAACAATGATGATTCAAAGTCTGAAGAGTAATAAAGTAATAAAGAAATCTGCTTCAAGAAGCTCCCACAGAAGGCTTATGAAATGGCAGAAACCATGAGACTCCAGGGGCTCAAGAAATTGAAAAGCAGGAGCCACAGACACACACTTGATGGTTTAAGTAGCCAGAGTTCAGCAAAGGTTCTCCATCACCAAACTGGTCCTTCCCCAGGAAAAACCNTAATAAAGAAATCTGCTTCAAGAAGCTCCCACAGAAGGCTTATGAAATGGCAGAAACCATGAGACTCCAGGGGCTCAAGAAATTGAAAAGCAGGAGCCACAGACACACACTTGATGGTTTAAGTAGCCAGAGTTCAGCAAAGGTTCTCCATCACCAAACTGGTCCTTCCCCAGGAAAAACCCATCCTACAAATAAGAGAACTCAGCAGCACACCAGCAAGTGAGGCTTCTTTCTTGCCTTTGAGACTATCAGAGCCCAGTCTGCCTTGGAGAATACCTTGCTCTTCCTCTAATGCTCCTCTTCAGGCTCCAGTTATCCTTTTCCTTCATTCTTTTATCTCCCTCAACATTTACTATTAAATATGACCATGTAACTGTCTAAAATATGGAAATAATATTCTGCTCTCTTCAAAATTCTGGGCAACCGGTACCTTCATTCTGCAATCTTCTATCCATCCAAAATATCACTATTAAAATCATCTTTGCAACTTAGAGCCTTGCTCTTCAAATAATACTAATTGCAGCAAGCATTTCACTATGTGCCAGGCCATGGGTGAAAGGTATTATCAGTACTCATGCATTCTATCTTCACAACAGCCACATATGAAAGGATCTAATATTATCCTCACTGTGCGGAGGCACAGAGCAGCTAATTAACTTACACGTCTCGTATTTAAGAAAATAACAAAGCCAGGATTCAAAGCCATGTGGTCTAGTTCCAGCATCTATTTTCTCACCATTTTACCTCCCAAAGTATTCTATCCTCTTATACTTGGCATCCAGTTAATAAATGCACACTAGCTTAATGTTTTCAAAGAAGTGTTTCCCAAGCTATAGCATCTCCTTCATATTTTCATAGATATATATTTGATTTTCAGAATTTCCTTGAATTTCTTCCTTGTCTACTCATTTCCAATTCCCAACTCTGTTTCTGAGAAGACACTACTTTCCATGTGACCTACTGATATTCTGCCTCACAAGTTAGATTCCCTAATTTAGAGATAAATAGAGATAATAACCCTGAAGGGCTTCCCAGGTAGCACTTGTGATAAAGAACCCACCTGCCAATACAGGAGCTGTAAGAGACATGGGTTCAATCCCTGGGTTGGGAAGATTCCCTGGAGGAGAGAATGGCAACCCACTCCAATATTCTTGCCTGGAGAATCCCATGGACAGAGAAGCCTGATGGGCTACAGTCCACAGGGTCACAAAGAGCTGGACGCAACTGAAGCAACTTAGCACTCAGTAACCCTAAAAGCAAAGAATAAAATGGCTTCTCAGGGGGCACAGCTGTAGCACAGCCAGAAAACCTGGCCTAAGACTCAGGAAATATGGTTTCTCACCCCAGCTATCTCCCAACCATATTTAACCACGTGCAAATTAATCCCACTTCTCTTGGGCTCACTTTTCCACTTTTAAATTGGTTTGTAGTAGGGGAACTTTAAATAAAATTCTATGAGTCTATGATTTCTAATACAATTTTTCTTTTTTTTACCGCTTTAAAAAAAAAAAAAAATCATGCTTTGAGAAGTATCCATCAGCCCGAAGACCTGAAGTGTACTCCTCACAGAAACAGTGCTGTCGGGAGCTGGAGGGGGTGGGGGTGTGTCGGCGGGATC
>SJYA01001191.1:232455-427015 GCA_006410615.1 Neotragus moschatus
GGGCGGCGGGATCAGGTATCACAATGCACTCTGGCCTACCTGGGCATAGTTCCCACTGCATACCACTGCATTCCATTTGGTCACGTTTATACAGCTTGGATGGCGGATCAGGTAGTTGTCCATTCTTCCCACATAAGCATCCTTGTATCCCGTCACAGAGCCATCAATGTCGTGGAATATGGAGTTCTTATCACCATCTAGCTCACAGTCTTCAAACCAGGGGCCAGGCTTTCCAAAGAATACATTAAGAGAGACCTGACAGCGGTGAAAAACAAGGACATCCCACAGTGAGGGCTCCTGCCATGTTCCCCAGCGTCCCTTGCAAGAACCCAACTTCATATTCATTACAATGCATTACAGTTCCTTTAAGGCTATGCAGTTCTGAGTCACAGCATAGTTGTCAACCAACATTTTTGATTAATTATGACATGAACAGGAAAAAAAAACTTCCTGTAGCCTTAGTTTCAGCAGCAAACATTCAACTTCATCTTTGATGTTTTCCCTTTTTTCAACTTAAAGACGATTACCTGTTCTCCACATAAAATGAATTCATGGTAAGAGAAACCAGAATAGTTGTGGAAAGAGGAACTATGTAGTCATATGTATTTGTTAAAACTTAAAACTTTTTCACTTAAGATCTCTGCATTTCCCTATAAGCAAATTATACCTCAGTTAAATTAAAATATATTACAAGTTTGATCTCCTGAGCTAATCATTTTATTTTACTTCAAATGTTTTAGTTAACTTGTGAATGACTCCTGTCACCAAAAAATAAGTACAGTTCCAAACTGAAACAGTCTAAATGTTGCCTTGGTATGGTTGCCTGACCACTGGACTCATTAGAACTTGTTGAAAGGTGTCTGTTATTTTTTTTCTCTCCTCAACACAGATTAAGTCCAGCTCAGTAATTTTCACGTCAGGTAACATTAATTCAATACCTTTAGCAAACACATAGTACATAGCTAGCCACAAAGCAGGCTACAGGGTACATAATTTATAATCTTTTGGTGCGTGCTAAGTTGCTTCAGTTGTGTCTGACTCTTTGCGACCTTATGGACTGTAGCCCACCAGGCTAACGTTATTCAAACCATGCAGATACACCTTACAATGCTTTTATGCACTCATTGCCCTGGAAAGGTTTAAAATCAACTGAACATCTAAATGATAAGCAACTCAATGGAAAGTCAGTGATGTGTGGGACAAATCGTTCTAAGTTCTTAGTTCTAGACTCTTCTCTCTTCACTTATACCTCCCACAGTTAAATCTTAAAGTCTAGGACATATTCTCCATCTTTTTAGAAAGAACAAATTTGAGGAACATACCCTTCACAAATGGTTCCAGAGCATCAGCACCTGAGAAAATTCCAGGCTGATGAAACACTTGCCTTAAACAGCATGGATTCTCTTAAGCTGTGAGAACTCTAACTCTGCAACAAATGCAACATCTAAAAACTGTTTTTTCAGTAATGACCATGTCAGTGATCACTAAACTCTATGTATAGAGAGGCTGTAAGTGAACTGCCAACCTCCACAATGGAGAGGCAATCCAAGACCCACCCTATTTAAATGCAGCCCTGTCCACAGTGTAGCTCTTCCTCTGGAGAAATGCAGCCTAGATGAGAACCAGTCAGTCAATTGGCACCTGTGCCTCTGTTCCATGCCTCGGCTATTCACAAAAACCAGTTACGGACTTTGGTAAACTAACCTAAGTTCTCTTTTAAACTGGGGAACCACAGAGTTTGCCTATAGACATGAACAACAAAACTATGAGTCACTTTACAATTGTGGCTGCCTGTGGGAGCAGAAAGCAAGATGGTCTGAGACTCAGTCTCTACACCAGTCATCTTAGAAGGGGCAAGATGGGAAGAGGCTGGGAGTATATAATCAGATTGGCCTATGTTTGGTAAGGAAGGTACTGGTAAAGCTACTGAGAAAATGATTTCTGTGGCCTACTGTATTGTAAACAATTATTTCTAAGTATTTTTTGCAATCTCCATAAAAATACTCCAATAGTTTATATCAGAAATAACCCAATTTGTTTCCTATCACCCCAGTATTTCTCTTCTTTCCCAATCTTTTGTTCTCCAGCTCCCCAGAAGAATAGATCTCAGAAAAGTAAAATACCAGGTAAAACCCAAATCTCTTTATGGATTATTATACTGAATTCCCCAAAATCATACATCCTCTTATTCCTATGAAATTCTACAATTCCCACCACTGTATCATCACGTTAAGTCATTTTCCCTTTGATGATATCACCAGACTATCAAAAATACTCTAGGTCACATGGAACTTCTGTTCTCACCCTAAACTCAGCAGGACAGAGTACCTGAAATCAGGAGTTACTCTTGCACAGAATTTGCCTCCCAAGCCTAAAAACTCAGTGCAAATCCCATCTTTGTGTTTCTTTCTCTGGAAATGTGCCATCCCTCCACTTGGTACCCAGTCATTGTACAAGAACCATAAGAATGTACTTACCTGTGGACCAAACTTTACGAAGGAGATGTTATTTCTAGGGGTTATCTGCCAGGAATTCTTCATGAGGAAGCCAATTGCACTGGTATATCTATCTAAAGTTGGCACATATTTTTTGAAAGTGCACCTGGTGAGATGAATGGGCCCATCATAGATCTGAAAGCCTCTTATTGGAAATGTCCTGTTGAAATACAAAATTTTGTTTAATGCATATGGGCTCATTTGTTTAACAGCATTTCACTTATATATTTGTCTCATAAATACTGTTAAATATCCCATATACACTAAGTACAGTTCTAGGATACAGTGCTAATAAAGCAAGATCTCCAATCTAATAAAACCTATACTGCAGTGAGAAAGGCAAACAAAAACATAATGATAATTTCAGATAAGAGCATAACAAAAGACATAGTAACAGAATAGAATTGAGTAGGACAGAGATGCTATTTCGGATACAGTGAAGGCCTCTCTAAGAGGTGACTTTGCTTCCTTGAATCAACTCAGTTAAGATCTTTTCTTTGATAACTCATACCATTTAGCTTTAATTCCAAAATCTCTAGCATAAGAAGACAAATCTGTGCTTAATCAGAGAGACCTCCTTTCAAGCCACTAAATAACAGTAATAAGGAGAAACGATATACTTAAAAGTACAAAAGTATAAGTCTGCAAAGCTTAGTATAGCTAGATTGAGAAATTCATTTTATTCATTTTACTCCTTTCTGTCCAAACATAAGCTCCTTAACTTACTAATCATATGTCATTAACCATAATTAATGTACAAAACCCATAATATTCTGGATCCCTTAGGTTTTTCCCCTATTAAGTTTTTTAATGGCATTGCAGAGAACTTCTATAGCAACTAATTAGTTTATGACTTGGCAGTGTTTTACAATAAAAAATCATATACACTAGCAAGAAAGTCAAATAATCTGGTTAAAAATCTATGCCAATCTTTGTGTATCCAAGAATATATCGCAAAATGGTCCTCTGTAAGGCTGCAAAGATACAGTAAAATAAAAATTAGGCCCATTGACCAACCAGCAATCTTTGTTTAAAAAATTCCTTGCTAGCTAGCACAGAAGCAACAGCATTTTAAAGTAAAACTGGAGGCCAATGTAAAATAAAAATAATTAAATTGAATTGCCCACCATTTTACTGCAGCCCATACCCAACTAATACACCTTTTTTTTTTTTTCCTTTGATTTATATATTAGAAGCAGCAGCTTTGGCTTAATTGAGAAGAGCAGAGCACTGAAGCCAAACTAACAGGTTTTGAGTCCCACATTAGCTACTTTTAGTAAGTTACTCATTTATAAAGCAGGACAATGACAACACCTACCTCACCAGGCTTACAAGGATTAACTAATAATAAAATATTCAGAACAGGGCCTGATACATAATAAACATTTAGGAAATGTTAACTATTAAAAATCCATGAAGTTCCTTTCCTAGTGGCTTCCATGGTCTGACTAAAAGAAGTTCTACACATAGTGTGCTGCAGTTAAGTCGCTTCAGTCGTGTCCGACTCTGTGCCACCCCATAGACGGCAGCCCACCAGGCTCCCCCATCCCTGGGATTCTCCAGGCAAGAACACTGGAGTGGGTTGCCATTTTCTTCTCCAATGCGTGAAAGTGAAAAGTGAAAGTGAAGTCACTCAGTCGTGCCCTACCATGCTCCTCCATCCAAGGGATTTTCCAGGCAAGAGTACTGGGGTGGGGTGCCATTGCCTTTTCCACACATAGAGTAGCATGTAGTAAAGATGTTTAGTATTTCCCAACAATAAGCACAGGGGAGACAGGCCAAGGATAGGCTGCCCTTTGCTAGAAGCTAGTTAAGCCCCTCAGCCAATATTCACCACCTGTCCCTTAAAGTCACCTGTCTGTTTGCCTTACCCTGCTGACCTGTCCTAGCCCAATATCCAGACACAGTGGATAGCTTTAAGGGGACTGATGCTTAATGAAATCTGACATTAGCTCTGATGTAAGGACTTTAGAACACTAATTTTTCTCTACCTGGTTTTCTTACAAGTAAAATGACGACAACTCTAAACTCTGTCTCAGAGCTAAGGTACAGATTAATTAGGTAATAGTTTCCCAAAAGTTCTGAAGAATCTTTATAGTGCTAAGTACTATTTTAATGACTGTGATTATTTTGACAGAAAACATGCCAAAAGTCTACCCCATACCCTTTCAACATCTGAAACATTGTTAATTATACAGCTAGTTAGGTTTTAAGTCAGCTTTGGCATCTATCAACTGATTTTCTAGGACTCTTTTCAATAAGTAATTTCTTTTTTCCAGTGGCTATTTCTTAAAACTAACATCACCATATTAAGGAAAAACTGATTGGATGTCCATAGTTTATGGTTTAGTGACTTTCTGTGGCTCAAGAAAGGAAAAAAAAACACTATCAGTTTACATAAGACTTTATCCAAGAAGGATAAACAGGATAGTTTCCTTCATTATAAAACTGATGTGGTGGTTTAGTTACTATGTCATATCCGACTCTTGCAACCCCATGGACTATAGCCGGTCAGGCTTCTCTGTCCAAGGAATTTCCTGGGAAAGAATACTGGAGTGGGTAGCTATTCCCTTCTTCAGGGGATCTTCCTGATCCAGGGATCAAACCCAGGGCTCTTACATTGCAGGTGAATTCTTTACCACTGAGGGAAGCCCCATAAATTGATAATGACATCTATATATAATGTTTAATAGTTAATGCTCCAGAATCCCAGAGGATAATACATACAATAGAAATAGCATTAATAATGAATCATTTTAATAATAATAAATATGGTAGGAAAAGTATCACAGTGGAAATCCATTCAGGCTTATTATGGAAACTTTTTTAAGGGTTAGAGCTTCATTTATTGTTTAAAGGTAACATTCCTCTGATAAAGCAATGCTCACCTGTTCCTAGGTAATGTCCGAGGCTTCAGGTCTATCCCTCCAGTGCCTACATACTTGTTCTGACCACCCTGAAAGCCGTAATTCCTGCTCTCCCCAACAAAGAGAGATTCAGATACCTCTTGGCTGGAACCTTCATCACTTGGGAAGCTTCCATCACTGTTAAAATAAGAATAATCATTAATCACACAGGAAGGCAAGCTATAACTTAAAAAAACCTAAAAATTTTCAAAGTAGCCAGCAGCTTCTTAAATACATATTAGTGAGTCATCAAAAGGTGCCTCTAAATTGTGAGTATACCTCTTATAAATTAATATGTGGTTTGCAAATTAGACTTAAACAAATGAGATTTAATTTAGCAGCAACAACTAATTATTTTCGTCTCACACAACAATATTGCAAATGAGGAGAATAAACTTGCCCTACATACAACAATGAGATGACAAACATGTTTAAGATGGGCATGAGAGTAACTGTTATCTGGGGGAAAATATATAACATAAAAAGTTCAGTTCTTAAGGACCATTGTGAAACGAGACCAACTTTTAAGAAAGAAAATATTTAATTTGCTGCCAACTTTTACTCCCTTCCTCTAATAATTTTTAAGATCTTTAATCAAAAGCTCAAGGGTTTTCTTCTAAGCAAAAAATATGATGGGCCTATCCTTCTGTGCAATTCCAGCTAGAGCAGCCTCCTACTTTGGTGTGAATTCAATTAATCAATAAAAATGTATTTTTGGCCCTCTAGTGGCATCAAGAAGTGAGTGCTATTTTTTAAACATTAATAAATGATACAGCATTCCTGTGCTATCAAAAAAAAAAAAAAATCAAGGTTATTTTACCTTACAACTTTAAAATAAACAGATAAATATTTTTTAAGTAATTACAAACCTGGCAAAGGTCAGTCCTATTCCATTGTCTGCAAATCTAAAGAGAATGAAGGAACATTTTAATTTATTACATCATGTAAGAGGTAATTCTCTCAATATTTAATTGTCATAAAATCCAAGAAGCTCCAATAATATTTACTCTCCAAGACCACACAAAAATTTCACTCTCCAATAACTAAAAGCATAGTCTCCATAGTAAAGGCACCTGGTTTGAATCTCAGCTTTGCCAATTACTAGCTGTGTGACCTTGGGCAAGTTACTTGTGTGTCCCTCAGTTTTCTCACCTAAAGGCTGAAATAACACTATACGCTTCCTCATAGGATATCTGAAAGCATTAAAATGCTAATTCATTTCAACTATTTAGAGCAGCAGCTGGCACACAGTAAAGAGCACATGAAAAGTGGAAGTGTTAGTCACTCAGTTGTGTCTGACTCTTTGCAACCTCATGGACTGCAGCCCACCAGGCTCCTCTGTCCATGGAATTTTCCAGGCAAAAATACTAAAGTGGGTAGCCATCCCTTTCTCCAGGGGATCTTCCCAATCCAGGGGTCAAACCCAGGTCTCCTGCATTACAAACAGATTCTTTACTGTCTGAGCCACCAGGGAAGCCCAAAGAGAATGTGTGTTAAAAACCTATATTTACAGTTTTTATCATTAGGCTGGCTCCCATATCTGTGTGTTCTGCATCCACAGATTCAACCAACTGTGAATAAGAAATATTTTTTTTAATTCCAGAAAACTCCAAAAAGCAAAATTTTGTCCAGTGCTGGAAACTATTTACATAATATTTACATTGTATTTACAACTATTTAGGTAGCATTTACAGTCTTGAGTATAACAAGTACGCTAGAGATGATTTTAAGTATACAGGAGGATGTATATAGGTTATATGACAATACTGAATACTATGACATTTTATATAAGGATCTTGAGCATCAAGATTTTAGTACTCAATGGGGTCTTGAAACTGATCTCACATGAATACCAAGGAATGACTAATTTTTATCAATTAGACCTAGTATTCCCTTCAAAACTTTTCAATATTAATTCCAAATTATTTCTACAGATTTTATACAGTGTCAGTTTTTTTCATGATAAATGCCAAGCAACTAACGTCAGTATCAGCCAGAAAAAAACATTTTTCTAAACTCCTGAACACCAAATCTTAGCTCGACATACCTCAGGCTTCTCCTAAAAGTATACAAATGGAAAAGAAGTGAGAGGCTTATTGCCTCAAGTCATGTTAAAACATAAGTCAACAGAATTATTAAGGTGGAATTCAACTTTTGTTTTGAATGGCAGTAGAAGAGCATCATGAAACTGAGTTTCCAAGAGGAAGGAAAAAAGTGCAGGTAGTTTCGAAATCTTTATTTAGTTCTCTGACATAGACCATGTTTGTTATATTAAGTCCCAGTTTCTGTTTAATCGCATCAAAAAGCTCTCATGTCACCAGACAAGTTCAGTTCCAATAACAGCAGCAGAATGAGACGATTCCAAACATTTGCAGTCGGTTAATATACTTCCTCGGAGCTTGTCCTGTCTATTAGGAATGATACTATGATTCCAGAAACCACCGCTGTACTTTCGGGCTACTGAGTTTTTAAAAATAGCCTTAAAAAATAAATACATCAGTGTCATCAGATAGTAACTTCATAGAGAATACCCACGCTGAATTCTGAACAACAATGTCTCCTCCTCTAACCCAAGCTCCATTGTCGTTGTTTTTAAAAGCAATGAGCCTGTCGATTAAAGCAGCAACACGTGGCTTTTCAGGGTCTGCATCCTGATGAGGCCGAAACCTTAGGGTTGGGAGGAAAAAAAAAAAGAGAGACTTTTAAAGAGTAATGAAAAGGCAATGGGAAGCAGCTATTTAAAATTATAAGCTTAAGTGTCAAAAAACAAGATTCAAGGTTTTGTCTTGACCAAAACAAGACAAAAAAACCAAGACACAACTTAATATCTACATTTAAAATACTGGGGGGAAAAAAAAAAATCACAAATTTGCAGAGAACTGATTTCATATTTCAGTTTGTTTTTCATCAATTTATCTTATAGAGTGGACATTACAGAACATTCCAAGCACTAAAAGCATTTCAAAAATAAACAAAAACCTCAAACTAAGAAATACAGCATGTTTTCATAAATTCTTTCTTACATGATATTAAAATAAACTTACTGAGTAAATTGATCATATATTTAACATAACATATCTGTGAACCAGAGTATTATTTTAGTTGTGTGCTGGTGAAATATTTTAGATATATAGGGAAATCTGGGTTCAATGTCTCTAAAATGCCTAAATTTAAAAGAGATTATATTTATAGACTATTACTCAGCCATAAAAAATGAAATTTTGCCATCTGTGATGCGGATGGACCTAGAAGGTATTCTGCTTAGTGAAATAAGTCAGACAAAGAAACACAAGTAAATGCTCCACATTATCACTTATATGTGTAATCTAAAAAATAAATGAATATAACAAAAAAAGAAACAGATTCACAGATACAGAGAACAACGGAGTAGTTATCAGAGTAGTTACCAGTGTGGAGGGAAGGGAGGAGGGAGCAGATAGTGGTATGGGATTAAGAGATATAACTACTTTGTATAAAATAAACAGAGCTTCCCAAGAGGTGCTAGTGGTAAAGAACCCGCTTGCCAATGCAGGTGACATAAGCAACACAGGTTCAATCCCTGGGTGGAGAAGGTCCTCTGGAGGAGGAAATGGCAAGCCAAGCAGCAAGGATATACCATACAGCACAGGGAAATGAAGCCATTATTTTATAATAACTTTAAACTAAAAGACACTTACTCCTTGGAAGGAAAGTTATGACCAACCTAGACAGCATATTCAAAAGCAGAGTCATTACTTTGCCAACAAAGGTCCGTCTAGTCAAGGCTATGGTTTTTCCTGTGGTCACATATGGATGCGAGAGTTGGACTGTGAAGAAGGCTGAGCACCGAAGAATTGATGCTTTTCAACTGTAGTGTTGGAGAAGACTCTTGAGAGTCCCTTGGACTGCAAGGAGATCCAACCAGTCCATTCTGAAGGAGATCAGCCCTGGGATTTCTTTGGAAGGAATGATGCTAAAACTGAAACTTCAGTACTTTGGCCACCTCGTGTGAAGAGCTGACTCATCGGAAAAGACTGTGATGCTGGGAGGGATTGGGGGCAGGAGGAGAAGGGGACGACAGAGGATGAGATGGCTGGATGGCATCACTGACTCAATGGATGTGAGTCTGAGTGAATTACGGGAGTTGGTGATGGACAGGGAGGCCTGGCGTGCTGTAATTCATGGGGTTGCAAAGAGTCGGACACGACTGAGCGACTGAACTGGACTGAACTTTAAATGAAGTATAATCTATAAAAACACTGAATCATTGTTGTACATTTGACACTGCTGCTTCTGCTGCTAAGTCATTTCAGTCGTGTCCGACTCTGTGCCACCCCATAGATGGCAGCCCACCCAGCTCCCCCGTCCCTGGGGTTCTCCAGGCAAGAACACTCGAGTGGGTTGCCATTTCCTTCTCCAATGCATGAAAGTGAAAAGTGAAAGTGAAGTCGTTCAGTCATCTCTGACTCTTAGCAACCCCATGGACTGCAGCCTAGCAGGCTCCTCCATCCATGGGATTTTCCAGGCAGGAGTACTGGAGTGGGTTGCCATTGCCTTCTCCAACATTTGACACTAATATACTGTAAATCTATTACAATAAAAATATAAAAAATAAAATATCAGCACTTTAAAAAGTAGACTGTATTTCATCGACTTATTAGTTATAAAGACTTAATTTTACTTTTTCTTTCTCTACCTAAAATGTTTACAAGGATCTTAATGAAAAGACCAAGGAAAAAAAACTGGTGTCAAAAACTGTTAAGTGTAACAGCTCAAATAATTCCAGAAGTCCTCCTAACTTAAAATAAGATCACTTCCATCATAATCTTACAAAGCTGGGAGGTGGAGAGAGAAAACCTAGAGAGCTTTACAAAAACCCATTCGGCAACTTTAGATGCTTCAGCCACATAACCATGAAGTACCATTCGCACAAATGCTATTATGAAAGTTGCTGGGACATGGTAGTGCCCACCAAAGACGTATGTTACGATGGGAGAGGCAGCTATGCAGAGAAAGCAGCAAGTACAAAGGCATGAGTGAGCTCGGCATGTTCAAGAACAAGCAGGTTGGCTGGTAAGTACAAAGCACGAGGAAGAGGACAGAGAGGAAGGCATGTTTTAGGCAAGGATGTGGTTCTTTATTCCAAATGCAATGGGAAAAGTAGAGTGGCGGTGCCAGGGGCTGGAGGGAGAAGGAAATGGGAAGGTGATGGTCAAAGAGTATAAAAGCTTTAGTTTTATAAGACAAATAAATTCTAGAGAGCTAGTCTATGGGTCTTTTGACAAAAAACTAATTTTTTACTTCATAAAATAACATCCATAAAGGAGACAGAAGGAAACTTTGCCCTTGATAGTTCATAGGTGTGTACTTATTTCCAAACATACTGAGTTCTTGACACTATATATGCACAGCTTGTTACATGTCAATCATACCTGAATAAAGTAGGTGGATCAATAAGTGTGATGGAAAGTTGTCAGAAACATGGAGTCAGAGCAATGACATACCGAATATCACTTTCTAACTGGTCACTAGCTGCTACTTGGTGACAGGATCATAGAGAACAGATAATAAGGACAGCACTCTAGAAAGCACTCCACCCACCCTTACGACTGTGTATGTGACCCCTTACACTAAATAGCTCTGACCTAAGGGGTAAAAAGACTGAGCCGTCGCCCACTCTTCTGGCATTGTAGCTGCTGCCAAACAGCTCTGCAGTCATTACATAATATCAAGCAGATGGAACAGTTTTGGAAAGGGAACTACACAATGTTCTAAAAGAAAGCCAAAAACTATATATATATATAATAAAGCAACATCTAATTTTCTGCTGTAGCCATCTCATTTTTTCTGAAATTCCTATCCACATAAATCGTTGACCACTTGCTTAAATACCCTGTATTTTTCATCTTCCTTTCCACTTAGTCTGTAGAAAAAGCAGCTAATTTTCCATCCCCTTCAATTTATGAGCCTTTAGCACACTTCCTGACTCTCACTTGTCTTCTGCTTTAAATGTACTAGTTGGTTTTCATGTTCTTTTACTCTTAGATGAAATTTCCCTGTCTTAAACTGAGAGCTTTCTGGAGTTAAAATATTCTATCTTTGGATTCCTATAGTTTCACATCTTGAAGATACAAGGAAAGACTCATCTGATTAACTATTAAGTCAACTACCCCTTTGATGAACACATTAAATACCTTCTGAATCCCATGAAATGGATGTTTAATTCATGGGCTGACTTATTACTCATTTGTGTTTGAGTTTCATCATTTTTAGTCATGTCTAGACTGCATGAATGCATGTGGCATATTTTATTCATCAGTTTATACAAAGTTAAATGTATATACTAGCTCCCAAATGTCTAGTTACTCTTCTACTATCAGTTCTTTTCACAAACAACTTCCAAATGGAGTCTTAACTCCTTACCAACATGTATGCTTTATAAACTAGTGAGAAAAGTATAGAGAGCACAGAAAAGATTATCATTATCATGATATCAGACATGCATACACAGGGTAAGGAGCTTCTTAGGCCATTATGAACAGGTCTGTTTTATTATCAAGTATAATGAAAATATCAAGATTCTGAAATATATTTTCTTCATTCATCCCTTCATATACACACATATAATTTTTAAGGCAGATAAGAGAGTTGATTGTGTTTTATGTAAAGATTTTTTAATTAATACTATTAATACCTTAGCAAAGCACACATCACTAGTTCTACCAGTTATAACAAACTCTTTAAAAACAGTAGTAATCTTCTAGCAAGATTCCTTTGTTTTGTCAGTTAATATTCTCTTTTTGGTTCATAATTGATTGCCATCTATATGCTCCTTTATCATCTCAAGTTTATCTCCTCTTTTTCTATGTCATATCTTGCTCAGCTATTAAGTGTGCACCACTCTGTTTTATTTAAACAATACTCACAATTTTTCCACTTCTCAAATATCATCTGAGCATTGCTTTAATATTTTTCAGGCTTAACTTGATCTTTCATAATGAGTAGTTTTACTAACTTATTTCCCCAGTTTTACTGTGTCACAAGGATTCTGCTTCACTGACCTAAAGTGTGGCTCCTACTTTATTCCCTTGTGAACAACACCTGGCATCCTTTTCTTTAAGTGCCACTCCTAGTAGCTCAAATGGTAAAGAATTTGCCTGCACTGCAAGAGACCTGGGTTCAATCCTTGGGTTGGGAAGATCCTCTGGAGAAGGGAATGGCAATCCACTTCAGTATTCCTGCCTGGAGAATTCCATGGACAGGGGAGCCTGGCAGGCTACAGTCCATGAGGTTACAAAAAGTAGGACATGACTGAGTGACTAACACATTCATATTTTCTCTTGACCTTTTATTATTGTATCACAATGATTCCGCTTCACCAACCTACAGTGTGGCTCCTACTTTATTCCTTTGTGAACAACAGCACCTGGCATCCTTTTCTTAAATGACTGCAAACAGAGTCTACTAAACCTAGCACCTTTTCAAATGCTTTAGTTGGTCAATCCATCTGAAGTATAGAAAAATAACATACACACAGCTTCTACTGAATATGACCTTAAGTTGCCATCTTTTCCAGAAAATTCTGTTTCCATTGGAGACATTTTATTTATTTTGGCTCATATCATGCTCATGCTTAATCATTCAGTTCCGTCTGACTCTTGCAACCCCATGGACTGTAGCCCACCAGGCTCATCTGTGCATGGGATTTCCCAGGAAAGAATACTGGAGTAGGTTGCCATTTCCTCTTCCAAGGGATCTTTCTGACTCAGGGATCGAACCCATGTCTCCTACGTCTCCTGCATTGGCAGGCAGATTCTTTACCACTGAGCCACCTGGAAAATGACTGGGATATAGATCAGCATTTCAACAAAGTTTTTTTTTTTTTTTTTAAAAATGCAATATAAGAGCCAAAATAAATTAAATGTCTCCAATAGAAACAAAATTTCCCAGAAAAAATGGCAACTTAAGGTCATACACAGTTTCTACTGAATATGACCTTAAGTTGCCATCTTCCGGAAAATCTTGTTTCCATTGGAGACATTTTATTTATTTTGGCTCATTTACAGGATGTTAAAAAAAAAAAACCTTTGTTGAAATGTTGATCCATATTCCAATTACATTTTGTGGTTATAAAGGAGAGTAACAAAGAGCCCAGCTATGATGTGAATCTGAGACTACAAACAACTGAACCAGAACTAACTTGATCAAGTTTGAGACTTTTCCCTTTGAAATAGATTTAATGCAACATTCCATTTTGACCACTAACAATAAATTACATATTCCTTGGTTTTCAGGGATTATATTAAAACATCTTAGCTTGTTTTTCGATGAATCATATTTTACTGTAGGCCAAATTTGGACCCTTTTTCAACATATCTCTCTTCTTTTTCTCTTTCTACAACTCCTTCTAACATCAATTTGCAACTGTCAAAAAGAGAAGAAGCATCCATTTCTTTGGCATCTCACTAAGATAAAAAGCCCAGCCACAGTACCTAGAACAGCAAAATAAATGTTTTTTCAAAACCCTACTACAAACCTTGAAAATTTCAGTTTAACTATGTTACTGGAGAAGAGGGCAACGGCTCAACTCAGAAAGTTTTACTTTGACAAGATATGGCTCGGGTGTGACTTAAAAGGACCAGTTCTACCTTGCACTGTTATCCAAACAGAGGTACTCCCTTGGGTCAGCAGCACTAGCATTGGTTGTTTTGACACCTTTGTCAATAAATAAGCCAGCCTGGAAAACATAATAATGGACTGAAATGAATATAAATCCCAAGTTATAATGACATATAGGATACATGAAAATAAGTTTTAGCTTATCACATCAACCAAAAAAGGAGGGAGAAGAAGTAAACAGCCAAACAAAAGTATTACAAAAATGGCTACTTTATATATATATATTTTTTTTAATAATTTTACTCATTTGGTCAAACCTTTCTTTAGTGCCCACCTTGGGGGTCACCAAGAATTATATGTCACCCAGAAAACCAGGGTCTTTGCTGTTACTCCATAAACGAGGAGGAAGATATGCAACTAAATAAACAATTACAACACAATATAGCAAGCATATAACGAAGGAAATAGATGATGCTTTGGCAGCACATCAGAAAGGCACCAAGATGAGACCTTCTATGAAGGCAGGAGAGAGAATTCAGGGAATGTCCTGAATTCAAAAGTTGACACTTGAAGGAACCAGCCACACAGAAGAGCAGGTCAGAGACTGAAGGGCAGGGAGTAGGTGGGAAATGTCTAAAGAACCCAGAGGAAAGCACTCCAGGGAATCATTTGCACAAAGCCTCTGGAGATGAGAGAAAGCATGGCACATCTGAGGGGAAAAAAAAAATCTTAGATGGATTATCAGGAAATATATGGAGGGAGGAAGAAGACTAAAGAGAAGCAAATGCCCGATGGTGCAGAGTCAGTATGCTTAAGAATCAAGACAATGGGATTTTAATAAAGGTTATGTAACCCACTGCATTTTAAGAAAGAATACTGTAGTCTCAAATTTAAATTTAAAATCTAACAATCCACCCTTTATTTAGATCTAATCTTTTTTATTTTAAATTGATACAGTAGAATAGTACATTTCCTCACGGTACATGATATTACATAGTTAATTAGAATGAGGTGTTTTTTGTAATACCACCAATAATTTTAAAATTTTGAGGACTTCTACTTTGAAGTGCTATTTTCAATTATTACCACTCTTAATCAACTATTCAGTTCATAAATATCACAATTCTATGTAAAGTTTTTTTCTCTCTTAAGTCTTCATCAAGTGATTCTAAGTTCTTCAAATTATATCACACTTAGGTTTTTAAAGGATCCTCTGAGTTTCATAAAAGGAAATTATTCATTGAACTTTGATGTGGATCACATCAGAGGAAAGAATCTGGGCACTGTATCACACAGTAAAAATATCAAGATGCCTCAAGAGTACAAAATGAACCAGATGCATTTTATCACCAAGGGGGTTAAGTGTCAAATACCATGAAAATTAGTTCCTAAATGGCCTTTCAAATATTTGACCTACAAATCATTTTAAATTAGGTCAAATACTCTTAAACAACATTTCACTGTTTACATAACTATATTAAATGTCCAATAGGACATTCCATCAGCACTGAGAGAAGAGAGAAAATATACCTTTTAAGCCCCAAAAGCATATAATACACTAATGTGTACATCCTTAGAAACATGCAATGATATTAAAAATTGGAAGGAAAGTGGGTGGAAGGAAAGAGGATGAGGACTCATGGTTCAAGGCCATTATTATAAGTATTCAGATTGCATGTACATGTGTGCCACAGCATTTATTTCTGTCTGTATATAAACAGAAAGCTGTCTATACATCCTGAATGTGGTAGGATTAAGAGTCAGCTTTTTTAATCACAAATTACTTTCTCTAATGACAAGTTCTAATATTAACATCTCTCAGTTGTAATCACAGTAGTCCATCCTTTACCCTGTAAATTATACATACCGATTGTTAAAATTTAGGAACCTACCTTAAAACTTGAATGGACCCTGTTGTTATAAAATATTCCCAGTGGAGTGAGTTCTGGTTTTGCTAAGAGCTGCAATCCACTGGATTCCCCCGTAGGTTCCTTGTGGAATAAATACCATATTCCAGCATCCTATAATTAAAAAAGCAAGGTCATTAAAGGCATCCTTTTATAAAATCACTCTATGAAACACCCTCACGTAAACTAAGCATTTCACAAACAAGTTTAATCTTTTTAACACAAATTATTCATTGTTTCAGGTTCAGAGTTGACTTTAAAAAGTTGTGCACTCATGTAGCCAACTCTCAAAGCAGTATATCAGGTTCGATTTTTTTGTAAAGCAAATTTAATTTTGCTTTTAAGATGGGACAAAAAAAAACTGGCTGATACCAAAATTGTATTCAAAATAACTTTCCTATCATTAACTTTAAAAAGTCATGCAGAACTAGAACCAAACAAGGCTCCCTTCCTTTCACGTGACCAGGACAGGATAGCCTTTTAGCAATATGGGTTTTTTTTTTTTCTATTTACCTCCAAACCTGATCAATAAATGAGTCATACCTATTAAACAACTATCCATCAACACACAGAGATCACTGACTTCTTTCAAACAACTCCAATGCCCTTCCTATCCTGAGGCAAATTTTTGCCAAAGAGAAAAACCACCACATGCATGAATCAGGATGCTGTCTCAGTCTGGGTCCTGTCTGTTCAATCTCAGTGTTACTTACCTTAACTGAAGCAGCAGAAGAGTTTGCAATTTTCTGACACTCCAAATGGGATATAAAATGAAATGAAATGTTCTTAATCTCTGTGACAGTTTTTTATTTTACAATTTAATTAAAAATCAGCCCAATGTGAAGGACAACTTCACATCAAGGAACACTGATTAAGCAGATTGCTAAAACTGAAATATGTAGTCCAAAAGTACAGTATCGATTCAAATTTAGCAGACATTCATTTAGTGCCAGGTATACAATAGCCTATTCTCAAAGAATTCATAGTCTAATGGGAAACATAGAGGCAACTAAAGTATAGCTAATAAGTGCTATACTAGTTTTGACAAAGTCCTTTAAGAACATAGATGAATTGTGGAAAACATATCAGCAAAATGAAAGCAGTATTTGGCATTTTTCCGTGATAAAACTTTACAGAGAGGTCTCAGTAAAAACAAACTCCTCTGAAGAACGTGTCTGCCACCTCTTATGCTTTTGGGCACAAAACAGACTCAGAGGGCTATGAAGAAGGCTCCACACCATAGCCTTATAAACTAAGCGCAGTGAAACTTCCCAAGACGCAGTAGAGTTCGGGGCTGGGGGATGGAAAAAGGGGGATAAGGAGGTAGCAGCTGTTTCCTGTTAAAACACTGTGGTGTCAAGACAGGTAAAGGGAGCTTTGTAAAAGGCAGTGGAAAGGTACAAGAAAAAAGGGTTTGATTTACTTTGGGAGGAAAACCCTTGCCAAAACATGAGCTTTACAGGAGCAGTTTTTCTAGAGAGAAAAAAAAGAACTCACAGAATGAAAAGGGAGAAGAACATATAAGAGATGGGAAAAGATAAACACCTGCTTTCTTCTTTTCTCAAATGAGCCCTCATAAGGATGTCTGGCAACCTCAACTTACATTTTTCATGGACTCTTTGCAATTTACTTTGATCTGCAACCCATGACTTCTGAAAATAGCTGAAAGGAGTCTCTGCTCTGTGTTCATTTGTAATGTAATGTAGATCAGATGATCCTGGGGTAAGACTGCACATCAAATCCTTGGCCACCTCTACCCAAAATGTCATCTTCCAACTAGAAATTCTCAGTACAAATCCTATATGGGCTCTACAAATATTTGATGAAACATGAATGAATAGAAGACTGAAATGATTGAAAGTCCAGGTCTCTGCCCTGTCAAGTAAGAACCTTATGCTTTCTGTTTTTAAGAAAAACCACAGATATAAATTCTACCATCACCCAGTGACACCTGTTTTCTTGCTATCTTGAAGAAACACTCCCTTCAGGTAATTTTTTCCTTTATTCTGGAAAACAATGATAGATATTCCTTTCCTTTTTAAAATGCTAATAGCCATGATGTATGTATATGAATATTCAGGTTTTGCTGCAAAGCTCATGTTTCTGTGCTATAGTTTCCAGCACAGATATAATCATAATAGTATTATGTCTTAAAGATTCATTTGTACATTATAAATTAGCAGCTGTATTAAAAAATCACTCAATTACAGATGTAAATTTCTCTGAGTTTATCCAGGAGACATTTCTGTCATCCAAAAATAGTTCATTTATTCTCTTAAATTATCCCTGTGTACGTGAAACAATTTAAGGCACATGACTAGTACATGGCACACAGCTGAACTTCCCTGGTGGTGCAGTGGCTAAGAATCCTCCCACCAAGGCAGAGGTCACAGGTCCGACCTCTCATTCAGGAAGATTCCACACATCTCAGAGCAATTGAGCCTATGTGCCACAACTATTGAGTCTGTGCTCTACAGTCCCACGCACAGTAACTACCAAGCCCACATGGTGCAACAATCGAAACCCATGTGTCTGGAGCCTGTGCTCCACACCAAGAGAAGCCACCACAGTGAGAAGCCCACTCACCATGATGAAGAGTGGGGCTACTTTCTCCAACCAGAGAAAGCCATAGAAAAGCAATGAAGACCCAGTGCAGCCAAAAATAAATAAATAAAATAAAATAAAGGCACAGTTGGGTCCTTGCTTTACCAAGGAGGTGGATTTTCCAAGTGTATAAAATCCCTTTATTTAACAAAAAGGATATGCCCCTTTGACCAGAATGATCATTGTCATAATATTCTGCAGAATAACCCAGTCTCATAAGACTTTTTTTACTCATGAACATATGACTGAAATAGGAGAAGCCAGAAGGATTGTACACTAAAAATACAGTCTGGAGATGACATGTAACCCGATATACTAGACCCCTCTTTTCTTCCATTTAGCATCTGTCTTTGTACACTCATAAATACTAACTGGCACAAATGATGTGAAGAAACAGAAGAACCATCTCAACCACAGCCTGCTCGGAGAGAGCAGGCTGAACTAAGCAGTACCAGAAAGCAAGGTGCTTGAGTTAGACGACCACATACTCCATTGCATATACATATAAACCAGAACACTTACAAACAAGAATGCAAAAAAACACTGATGCACTTCCGTGTTATTTACCTGTGAGCCTGCAGCTGCATTATTAATCAGATTATTGTTGGGATGAGCAATCCAGAAAGTTGAAACAGCCCTGAAAGGCATTTTTTTTTAAGTTGATTTAAATATTTGTCAGGAAAAATCCCATCTTCTAAAAACCCCCCACTAAACATATCCCCCAAAAGCCAACAGGCCTTGGCCATCACACGTGAGCTTTTCACTCCACCAGTTACTCACATACAGTCAGTGGCAGGCACAGGGATATAATTTCCAAATACTTTTTCCCGCATGGTGATGCACATGGAGTTATTCCGATCCGTGGGAAGCAGTGTGCCTGGTTTGGTGAGCAGTCCCAGATTGTGGAACAAAGTATTTCTCTGTTCAATACCATCTTCCAGAAAGAAACAATGACCCAGTGTGTCAAATCCGACGGTGTCTTTTATCTGCCAAAATACAAGTGTATAATGTCATTGGTAACAAGACTGGCTGTGGTTGACAAGTGCTATTCATGAGGCATGCTGAGTACAAAGGCAAAAAATTTTCATCTTAGCTGATGGGGCAAAGTCAAATGTCAGGGTTCACTGATCTCTTAAGAGAACAGAGAAAAACAGCAGAATTCTCAGGAAAGCAGGATAGAGTAAGACCTGTGGTCCAACAGCTTACTTGTATAAAATTGACAAGTCATGGGAGTGAAGGAGAGATGACTGTTTACATAAAATGTATCAGCACAACATGAGGTTACTTACCAGCAAGCCATCTGTCCCATGCACAGTGATGCACCTTGAGAAGCTGTGATGAATAGACAGGCCATCCACAAATGTGGCATGTCTGTATCCTCCTTTGTAATCCACATCTCCACACAGATGAAAATGAACAGGGTACCGCCCCAGATGCTGCTGACCCATGTGTTTCAATTCCACATGAGAAAGATGGACTGAAGTAAAATTTTTCCTTATCTGTAAGATAACCAAAAATCAAACTAACACATAAGCAAAGTAGCTTAGGGTAAAGTAGCTCAGAAGCAAAGTAACAAAATACATTGTTTTTTTTTTTTTTAAATATTTACTTGGCTGTATCAGGTCTTAATTGCAGCGTGCAGGATATTTGTTGGGTGCATGGGCTCTCTAGTTGCCCTGTGGTATGTGGGATCTTAGTTCCCTGAGCAGGGACTGAACCTGAGTCCCTGAATTTGAATGTGGACTCTCAACCACTGGATCATCAAGGAAATTCTCCCAAAATATTGTTTCAATTGAAAATATCTGAAGGAGACCAGACATGAAAGCATTTTTCTTTCACATCCTGTTTTCTTGGATCTCCAGCTCAGAATTTAGCAAATGCTTCTTTACGTAAATGAATACTTATAAAGAGTAATAAAAAATAGCCTCTTATTAGGAATCAAGGAAAGGTAACCAGGAAGGCTACAAAAATGATTTTTGTATGTATGTGTGGGTTTGTTCAAATATTTTGGTCATTTCCTATCTAGCCTTGTTCTTTCATTTCTATAATCTCCACTGTAGTTTAATAAATAATTATTTCTAAATCCTCCTTCAATGATTTAGTTAGCATATAACGTTGTTTACTTCCATTCTTTTTTTAAAAAAAATGCCTCTATGATCCACAACTTAAAAAGTTTCAATATTTATACACTCTGGATTTTCAATCATACTACTAAAAACAAAGTCATGACACTGACCAACATTTCAGAAATCAGTGTAACAGAAACATAGCCAAAAATAATATCCTACTCAACACACAAAACTGATTTTAAGACACATGTAGGCAAAATGCAGCCCAGGAGTCCAAGAGATTAGTACACAGAGCAACATTTAGTATATAGTAAGCGCTCAGTACTTTTACAGAATAAAAAAATCTGCATATAAAAAATATCTTTACAGAAACATATCTTGAATTTGTACATCACTACTGCTTACCCTTTCATAATATCAAGTTTTAAAAAAAAACTGATTCTTTCAGAGACTGCATGCATGATACTGAGATTATCTGGGTTTTTTTGTCAGTAGAACTGATTCTTCCGAATATAAATTGATTTCATTCTTCACAGGACAATTCTTAAATGATTTAACTAAGAGTCCAGATCAACTAAATGAAGATACAATGTTATCTTTTAATCATCTAAAATATCCCCATCATTTGAAAGATAAATAAATGTGATTATCAATAGCCATAAAGATGCCATTCCAAAACTTGAAAGCTTTGTCAAACATGCACTTAGCAGTCACAGTTTCAAATAATTCATCAAATCCTTTTGCCTACCATGACATGTCCTCCAAAGGTATCATAATCAAAGAACTGACACTGATTTTCAGCATAGCATGAGTCTTCCATTTCTCCTCGGATAACAATATTCTGGGTAAGAATTCCAACCTCAGCTCTCATGTCTACACCATCTATAATCTCACCCATGTGCAGGAACTGAGGTGTTTCTGGTTGATGAGGGCAAGGCAAAAATAACATCAGAACAAAGAAAACATAAAACTTACATCAAAAAGACAGTAATCTGTATCTTGTAACTTCAAGACATTATTAAATTTATTGTTAGTTTCCATTCAATACCTCAGAACAAAAGAATCCCAGGAAGCAGAGATTTTATGGATTTTCTATTCTAATCACCCACACTCAATGCCCTTAACCCTCACTCCCAACTATCAAACCCACCCACAGAGAGCTTACCCCTCCCTAAAGTACTGGGTCATCTAAAAAGTTCCATTTGGGTTTTTCCAGAAGATGTTACATAAAAACTCAAATGAACTTTTTGGCCAAGCCAATAGTTCAGTCTTCTCTTGAGCAGCACCAATAACCTGGACCCCAACTAAGAATCCATGCTATCTCTCTCTGCTTCCTGTCCATGTGCTCTTGTTCACTCCCCTGAGGACACATGAATACCCAAGTGCATGCCAGGAAAAAACTGCCAAGTGAGTCAATTTCATTTTTTTTTAAACAAAAAAGTTTCCTTTAACCTTGAAAGTTCTAAATTAACCATTGAGTGAGTACTTATTACATAGTTACTCTAAATTCTTTTGTTTTGTATCATAAATGTGTAACGCATAATTTTTATTACAAAAGCAAGGAAAGCAATATAATGAATGAATGCACAATGAATCACATAACTGAGGCAATGAAGGAAGAAGCTTTGCCTACCACCCGCCTCAAAATAAGTAACTGGTAAACGTCAGTCAACCTTTCTAAACAGAGTTTACAGTAAGGATCTCATTGTATATTGCTCTCTCTCAAAAAATGCATTCGTCAAGATTATGATAGGAAATGTAGTTTTATGAAAATATCTTTTTGGTTTCATTTTAAATATTTGTGAGATCTACTTCTGGCCAAGAAAGCAGACACTCAGACCATGAGTTTCATTTTTTTTACATAAAAAAGAGACACTTCTATTTAAAAAATAAACCTAGTTTACTACTAACTAATAGCAGAAATTTAATAAAAAAGAAGTTTGAAAGCATCTTGAAAAAAAAATTCAATCCATCTAGTTTGCATCTCTCTTTTTTTAAACATAGAGACTGACATAAAAACACTGATTTGTCTATAATACATCATTAACAGCAACATTATTGCTCAATGACTACTTTTATCTAACATCCTCCAGGACTCTAGTGTTCAAAGCACCCCACTGCTAAGACCTTCAATATTGATGACGACGATGATGACAATGACGACTGAAGGAAAAACAAAGAATCCCAAGAATCATATCTCAAGAAGAGTGTTTCCCAAGAAGCCTTCTGAGCAGTCTGATTGATACCTTTGACTTTGACCTGGAAGCGGCTGCACTCAGGACAGGGGAGAAGAGTAAACTCCTCTGCTTGGTACATGGAATAGTCCGTGCTTGCGACCACAATCTGATCTCCGGGTTCCCAGCTACTAACATCATCCAGCAGGTGCAGTTTTACTCCATCTATGGCCTCTACCCGGAAAACTGAAAAAGAAACACCTAGACCAAAAAGCAAGAAAGAAAGTGATTTTTTTTTTTTCTAAAATCAACCCCTTTACTGATTCACAAATCAAAAGATAAATGTAAGTCAGCAATGCTTCAATCTGACCCATGCACAGGAAAAGATAGGACATGAAGACACAATCTTAACATTAAGAATAAAAGCTGGCCTTAGGTGATTTCTCACTTCTAGACCTTTGCTCATCATTTTGTCTCTCTCTACAGTGTCCATCCACTCTTAATTTACCAACTAAGACACCATTCATCTTATAACGTTAAGGCAAACCTTTCTGGACTTCTCAAACATCCTCTTGGAAGTAACCATTCTCTCCAGTGTTCTTATTCTGTTATTTCTCTCTGGTATGATTGGTATCATTCCAATGGGAAGATAGCTCACCTTCCTGGAAGCTACATCAGTGAAGAGAGCAAAGCACAGCCACCATGTATTCGCTGCTCAGTAAAATGCCTACTGAAGGGATGAGTGTCCCCACTATCATCTGCAAAGTGACGATAGTGCCCCAGTCCAACTCAGCACCTTTCCTGGGATAACATCAGACTTGCAATCCAGGAACTACTAATTACTGATCTTTCCTGAGACCCCCTTCTGAAATTCAGAGTTGGTTCCCAACTAGGCAGACGGAAACTGAAAAGCTGACCCAACATCTCTCTAACTTGTACTCTTTAACATGCAACCAAGTACAGAAGCTTCTGCACTGCTTCTACAGTGTTCCCTGCTTCTCAAAGTGTCCATGATATAATCTGTCACGGTCCAAAACCTGATTTAATGCAAATGAATATGGAATAGATAGAAGCTGTGGAAAATATGGAATTGTGGGGAAATATCATATTTCAAAAATATCTGTTTACTATCAGTATTTCAGTATCACCTTTCCAATTAATTGACAAACTACTCCGGGGCCACCTGAAGATACTGACCTTAAAAGTCGATGAGGGACTTCCCTGGTGGTCCAGGGGCTAAGACTCCAAGTTTACAGTGCTTGGGGACCCAGATTCGATCCCTGGTCGGGACAACATATCCTGCATGCCATAACTAAAATCCCGCATGCCACAACTAAGAGTTGGTGCAGCCAAATAAACAAATATTTTTTTTTAATTTTTTAAATAATAGTCAATGATAGGAATTAAAATGCAAGATATTTAGGCAAGACACAAAGAATAATACAAATATCCTTACAGTCTTAGGGATACTTGATAATACCTAACCTGAGCAAGTTCTGAAATCTGCTCCACTAGACTGATGTACCATGCTTTCCTGTTTCTACAAAGCACCAAAACAAAACAGAAAAAAAAAAAGAAAGGAACCTAATAAATGTAAAGCGTTTTTCATTATGTTTCTTTCACATAAATACTAAAGCCCATAATGGAATTTTGTCTAAATAAAGATAATAACTATCAATGATAGCTAACAATTGTTGGGATTTCACATACATAATAACCTTTCATCAAAACAGCTTCGAGATAGAGGAACTATTATATGCATTAGAGATAAAAGAAGCAAAGGTCAGGGAGTCTGACTAATAGCTGAAAAAAGATAGTCTGACTAATAGCTCAAAAAAGAGCCCACAAAGAATGCTAATTTAATTCCAGAGTCCAATTTTCCTAACCTCTATACCATTCTTCCTTCCTAAGAACTAGAACAGGCAGGTTAAGAGTAAAGATAAGCCAAAATATCATGGTAGCAATGTTAATCACTACCCCAAATTTCAGATTTAACCAAAAAGATTTATCTAAAAAAGGCAAATTAAGAAATATTAAATATTTTTCATAAAAAATTTCAATGATGCTTTTTAAAAAAATTTCTAGATAAATAAGTTTTAACTTAAAAGATCATTAGAATTTGTTTCTATTTAAAAAAAAGAGGAAAATCTGTATTATTCAACAATTCTTCACTCTCTTCTGGATGTAGATGAAAATCCTTCCTGAGGTATCTCCTACGGGCACTAATAAACTGGAAGTATGAAAGAAAACACATTCATCATCCTAGCTTCCTGGAGTGACTGTCTACCTCTTCCAGAAAATAGGAAACACTGAGAACACAGAACACAAACAATATCCTACAATAGATAGCTAGAATGTATACTTTCCCAGAAATGCGCAGTCATTGGTAATGTGAAAATGTAAGCAAAATTTCTCACAAAGGAAATGTTGACTCCAAGTTTGTCATCCTCTGCCTGGAATCTTACTGAAAGAAGTTCCACCAAACTCTTCATGCAAGTCCAAATTCCTGCTCAGAAATATTTCTCATCTACCTACGTTTTTTGCCAGAGGCAACCATGATGTGGTTGAAAGAACAATAGTCTTAGAGGCAGAAAACTTAGCCTTGATTCCAATCTCCTCATCCATAATAGATACCATCTCCTCACCTCAAACTCAGAAGGCTGCTTAAATGCAGCATTTGGAAGTCCCATTACATACCAGGAACTGTTTATCTGTTTGTTTTAAAGCAAAAGACTCTTTTTTTAATTACAAGGATACAAAATACAGTTATATCCCAAGTCATGTTTTCATTACTGTTAAAACAGCTAACCTTTATTGACTGTTTACTCTATATACTCTGTGCTAAAAACTTCATATTCTTCATGTTTGATATTCACAGCAGCCCTATGTGGTAGTTTCCATTATTATCCCCATTTTCAGATGAGGAAACTAAGGGTTAGGAAGTTGAAGTCATATGCCATCATCATACAGTAAGCAAAAGAGCTGGGACATGAACCCAGGCATTCTGTCTCCAGAAATCCATTTCAGTGAATACTTTGCTACAGTACTGCTAAAAACAGAGGTATGTGCCCAGCCTAAAATAAACCTTTCTGGTAATTACAGATGTAATAAAGCACCTTTTAATTACTCATTTCACATTAATTTTGGTATAATACTGGGTTGGAAAAGAAAGGTGGTGGGCAAGCACAGACAGGAGGCTGCCAATTCACCTGGAGCCAAAAAAATCTAGCAGCAAATACAGAAATTCTTCAGTGAATTTCCTTTAAAAAAAAAAAGAGCATCATTGTTAGACATGAGAGTTCGTCTGAAAGGTGGATTCTAATTTTCAAAATATGCTGAAGAAAAGTAAAGGCCTAAGATTACTTTATAATATATTATTTAAGGAAAGGAAAGCAGGTTAAAACAAAATGAACACTAGGGGAGGGAACATAGATTTTAAATGCTAATTAACTCTGACTGGTAGGGTGAAACATTAATTTTAACTTTGTACTTTTCTGTTTTCCAGTTTGACTATAAGATAAACGTAGTAGCTGAACTATCAAGGAAACATTGCTAAGAAAATGAGTAATTTGTTTACACAGCATGTGTTCAAAGGTAATATTTGTCGATAGAGCTACGTAACAATAAGATCCAACATACAAAACCAGTGCACTATCAGATAACATAATCAAAGACAGCTCACCCTATCACATCCAGATTGGTTTGACCGATACTAAATCTAGGAAACTAACCTAGGATCTAAATCTGGGAAATCCATTAACCACACCTAATGACTCAAGAATGAAGAACAATGTCCAACTGAGGATGCCTAAACTAGATCATTTCTAATCCAGAAAAGAAAGTTTTGCTTCAGCCTAAAAGGTCAACTATAGTTAGAAAACTATAGGTTTCATTTGCAACCAGTTGAGAAATCAAAATAGACTATCATTTGAATATAATGCTACTTTAAAAAGCATCTGTCACAATACTTACCAACATATTAACAAGAGTATAAACTGTGCTTGCCTACCTTCAATCCATTCACTGTAAGCTGTCACAGAGAACTTCTNTCTAATCCAGAAAAGAAAGTTTTGTTTCAGCCTAAAAGGTCAACTATAGTTAGAAAACTATAGGTTTCATCTGCAACCAGTTGAGAAATCAAAACAGACTATCATTTGAATATAATGCTACTTTAAAAAGCATCTGTCACAATACTTACCAACGTATTAACAAGAGTATAAACTGTGCTTGCCTACCTTCAATCCATTCACTGTAAGCTGTCACAGAGAACTTCTGACCATCCACAGTATAAAATTCTCTTTGGGCGAGAGCCTTCCCTCCACTGCTATGATTCTCATAGTTTCTTACGGACTCATTGCAAGAAGCACTGCCACCATCAATGACACCAACCAAAGCCCAAGCTTGCCTAGAAGGAAAAAGAGCAGGTGCAACTGATTACTTGTCATGGTACTGACCCAAATCCCCAACACAGATGTTATGACAGGTGCTATTAATCCTATTTCATTTTTGTCAATCCCTCCAACTCTTCTTCCACATGTGGTTGCAAGTCCAAACTTGACTGAAAAAACTGACATCACAGAAGGAAATGCACCTGGATTTTAAATCCCTCTTTGTCCAGTTCTGTAACAGGTGAAACACTGATTACTTGATTTCAGTTAATCATTGACTTTCTCAATTTACACTCTTTCCATTCACATTATTTTTTATTTTTTTTTTTCTAATCTTCTGGCCACTCAACATGTGGGTTGTCAGTTTCCAACCAGATATGAAACCCGCATCCCTTGCATTAGAGGACAGATCCTTAACCACTGGATCACCAGTGTGTGTTAGTCACTCAATTGTGTCCGATTCTCTGCGACCCCAAGGACTGCAGCCCACCAGGCTCCTCTGTCCATGGAATTCTCCAGGCAAGAATACTGGAATGGACTGCCAACTCCCTTCTCCAGGGGATCTTCCCAACCCAGGGACTGAACCCAGGTCTTCTGCATTGCAAGCAAATTTTTTACCATCTGAGCCACCAGGGAAGCCCCCATTTCTTTTTAAATGATTATTGCCTGGTCTCTTTTCCACTCTTATCTCTGCAATGTTCTCAAATCTAACTATATAATAGAATCATATGGGAGCTTTAGAAACATATCCAAGCTTGGACCCAGCCCACACCAATGCAACCAACATCTCTACAGGGGGGGGCCTATCATTAGACTGTTTTAAAGTTCCCCAGATGCTCTGACTGTGTAGGACACTGGAGAACCACCAAGTTAGACTAGGGGTTCTCAAACTTCACTGGTATCAGAATTAAATGTAAGGCTTGTTAAACCAGACTGCTGGGCCCCACCTTCTGATTCTTTGATGTGGGGCCATAGAATTACTGACAAGTTCCCAGGTGATGCTGATGCTGCTGGTCTGGGAATCACACTGAGAACCTGAGTCACAGGTCAGAGGTTAGAGCACTAAGTGTTATCTTTGACTGCACACCCTGCCAGTGGGGAGCGGGGAGGATGTCCTATGCTTCAGAGATCCTGATGTAAATGATGTACAGTGGGCCCTGGGCATGGGATTTTTTAAGATCTCAGGTGTGCAAACAAAGCTGAGACCACTGGGTTATTAGTTTAATATTATTAAAGCTATAGAATCACTATTGGATAGTTTTTAATTTTATATGCTTTATATCTATTTGTTGAAAGCAATACACTTGAAAAACACCATTTTATTATTGTGATACTGTGATAAACATTCCAGGAACTTTGTTCAAGCTTATGATCAAAGTCAATTCAAAAAAAAAGAAAGAAAGAACAAAGACAAAACATCAGAATATTAGCCTTAAGACTCCTGGTTTAAAACATGAAAAGAAAAATCTCAGCTTCCTATTGTAGGGGGAAAAAATGCCAAATATAATCTATGCTAGACAGATGGCTGGATATTCACAGATGAAAGTTAACCAATGCATGCCTACATCCTTACAAATCCCACACCCGCCCCTGCATGGATTAGCTACTCTTTGGCTGACTGTGCTTTATAGCTCTATTTATATTCTTTGATACAGCAGAAAGAATCAAATGAAGAATGCTTCAGTTTATCATCTCCTATATGAGGGAAGGAGAGGAAGACTATCAGAGGCTTCCTTTATTTACCAGAACTGCCTCAGCAACTATAAAACAATGTTCTATTCTACTGACACTATCTCCAAAACACTCCTACTTCCCTCCTCCACTTGAGGAAAATTTTAACATGCCAGAACATTATCTTCAAAGGGGCATNTCCTATATGAGGGAAGGAGAGGAAGACTATCAGAGGCTTCCTTTATTTACCAGAACTGCCTCAGCAACTATAAAACAATGTTCTATTCTACTGACACTATCTCCAAAACACTCCTACTTCCCTCCTCCACTTGAGGAAAATTTTAACATGCCAGAACATTATCTTCAAAGGGGCATGTTTATGTACCCTGGAGATAATGGCAATGCAAAGGAACATTGGCAAAGGATCACAATTCTTATTTCTCATCAAATCAGCCGCAAGGTTTTAAGAGGAATTTGAAAACAATAGGGAGATTACCCCAAAAGTTAAACAAAACATTCAGAGCTAATGATCACACAAATCTAGAACAATAATGACATAAAGAAACAAAAGTTATTATCTCTGGTACTACTGGATAATGAACAGAGTGGGTATCTGAGCAGACCATGCTTTCACTCCTAGGTCTATCCATTGTAGAAATACCTGCACAGGAGCATGAAGAGAAGCTCCAGTACTTTGACCACCTGACGCAGAGAGTCAACTCATTAGGAAAGACTGTTGCTGGGAAAGACTGGGGGCAAGAAAAGAAGGGAGCGACAGAGGATGAGATGGTTGGATGACATCATTCACTCACTGGACATGAGTTTGAGCAAACTCCGGGAGACGGTGAAGGACAGGGAAGCCCGCATGCTGCAGTTCATGGGATCACAGGGTGGGACATGACTTAGCGACTGAACAACAACAAATCTTCCCTGTGTGAGTAAAAAGTTTTAAAGCCATTACAGACCCTTTTTCTTCACTAATTTTTGTCTTCTTAACTTTCTCTACAACTTCTACAGATAACATTCCATTCCAACACTGACCAAAGGAAAAAAATAATAACTAGATAAATCAACCATCAAAGGAAAAAAAGAGAAACTAGATCATTTCAACATGTCAGTTTTGAAGTTCTCTAACTGCACTGCAGATATCCCCTGACTTTATTGTGAAAAGTAAGCAGAAAACTTCTGTTTTCTTTGTAAATGTTGAGCCAGCTACTTCCCCAGAACTGCATTAGGAAATCATGATTAACCAGAATACAGCACAAGAACACAAAAATAAATTGTAGGAATGAATACTACTATTTGGATGAACTTCCTAGCCCTCCAACTTGTGCCAGGGTCTCATAGGACAGGGCCAATCAAACAAGATTCAAATTAAAGGATTCAAAAAACAAAAGAAAAAAAGAGAGAGAAAGAAAAGAAAAAGAAACTTGTTCATGTTCCGCCCCCTCCTCATGCTTTTAAGACAATTTTTACACCTTAGCTCAGAATGGGGCCCTAACCTTTCAACTCATAAGGTGCCTCAATTAGCCTGAGTTTCATATGATCTTTAGAAGATACTATAAGAAGGAAGTCAACTTCCTTAAACTGATTGTTTTTCAGAACCACACTCCTGTTCTTAATTTTTCACAAGTCCAATCCTAAGACTCACAAAGTGTTTCATAAACCAAAGCATAGAAAAGAGCTTTGTAACCAGTATTCTGTCCTCCAGTTCAAAGCAAGAGGCAATCAGACTTCCAAACTGTAGTGGCCATTCTGACACCTGACTTTCTGCATCACACTCTCCTCTCACACAGACACAGATTCTAATACGCAGCGGGAAGGAAAGTAAAAAAAGATATGCTTGGAGCTTCCCTGGTAGTCCAGTGGTTTGGAGTCCAATGAGGGGAACATGGGTTTGATCCTTGGTCCAGGAGGATCCCACCAGCCGAGGGGCAACTGGGCCCTCAAGCCGCAACTACTGAGCCTGAGGGCCCTAGAGTCTGTGCTCCGCAACAAGAGAAGCCACCACAATGAGAAACCCAAGCACCACAGCCAGAGAGCAGCCTCGGCTCGCCACAACTAGAGAAAGCCCTTGCAGCAAGGAAGACCCAGCACAGTCAAAAATAAATAAATAAAAAGTTGTAAAATTTATCTTCACGCTAAAAAAAAAAAAAAAAAGGTATGCATGCCCACCTGTAGCCCAGCCCTTGGATCAGCTTACTTCCCAGCCGGTCCTGGATCACTTGTATGGTTCCTTGTAAGAGGCTTTTAACAGCTGAATCTCCAACAGCTATGGCAACAATCCGTCCTGGATCCTGGTCTCTCAGGAATTTCTGAAGTCGCCTACTTTCATTTTGGGATTCATGGGTATCAAATCTCTCAATTTCCAAAATTTTGGCTGTGTCTTGATCAATGACCCTCACATTGAGGCCCCTGGAAAAGTCCTTTTGAAAAGCATAGGAGCCAAAGGTCAAGCCTGAAGAATTCAGAGTTCTCACCAGCAACGTCCATGATGCTTTCTGTGTCCCATGTAATTCCAGTGTCCCGCCGGCTTCCACACCAATAAATTTTTTGCCAAATGTTGGCATACTTTCACCCTCATCTGACTTGCCATACAAGGCAATTGTCGCTTTGGATTTATAGCGGCATTTTTCTGCTCCAATATGAAGCGCCCCACCATCCTTGATCAGGATGTAACGAGTCCTCAAAGTAATATTTCTGGATCCATCTTTATCATCCCCAAATACAAGCAGTCCTGCAGGGAATAACACTAAGTAAGCCAGTTTCTGAAATATCTTTCTAAGACACAGAAAAATAGCTTTCACCTTAAGAGGGGAAAAAAGCACTTCCGCAGTAAGTTGGGAAAAAGAATTTACTAAAAGTCTGCTTAGAAAATTGAATCTGTTTTCAAAACAAAGAAATGGAAAATTCCTATCTCAACGCGCTAAACATGCCCATGCGTAAGAATTTCAATCCATTCACTTTAAAGGTAAATCATTTATAGAAAAATATCTGCTGCTGCTGCTGCTAAGTCACTTCAGTCGTGTCCAACTCTGTGCAACCCCATAGACGGCAGCCCGCCAGGCTCCCCCAAACCTGGGATTCTCCAGGCAAGAATACTAGAGTGGGTTGCCATTTCCTTTTCCAATGCATGAAAGTGAAAAGTGAAAGTGAAGTCACTCAGTTGTGTCCCAGTCGTACTGCCGACCGCATGGACTGCAGCCCACCAACCTCCTCCATCCATGGGATTTTCCAGGCAAGAGTACTGGAGTGGGGTGCCATTGCCTTCTCCAGAAAAATATCTAAGACTCTACAAATCTGAATCTCATTGTTACCTCTATTAACCTACCTTAATTCTCTTATCACTCTCCATAGTTGTAACAAAGATTTAGCTATGGGAGATGACCTTCTAGAGTTCTTTCTGTATAAATCATCAGTCTTGACTTGAGTATTTCTAAGGCCCTTCTAGCTGTTGAATTCTACGGTTCTAACTTAGGAATCTTTCCTGTCTCCACAGTTAGAGTGATACCACATTCTAAATGCCAACAATAGTTTTCTACATAAAGAACATCAAATGTTGCTGTTCCCATAGACAGACTGTTATTTACCTCCATCCTGAATAACTATAGAATTCACTGTGGCATCTGAGGTCAGACGAAACATATCTCCTTCCTTGATAACAACTTGTTTTGCAGAATCTTGTCCTGGATCCCAGTTCCTGAGACGGGGGTTTTGATCTGGGCAATTCTCTATAAAACAAACCAACATCAATACCCCATTAAACCAACAAGACACAAAAATACCTTTAGCCAAATTCAAGTACTGCTGCTGTTTACTGCAACTTGCAAGTAATGGGCTGACATGTTTTCTTTCCATAACAATGGAATTCCTGTCCCATCCCACCAAGCAGAGCTATGTCAAATCCTTTACTTCCTCAAAACATAAAAAAGGTTTCACCACAAAAGCAAGTTGCTGCCACCTAGTATGGGTCAGAGTCCAGTAAAAACAGAGTTCCCCTGAACTATCTACTCTGGAAACAAATCAACAGTAACAGGCAAAACTCTGAATTGTGTTTAGAAAACAAAATAAGTTCACAACATACTGATAGATTAAAAAAATGAAAGAAAAAAAAAAAAACAGGAAAATTGCTAAGCAATATGTATATTAGGTCTTCCCAGGTTCCTTCCTATGCATGGTGAATCATTAAGCAGGTGATAATGGCACTTCCCTCATCACAAAGGCAGCTGCTGATAAATCCCAGTATCTTCAGACTTGTACATTTCCCCAGCAAAACTGCAAGAGGCAAATGGCCAAAAACATGACTTCTCTTTTTCAGAGTTGAGGAAGCTACAGATTAGAGAAGCCAAACCCAAGACTACTCAGCAAGTTGAGTGATATGAAAGTTCCCTTTAAGAAATGAGGTTTACTTTCCTTGCAGTGTTCCTTTGCTAGAATTTGCCTCTTGAATAGACGATGATGAAAATACAAAAAGTATTTTGCATTGCCAAAGCTATTTAATGCATGAGACCTTTCATTTCTGCTACAATTTGGAAGAGAGAGAGAAAAAAAAATCACACCAATTTTTAAAAATTTATTTTTAATGTCAGGATAATTATAATATTGTGTTGATTTCTCCCATACATCAGCATGGCTCAGCCACAGATATACATATGTCCTCTTCCTCTGGAGCCTGCCTCCCACCTCTCACCCTAACCCACTCCTCTAGATTGTCACAGAGCCCTGGTTTGAGTTTCTTGAATCATACAACAAATCCCCACTGGCTATTTTACATATGTTAGTGTATAGGTTTCCATGCTACTCTTACTCTCTTCGTTATCACATCAATTTTGACCAATTAATGACCAAGTAGTTATGGAGGACCAATCTGTCCACTCTGGACTAGTATAAAATTCATAAACTTTATAATATATAAAATTGAGAATGAGCTCACAGCCCTTAGATAATCTAGCCCTTACATAATCTAGTTTTGTATGAAATAATACTGAAAAATATGGTCGTTTCTTTAGATGCAAAAAAAGCTCAGAGAAAGGAGAGGCGGCGCTAGAGAAACTGAGACAGCTTCAATGGAGTAGACCTAGAACCCCCAAAGAGTGGACAGAATTTAAATAAGAGGAGCATGAAGGGGAGATATGAATCCTAGCGATGCAAATATCCCTTATGGTCCAAGTCCATTTGGTTGCTCATTTAGAGCAGCAGGATATCACCTACATTTAAACTAAGCAAAGATTAGAAAGGACAGGATACACTTGTATGAAGCTGGAAGGTATATACTACAGGATCATGTGAGAAAAAGTAGAGATATTGCATACATCACATAGTTTTTTATAGGAAGTAAATTGTGATTCCTTGTTTTGAACTTGCACACCACTAATGCAAACATCTATTTCTAAGTATTCATGTTGGTTTATGCTTTCTATCTGAGGGGATAGTAACCACTACCATTAAAATTAGTCCTACTAGGTAAGACCTTGGCAATTACTTCATGGAATTAATTTTTGTCTTAGCAGCTTCATAGTCACTGATATTTAATTCTGATAAATCAATGATCATCACTAATATACTAAGAATAGTCAAACTTTTCAAAGAAACAAGGAACGTCTTGAATTCATTCTGACTTAATATGGAGGATTTCTTGAGCTTTTCTTGTACCTCCCTATCTACCCATAAAACATTTAACTGGAATTCTCCATCATATCACAAGCAAATGTAGGTCCCAAGAAACAAGCAATGGACCCAGTTAAGAGAAGAAAATCCAGAAGGAAACTAATCTCAAAAGATCTAAAGCCTACTATAATACTTATATAATTCCTCTTATTTATAAATATTTATAATATTTATATATTTACTAAAAATTTTTTACCACCCAAAATCCCAATCTGTTTTTTTCCAGTAAAGTACATTTAATGAGAAAACATGTAGTCTGCAGAAAGCATTAAAAAATAGCTTAGCCAGCCCCACCTTCTTGGCTACCCACTTATTGAATAGTGGGATCCATTATTAAAGTTATGTAACAGCAGTAACCACAGTAGGGCTGATTCTGAAATATTTCAGCACCAGACCTTTCCACTGATATTCTGCCCTTATACTGCCAAAATGTGAAACTAAAAAATGTTGATTCAAGGAACCACATCACCAATTCACTGTCTTAGCTGGAATATGAAAATGTCAATTAAAGCCACAGATTTTAGCTCTGATTTTCCATAATCTAGCATCCATTTACTGTAGATTGCTTGGAAAGAATGAATCAACAGCAGCAAACTTGGTTATGTCTCTGGAGAAAAGAGGAAAGAAAGTCAATGGTATGTGCAATGAAAAGCAATGTTCCAAGTTCTTTATGTGGTCCATTGGTTTGGCCAACAAAGATGTTGAGAGACACCACCACATCACTCTGTCATACTGAATGAAGTATAAGTCAAAAAGATAAAAACAAATATTTTATATTAACACAAAACATAGAATCTAGAAAACACAGCATAGAGGAACTTATTTGCAAAGCAGAAATAGAGACATACCAAGGGAGGAAGGTAGGGTGGGATGGGCTGGGAGATTGGGATTGACATACATACATTACTGTGTATAAAACAGATAACGAATGAGAACCAACTGTATAGCAAAAGGAAGTCTACTTAATGCTCTATGGTGACCTAAATGGGAAGGAAATCCAAGGAAGAGGGGAATACATGTATACGTATGGCTGATTCACTTTGCTGTATAGCAGAAACTAACATTATAAAGCAACTACACTTCAAAAAAAAAGTCAAATGAACATCTCTCTCACTTCTGGTCTACTTGTTTACAAGAATTGAAATTATCTCCCCCTAAACCTTAAAGTCTCTAAGACCCCTAAATCACCCATGAAAACTAAATAGACTAATATTTCTAAGTCTTATAACCAGTAAGTGAAAGTGTGTTAGTGACTCAGTCATGTTCAACTCTTTGCAACCCCATGGACTGTATCCCGCCAAGATCCTGTCCATGGAATTCTCCAGGCAAGAATACTGGAGTGGGTAGCCATACACTTCTCCAGGGGATCTTTTCAACCCAGGGATCAAACCCAGGTCTCCTGCATAGCAAGCAGATTCGTTACCATCTGACTCATTCCAGGGAAGCCTATCACCAGTAAAATACTTCTCAAATGTTACATCCATTTAAGAAGGCACTAATTCACCTAGACCCAGACATCCTGGAAAGTGAAGTCAAGTGGGACTTCTAAAGCACTACTACTAACAAAGCTAGTGGAGGTGATGGAATTCCAGTTGAGCTATTTCAAATCCTGAAAGACGATGCTGTGCAAGTGCTGCACTCAATATGCCAGCAAATTTGGAAAACTCAGCAGTGGCCACAGGATTGGAAAAGGTCAGTTTTCATTCCAATCCCTAAGAAAGGCAATGCCAAAGAATGCTCAAACTACCACACAATTGCACTCATCTCACACGCTATTTAAGTAATGCTCAAAATTCTCCAAGCCAGGCTTCAGCAATACATGAACCGTGAACTTTCAAGATGTTCAAGCTGGTTTTAGAAAAGGCAGAGGAACCAGAGATCAAATTGCCAACATCTGCTGGTTCATGGAAAAAGCAAGAGAGTTCCAGAAAAACATCTATTTCTGCTTTATTAACTATGCCAAAGCCTTTGACTGTGTGGATCACAATAAAGTGTGGAAAATTCTGAAAGAGATGGGAATACCAGATCACTTGACCTGCCTCCTGAGAAACCTACAGGCAGGTCTGGAAGCAACAGTTCGAACTAAACATGGAACAACAGATTGGTTCCAAATAGGAAAAGGAGTACCTCAAGGCTGTATATTGTCACCCTGTGTATTTAACCTCTATGTAGAGTACATCATGAGAAATGCTGGGCTGGAAGAAGCACAAGAAAGAATCAAGACTGCCAGGAGAAATATCAATAACCTCAGATATGCAGATGACACCACCCTTATGGCAGAAAGTGAAGAACTAAAGAGCCTCTTGATGAAAGTGAAAGAGGAGAGTGAAAAAGCTGGCTTAAAGCTCAACATTCAGAAAACGAAGATCATGGCCATCTGGTCCCATCACTTCATGGGAAATAGACGGGGAAACATTGTAAACAGTGTCAGACTTTATATTTTTGGGCTCCAAAATCACTGTAGATGGTGACTACAGCCATGAAATTAAAAGACACTCACTCCTTGGAAGAAAAGTCATGACCAACCTAGACAGCATATTGAAAAGCAGAGACATTACTTTGCCAACAAAGGTCCGTCTAGTCAAGGCTATGATTTTTCCAGTGGTCATGTATGGATGTGAGAGTTGGACTATAAAGAAAGCTGAGCATCAAAGAATTGATGGTTTTAAACTATGGTATTGGAGAAGACTCTTGAGAGTCCCTTGGAATGCAAGGAGATCCAACCAATCCATTCTGAAGGAGATCGGCCCTGGGATTTCTTTGGAAGGAATGACGCTAAAGCTGAAATTCCAGTACTTTGGCCACCTCATGCGAAGAGTTGACTCATTGGGAAAGACTCTGATGCTGGGAGGGATTGGGGGCAGGAGGAGAAGGGGACAACAGAGGATGAGATGGCTGGATGGCATCACTGACTCGATGGACATGAATTAGAGTAAATTCTGGGAGTTAGTGATGGACAGGGAGGCCTGGCGTGCTGTGATTCGGGGGGTTACAAAGAGTCGGACACAACTGAGCAACTGAACTGAACTGAATTCAACAAAAATCTGTTGCAGACGATTAAAAAAATGCAGACCAATATGGTGCTAATCCTGGTGGCCTAGTCTGCTTTCTCCACAGCTTTGAGCCCTTTGATTTTTAGAGATGGACAGGGTGGATTATAACATCAGTCTTCATTGGTACTGGGGTTTCCCAGGTGGCTCAGAGCCAAATAATTTGCCTGCCAATGAAGGAGACGCTGGAGCTGTAGGTTCAATCCCTGGGTTGGGAAGATCCCCTGAAGGAGGAAATGTCAACCCACTCCAGTATTCTTGCCTGGGAAATCATATGGATAGAGAAGCCTGGCGGGCTACAGTCCATAGGGTTGTAAAGAGTCCGGCATAACTAAGCACACACACATTTTAGCAATACTATATTGAGGCTGACTGACAATATCATTCAAAGTGCTGCTATGTTACCAACTCAAAAAGCAAAAACCATTTAAGAAATTAAAATCTTCTTAAATGAAGTTTAAGAAGACAAGTGTATCAGAACTTATACCTACTAATGAATATTTTCCTTTAAGGATACACATTATTCCTCAAAAATACTGGGAGCTTCTCTTTAGGAACTGTCCCCTCAATTGGTTTCAAATGGCAGAACACAAATCCTATCGCTTTCACTTTTTTCCCCCAATTAAATGTACTTTATCACTGCATTTAGTAATTCTTATTACTAAAAACCTGTGGCAATCTGAAAAATCATCCCTACTACAAAAGATGAAATTGTGCCGCCACAAGATTTCAGTAAAGACTCTTAAAATTACTATTTTGAAAAGAAATATTCCAAGAAGGTCTTGAGCCCTGGGGCAAAGTGGCAAAATGGAAAGGAAGAACAATCTTTTATCATTTTCAATGGTTTCCTTTAACAATTGCTCTCATTCATAAGAAGTTATAGCTCCTATTATCTAATTATATATAAGTTAGCTAGAGCCAAATTAAGATAACAAAAGATATTTCAGAATTTATTCTATTTCCTTCCCTTCTTTCTTCTCCTATATCCACTTACCATCTGGAGCATATTTTGAGGATATTCCTAAAATGACTGCAAGTGCAACAAAAAATGAAAAACTAGTAATAGCAAAGCAAATGAAAGTATTTTTGTGCCTCTTCTGCTTTTGGCGCTCTCTCTGGACTTGCTGTTCCTCAGATGAAAAAGCAAAGCTGGCCTGGGCTTCCTGTCGGATGGAGGTAAATTTGGCTGAAGCTTGGCTCTTTGGAGGAGGAGGGGGACGCAGTGGGACAACCTTCCCTGGAACATAGCCAGATGAACGATGGCTGTTTCCATTCTGAGGTTGCAGGAAAGCAGGGGAGTGTCCCCTGGAATTAGTGGCATGCATGATACACTGTCACTGTGAAAAGAAACAAACAAACAAAAAAATTTAGGCTCAGAAATGTGAGAACTGTAATGCCTTCTTTTTTTAGTGTGGTAAAATATATATAACATGAAACTTACCATTTTAACCATTTATAAATGTATAATCCAGCGGCATTAAGCACATTCACAATGTTGTACAACCATCACAATCATCCATTTCCAGGGCATTTTCATCATCCCAAACAGAAACTCTGTACCCATGAAGCAAAAACATTTCCCTCCTTCTCCCCAGTCACCTCTGAAATGAATTTTTTGCAAATATCAAGTCAGCTTACATCCTGATATATTAAACTATGTCAACAATCACCTTCAGTGATCTATCTCTAATCCCACTGCTTCTCCACCCTACACACTATAATCACCTGATAATGTTAATGCCCGTGCCACACCCCAAATATTGTCAGGAGGCAACCGACCACATCTTTTAAATGACACAGATTTTCTAATGGGCATCTTGGTTGAGAACCACTGTTCTGGGGCAGTTTTTCTCAACTGTGCATAAAATTCACACGGGAAGCTTGTTAAAGAGGTATATTCCTAGGCTCTCCACCCCACTGATTCTGGCTCAGTAGGTGGAAAGAGGGCCCTGGAGTTTATATTTTTAAAATGTATCTTGGTGACACTGAATCAGGTTTTCACCCTTGAGTATAATTACTGTAAAGCTCTTCAAGTTGAAGTTAAAGTCCATCTGTCATATGAGGGCCACAAGGTGGTCCTAACAAGTTCCAATAGGCAAGCATACATGTTTCAGTTCAGTTCAGTCACTCAGTGGTGTCCAGCTCTTTGCAACCCCATGAACTGCAGCACACCAGGCCTCCCTGTCCATCACCAACTCCTGGAGTCTACCCAAACCCATGTCCACTGAGTTGGTGATGCCATCCAACAATCTCATCCTCTGTCATCCCCTTCTCCTCCTGCCTTCAACCTTTCCCAACATCAGGGTCTTTTCACATGAGTTAGTTCTTCTCATCAGGTGGCCAAAAGAATGGAGTTTCAGCTTCAGCATCAGTCCTTTCAGTAAACATTCAGGACTGATTTCCTTTAGGAAGGACTGGTTGGATCTCCTTGCAGTCCAAGGGACTCTCAAGAGTTTTCTCCAACACCACAGTTCAAAAGCATCAATTCTTCGGTGCTCAGCTTTTTTTTATAGTCCAACTCTCACATCCATACATGACTACTGGAAAAACCAAAGCTTTGACCAGATGGACATTTGTTGGCAAAGTAATGTCTCTGCTTTTTAATATGCTGTCTAGGTTGGTCATAATTCTTCCAAAGAGCAAGTGCCTTTTAATGTCATGGCTATAGTCACCATCTGCAGTGATTTTGGAGCTCAAGAAAATAGTCTGTCACTGTTCCCATTGTTTCCCCAACTATTTGCCATGAAGTGATGGGACTGGATGCCATGATCTTCCTAAATGCTGAGTTTTAAGTCAGCTTTTTCACTTTCCACTTTTACCTTTATCGAGAAGCTCTTAGGTCCTCTTCACTTTCTGCCATAAGGGTAGTGTCATCTGCATATCTGAGGTTATTGATATTTCTCCCTGCAATCTTGATTCCAGCTTGTGCTTCATCTAGCCTGGCAAAAAGCAGGGTGACACTATACAGCCTTGACATATTTCTTTCCCAATTTGGAACTAGTTGTTGTTCCATGTTCCATTCTAATTATTGCTTCTTGACCTGCGTACAGATTTCTCAGGAGGCAGGTAATGTGGTCTGGTATGCTCACCTCTTCAAGCATTTTCCATAGTTTGTTGTGATCCATACAGTCAAAGGCTTTAGCGTGGTCAATGAAGCAGATGTTTTTCTGGAATTCTCTTGCTTTTTCTATGATCCAGTGGGTGGATGTTGGCAATTGGATCTCTGGTTCCCCTTCCTTTTCTAAATCCGGCTTGGACATGTGGAAGTTCACGTACTATTGAAACCTGGCTTGGAGAATTTTGAGCATTATTTTGTGAGATGAGTGCAACCGGGCGGTAGTTTAAGCATTCTTTGGCATTGTCTCTCTTTGAGAATGGGATGAAAACTGACCTTTTCCAGTCCTGTAGCCACTGCTGAGTTTTCCAAAATTGCTGGCCAACTGAGTGCAGCACTTTAACAGCATCATTGTTAAGGATTTGAAGTAGCCCTGCTAGAATTCCATCACTTCCACTAGTTTTGTTCATAGCGATGCTTCCTAAGGCCCACTTGACTTCACACTGCAAGATGTCTGGCTCTAGGTGAGTGATCACACCCTTGTTGTTATTGGTAATATAACTTATTTTTAACCATGCTATCACTTAATAGACTGTGAGAACATCTATACCATCTTTTTAAATACTGAAATTTTGTTTTAAAAAATAGTGGGCATGCAAATATCATATTTAAGATGGTTTTAAAAAATAGTGAACTCTGGGAGTTGGTGATGGACAGGGAGGCCTGGTGTGCTGTGTTTCATGGGGTCGCAAAGAGTCAGACATGACTGAGCAACTGAACTGAACTGAACTGAACATTGCTAGAGCACTTACTACCTGGTCGTGTTCTAAACAGGACGTGTGTTAGATGTGTTAACTCATCTAACACATTTAATACAACACATCTATGAGTAGGTGCCATTATCCCCATTTTACACACTAGAAAACTGAGCACTAGAAAAGTTAATTAGCTAGTTTACAGAGAACCAGGACTTGAACCAAGAATGTTGACTAACAGTTACACTAAGGTGTCTTCCAAAACACTTGAGAGATAGTGATTTCAAAGAATCAATTCTGCAAGGGTATAACCAGAACTGTGTTGAGTCTGAAAGGGCACTTTAGTATTCTTAGAACTTCTTCATGCAGAAGTTACCAGACTATATATGATTCTTTCTAATCTAAGACAACCTGACACAAACACAAAAAGGCAGTCCTTCTTTCTTTCTATATTCTTTGTATTAAGCATTTAGTTTTTGAATAAAAGAATAAGTTTTAAATGAAACTGACTCCAATTTTGTCAAATGGAAGAGAAGGGGGCTAGGAGGGAGAAAGAGAAAGAATGGAAGAAGAAGGGAGGGGGAAAAAGGGAAAAAAGCCCTGTCATTTAATATTCTTACTGCAACAGCTGTGGACAAATAAGAAACATGAAGTTCACTACTTCCCCTCCTCAACAACTGTAGCATCTCAGAGTCACCTGACTTCATTCAATACTCTTACAATTAATTCCCCTCAGCCCCTGCCAAAACAGCAAAAAAGGGTACCTCTAAACTGCTCTAAACTACAGCAAATCCACTAAACACAAAATGTGACCAATTAAAGAAGCCACAAATAAGTGTTCCCAGACCCAAACGACCTGGAAATTAATGGCGACAGAAAGGGAATCTAATGAGGAATTGATGCTGATTTTACATGGGGCAAAGAACATTCTGAGAGTCAGTGTGTCTGTCAAAAGCACTTGGTTTGTGGAGTTTGATTTCTGAACAAAAGTAATTATTTAGATGAAGCTTAAGCTCCATAACAAAGAGAAAACAACACGATTCAAGGTGCTATTGAAGAAACTGCTGCATGTGCCAAGCAGCAGAACAAAACAATGGATACATCCTGCTGGAACAAATGAGAAAGTACGACAAAGACCCCTTTTATGATGATCCATTAACAAAGAAAGGACTAAACTAGATATTCTTGAGTGCCAGGCTCACCAGGGTGAGAGGGGAATCAGACTATAATCTCCTCTGAAAGGGAGGGGGAAACTTTTATTTGAAGCTGCAATCATCTGAAACTTCATTGTTTCAGGGTGAGAAAGGCTGTTATTACTTAACAGGCTGGAGGCCCCTTTTGTGGGAGATAATGTCTCCAGATGTACCCATAACAACAACAACAAAAAAGGCAGTGAGAGGCTCAATGAAATCACCATCCCACTTGAAAAATGTTGTCTTCACATCCACAAAATGCTCTCCTAACATGAAATTTCACATGGTGTTAATCACAAACTGACACGATCCATAAATCAGAAATAATCATGATGTGTTTTCCCCATAAATCTTCCCCAAAACAGTATATATTTTTTCTATATATTCTGAGCCCATTAGCTCTATTTTACTGAAAAACATGAAAATACAGAGTAATAGATACAATCATTATCTTTCTAAATAATAAATTATTGCAACTATATTTAAGAGTAAATTTACAAGAAAATAATCATATTATATGCAGATTATCCTCTCTATTATGATTTTAGAATATATAAGATAAATACATTGCTTTAGGATTTCACTTTACGGTTTAGGACTGGTATTATAAATTAATTACTTTAAAATATATTAATTGCTTTTTATAGATTTCAATAATTCACGGGAAAAAATGACATTTCACTCATTCAATAAACAACTGTGAGCTCTTGCTGTCATTAGAGAATTGTGGTAGGGACTATGGGTGAAAAGACAAAAGATATACAGCATCCCCAAGAAATGCAATTCCTAAATTCAATTTTATTTATTTACTTTTAAAAATTATCCCAAGTATTTATTTTGAGTATTTGTACAAGTGAAACAGTATAAAATTTTAAACAATATTATATACAGAGTGCTAAATCCAATTTTTAAATCCCTTGCTTGAAGGAAGAGTGAAATTGACCAAGGAAATATTGTAAAATACTGTGAGAGGTACTCAGGCCGTTCAATCCAAAAGGCTATTATCTTTGGTTGCATTAGTTTGAGTATGGGGTCCCCAAAACAAAGAGACCTAATAGAGAAAGAGGATGAAGAGTTTCCCTCAGTCTTTCAAGCTTTATCCAAGGTGAGCATTAGGTGTCATTTTAAAATTTTTACTACAGACTGAAGTTTCTACTTAATACACTGTTCATTTGTTTATATCAACTGTCATTTTTAAAAGGGCTGTATTTCTAGTGGAAAGCACACAGAATATAGAAGGAACACACCAAGATTTTAAGAGTTATTACAGACTGTGCTAAACCTCTAAATGCAGAAAATTCCTAATGAGTAATAATCCAAGTCATTCATATCAAATTTGGAAATACACATTAAAAAGGTTTTGAAGCATAATTTTTGGTATTTAGATGTTCCTTGGAAGAATTATCTTGTGAGTATTTATTTCCTGGATGATTAAAAAACTTAGTAGCCCCAAAAGCTTGGTAATAATTAATTAAAAATAAAACCACGCAATTAAAAATCTGCACAGGGGATTTAGGCAAAATTTAAAGTAGATAATGAAAGAAATTATTAAAAATATGAAAAAATCATATCAACCTAAAGATCTGTAAACGCTGAGAAATAAGGGAAGCATTTTAAAACCTAGTACTTCTGTCAAATTCTCAGCTGCCCTCACACACACACACACACACACACACACAAAATTTTAAAAATTTGCTGTTATTTAAAATAAAATTATTTTCTTGTACAGAAAGAGTATACTCTCAAACAGAAACTGCAGGAGGGGCTTATGCAGTTGGCAAGAGCATTCAATTAATTTATTTAGTTATAAATTAAAATAATCTCAGAAAGTAATTAATTTATTTTGAAATTTCAATAACAGTTCAGTTCAGTTCAGTCACTCAGTCGTGTCCAACTCTTTGCAACCCCATGAATCACAGCATGCCAGGCCTCCCTGTCCAGGAGATCATAGTTTTGGGTTTATATGATTTATCAAAAAGGTGTATGATGATAAGAAAATTGAAATATTACCCTATAAAATTTTCAAACATTGTGCTATTTCATCCATGACACCTTCTCAGGATTCCACAATAAGCTCCCTGCTTGTTCTTCCCTGTACTCTGTTTAAAACTCTTACTGAATCACCTTGCTTTCTATCTTATGTTTCAACTGCTGTAAGTACATATCCCTCTCCTGCAGTTGACCAGAAGCCTCTTAAGAGCAGGTACAACATCTTACTCTTCTTGGCATTCTCATGGGAACTTACACACAGTAGGAACTCAGTTAAGTGCTTACTGAACTTAGAATTTAAGTTTTCCTCTCTCTCTCTCTCTCTCTCTCATACATACATACACACACACACACACACACACACTTATACATACACACACAGACTGGAATTTCCCATTGACTCCTTTTTCAATATCCTTGAGGCTCTGGGAATCTGTCTAATCTCTGTATTAGTTGCCTTAATTTGGAGAAAGCGGAGAACATTTCAAGCAAAAAAGTCGGCACATTAATTTTTACAAAATGTAACCCTAATATGCAACCCAGTGGGTGACTAAAAGGTATTATTAACAAATGCAAACAGGAATTCTAAAGATAAAGAGCAGCCAACTATCTAGACAAGCTCAACCTTTTACAACAGTTTGTAAATTTTAACCACACACTATAAAATGCAGTAGGTACTTAGGAAAAAGGAAATGTTCCATTTCACTTTATACTGTTATGTTGACAGCAAGTAAGAGGAAAAGTCTTCTCAATACAGAGATAGCAGCAATTAATTGAAAATTTCTTCTTTAAAAAGGTTGAGTTTTCATTTTCTTTCTATTGCTGAGCTGTTAATACAGAAGACCAATTCCCTACCACAAGTGCTCATCACTCAGTGGTTGAGTACAGTTGCCCCATAGTCAGCAAAATCATCCAGCCCCTCCAACCCGATGCTGAGGGAGTCCCAAAGCCCACTGCTATGCCATACATACTGGCCCCATCACACGTGCATGTGTGCTAAGTCGCTTCAGTCGTGTCTGACTCTGGGCAACCTTATGAACTGTAGCCCACCAGGCTCCTCTTTCCATGCGATTCTCCAGACAAGAATGCTGGAGTGGGTTTCCATGCCCTCCTCCAAGTGATCTTCCCCACCCAGGGATCAAACATGAGTCTCTTAAGTCTCCTGCATTGGCAAGTGTGTTCTTAATCACTAGCACCACTTGGGAAGCCCTTAGCCCCAACACACTAAACTCCGAATGAAAATGCAGGACTTTTAACTGATTTAAGCTCTCCTAAATCCTGCCTATACTTGATATGAAAGCTTATTTTTGAATGGAAAATTCAGGCTTGTAGGAAGAGTTGAGAAGCTGGCATGATCTCCTCAAGCATATCTTTCTTGGAGCAAGGACATAACTCTTCAAACAGTATTCAAGCTAAAGGTCAGTTTTACAAGTGAGTCTAATTTTCCAGCCATTTCAGTACAACCGGCCAAAACCTGGTTAAGTAAAGTTTTCCTTTTATTAATATCTTAGTACGTCTTTGTAACACATTGACTGGTATGCTCAGTCACCGAAAAAAGTAAAAGTAAACACACCAGGAAAGAGAGGTATTCATAAATTATCATGAAAACAAATGATAATTTTGTTTATAATTACTAGTAATGACAGGGAATGACCCTGATGCTGGAAAAGAAGAAGAGGGCGACAGAGGATGAGATGGCTGGATAGTATCACCGATGCAATGGACATGAACCTGGGCAAACTCCCGGAGATGGTGAAGGACAGGGAGGCCTGGCGTCCTGCAGTCCATGGGGTCGCAGAGTTGGACATAACTGAGCAACTGAAGAACAACAAATCATGACCTAGTAAAATTCTTCACTATCTTCTAATGGCTTTGAGCTTTCAATTAATAGTTCTAACTTCCAATCTCCTATTTATAGGAAAAGGACAAAAAAGAATAATATCAAGGTGATTTTCAGGTTTGGGCTTTGTGTGGGAGAAGTAGGATATTTCGTCTAGTTTTGCTTTAGGTTCAGGTTATGTCACTGATAAACAATGAGCTCAATACCTCAATCATATAAAAACTATTTAGTAAGAAACAAACTTAGCTGGGAAATGAATCGTCAGTCTATATTTGGTTCAGAATACAGGATGCTTGGGACTGGTGCACGGGGATGATCCAGAGAGCTGATGTGGAGTGGGAGGTGGGGGGGGGTGGTTTAAGATTGGGAACTCATGTACACCTGAGATGAAAAAAAAATAAAAATAAAATATCATTTTCTGGGGAAAAAAAAAAAACTTAGCAAAGCTAACTTTTAGGATCTTTAATTTCACAAACAACTGTCAGATTTTAAGTGTTATCAATATTCTCATATAAAGATTTTCAAATGCAAAGAATAAAGCAAAGAGAGTTTCAGAAGGGGCAATTCTCTTATACAGAGTTTAGCGGAATATACTTTATTTCATAGTCTATTATCAGAGCACACAAGATAAAATACACTTTTCTACAACAAACACTGTGAAGGAATTCAGCATAAATGCTAGGTCTATTCCTACAACTATTTGAGACAAAATAGACAGAAGGTGGGAGTTCAGTTTCATTCAGACATCTGCTTGGTTTTATGTGAACAGAATCTAAAAGAACTATATACTCTGAGATGTCTAAACAAGTGCCTTCACCCTGTCACATTCACATTCTCCCTCACTGCCCAGCACTTGTCACTGCCCTTCTGTCTTTCTCCTTCAACTCTCAAAATCAGGATGAGTCACAGTCCCAAGAAATAAGACACTGTGTACAGTTAATTTACCTGCACTGGTTCCTATTCATTTTGCTAATTACCCAAATCAATGCTCAGAAGTAGAAGGGGAATGCCCTAAACTTTAATGATAAACAGCTTCCTATGAAGGGAGAGGATAAGGGACTGAGACTCTTTAATCCCATTCTTTCTCCACTTGGTCAATTTAGACACATATGATGAATGATATACTCAAAAGTTAACCTACTATGTAAATATCAATAGACACTTGCCTTCTAGTTTGGCATCCTATATTGCTTACATCTCTCTCCTCAAAGGGAAATAACTCTCTATTTAATACATAACTCTATTAAACTACAATACAGAGAAATCATATGGAATATTTCAAATGTATAGCCCTAAAAAGACTAAATTTACTTTAAAAAATGTTTTGCCACAAGCATTTGCATTGGAACAATTATTATTTAAAGTTAGAAGACATTTTTTTTCCCTGTTTAGAAATTTACTTTTCATTTAAGCTATACTCTCTTTGTTAGAAAACTAGTCAGGAAACAATAAATCCCTGTTAAGGAAAAATTAACTACAAATGCCAAGAGTTTGCTTACATGGAAAACAAGAAAACAGTACATGCTTATGGGGCCTGTACTTAAGGATTTCAGATTAGCTCATTAGTTACAATTTCATGTCTATATCCTTGGCAACTTCTATTGGAATCTCTTGTTAAAATATGAATCTCTCAAAACAAAGAGTATTTACACTAATGCCCACAAAGTAAACCCAGTGAACACCTTCCCACTTTAAAGCTAAGTTGAGTGGCCCTTTAAGAAATAGTTTAATTCATTATTTCACTCCTCTCATGTATGCAAAACATAGGAGGCAGATGTCTGATTTGTCTGCCACCAAATATACTCATTAATCCTGTCTTTTTTCAAATCTGTTAGTCTACCCATGAAAAGCAAGGCTTGACCCTAAAGCCAAGATGGCTGATGGAGTGAAAAGGCTGGAGAATGTTATCCCGGGAAACAAAAGAGAAGCAAAGGGAGCAAAAAATACAAATTTACACACCAAGGCGGAAGAAAGGGTGATAACTGGAATACCGAACATTCCTCGCCCAATCAAAAATAAATTTAAAAAAAAAAAAAAAGTACATAGGCCTCTGGTTGGAAGTAAAAAAAACTAAAGGATAAAACTAGAGGATGACGGTTTTTCAACCTGGAAAATTGAAGACAGAATGAGAGGGTCATTTTACCTGCCAGTCCTCCGCTCCTCACTCTGTCTCCTTTCTTCTGCTTATTATTTCCCAGGTTCGTCTTTCTCCTTAATTCTTTCTCCTGAAAAGCTGTTCTCTTTTCTTCTCCTCCCTCTCAAGTCTTTAGACCATCCCCCTTCACTCTTGTGGAGAGACTCCCAACCTGCTGACAGTGAAGGATGGCCATGCAGAGGCACACAATGGCAGGCGCAGGCATGTCATCAGCCTTGCAGCTGGCCTTTGAAAGAAATAACCAAAGCCTAAGCCTGACCTGAGGGAGGCCGATTTAATTAAGATCACAGCAAAGGGCAGAGCTGCCTGTGGGCTGCAGGGACGAAGCTTTAAGATGCTCTTCCAGAAGAAAAATGCAAGAAAGTCCTGGTAGCAGAATGTTGAAAGGTGGGAAAAAAGAAAAGACGATAGAGATGTGTTTGATAAGTAAGCATAACTGTACCGAAAGTTTATAATCAAGTGATATACAGACATCAAAATGCAAAGACAGTAGGAAACATGTAGCAAGTATGTTTTGACATGCCTTTCAAAAGAAGAAATATTCCAGATGAATAACGCGATGACCAGACTGAAGTGATTCAGGCTACTCAATTCAGCAACAAAGCAAATTTCCTATTAACAATAGGCCTAGGACCATAATCCTCATGTGTAATTTTTTTACCTATACAACATAGTCTATTTTTAACACAGTATACCTAAGAGAAAAGCCTTATCAAATGGGGAATGTGTACGGGCTTTGGCATCACTTATGAGACAAAGATTTTGTGAAGATTGGGATCCAGTAATACAAAAAAATATACATGATCTCTACCTTAAAGGAGCTCATAGTCTAGTGGGGGGAGTGAAGGAGCTCACAGACTAGTGTCGGGGGTCAGAGGGTGGGGGCAAAGGAGCTCAAGGTCTAGTGTTGGAGGAGGGGGTCTGGCCTGACACAGGTAAACAAGTAATAACAATACACACTGAGGCAAAGACACTAGGCTGGTGTGTCTAAAGAGGTGATAGTCTGATTTTATTTAATTCCAAACTGACTTACCCAAACATATACCATCAGACTACTGCTAATAGCTTCCTTCGTATGTGTGAACTAAAATTTACCTCTGAATTTTGCCCCTAAAATGACAACACATTGTCCAGCAATAACCAGTATAGGGAGAAAACAACAAACTCATGAGGTCTTTCATATTCTCTGACAGGCTGGCTGGTGGGTGTCATCCACAGGGGAGTTCCTGGCCAAAATATTAATACAAAAGAATTACAGTCCCTGTCCTCCTAGGGCCTGTGAAAACTAGGCCTACTATAGGGACCATATTACACCTCCTCCACGGTCTCTTTGACATTCGTCGAATTCAAGAGTACCAGAGAGTGAAAAGGTAGGACCTCCACTGAACGAGCAATTACTCAGAGCTAGACTAGAGCAGAGACTGGACTCTGCATGGCTGAACAGGGACAGAATACAGCCAGCAGAAGAAGGCAAACAGGGGCTGAGTGATGAGCTCACGTGCCACGAACACAGTCCAGGAGCAAGAAGAAATACTTTAAGGCTAAGGCCAAGCTCAAATGACATGGCAACCAGACAGCTGGGGAAAGTTATCCAAAGACTGACCATATATTGTGAAGGGTGGCCATATCATAAGGACAGTGTCTAAACCAGCAGGCACTTGGGAAAACAGCAACAACATCCATCGAAAGATGTCATTAATCACGCAGAGAAGACGATTCATCTCTCATCTGGCCTTTTCTCCTATACTTTCATACACAGCCCACTGCCTACCAAATTGCTAGCTTCTCAGCATTACTGGCACATCATTCTATGACATTGGATGGCGAGGGGATGGCTATGACTAAGCATCTATTAAACAATTAAAGCCATATCTTTTGCATTAATGAAGTATAATATTTTTTAAATCCTCATGTGTGTATGTTCAGTTGTGTCTGACTCTTTGTGGCTCTATGGACTATAGCCCACCAGGCTCTTCCATGGGATTCTCCAGGCAAGAGTACTTGCCATGCCCTCCTCCAGGGGATCCTCCCAACACAGGGATAGGTCTCTTGCATTGCAGGCAGATTCTTTACCACTGAGCCACCGGGGAAGCAAAAACAATGTTATATGTGTGGGGGGGTTTTTTTAGCCACATTTTTTTTTAATGATTCATTTTTTTCATTCCTTCTGAAACAGGAATCAGGCATTTGTCCTTATGCTACACTTAATTTTTCCAATCCCTAAAATATTAAAATGAACTTTCTAACTTAGATGTGTGTTTAAAAAAAAAGCTCATTTATTCTTCAGGAAAATGAGTCACTATAAACAGACCATTACGATAAAAGAAAGCTTGTAGTCTTAAGTTATAAACCAGTAATTAGGCAAGAGCCCCCAAATCAATAATAATTTTATTCTTCAGAGACACTTAGTATTCAGACATGACTAGGACATCTAGTTTGTGGAGAATATGCATATATTCTAATACTTACATCAAACTCAGAGTCAATGAGCATAATTCTTTTCTTGGTTGCTCCATATGGATTGTCTCAAACTGCAACCTTTTCAGGCAACAACAATGTTGCTTCCAGCCACACTTCTAAAGGCAATGTTAAAGTCAAGAGGAGCCTGGTGGGCTACAGTCCATGGTGTCACAGAGTTGGACACGACTGAGCAAGTAAGCACAGCAAAGCTAAGATCACCACAAGCTATCCTAGGCAAACTTTTCATAATATAAAATCTCATAAAATGCTGCCAAGTTTTTATTTATAGTCCAAATGAAGATGAAGCACTGATAAATGTAAAAGATTAATCACTTGTCATCATGTAATGAAAAGAAATATCTTGTTAGAAGCCTGATTAGTCTAATAATAATTTCAGAGTAGATTTGCCTACTAGATCAAGGACTCATTTATTGGGAAACAGGAATTCTATGTTTCAAGTCATACACAGCTTCGAGTCTGCTTCACTTTTTGTAAAGAGACATTTTAATAAAGACCCTATGCCTCACACATCTTTGTATCATTCACAGCAACTTGCCAGTGCCTTGAACATCTTAGGAATGTAATCAGATATTTGCTGAACATAGTTTCTAACAAGCAGTATTAAAGTCTTCTCAAAGCAAGTACAGTGAAAACAAAAGAACATGCAAACCTGTTTCTAACATGTTTTTATCATATGATTCAAACACAAATCTGAATAATGTTCCCAGGAACTTGCTTCTTTTTAAAAATGTGCCCTTCAACAATACTTTAAGTTGGTATACTATTTATGGAAAATGCAAGTAAAGTTAACATGCTTTTACACTTAGTTCCTTATTTGACAAATTTATTGCAAGTTAGCTTCACCCACTCTGTGCACCATACCACATCTAGATTCTCGCAAATGAAACAGAAGGTATAGCGTCTGCCTTAAACTTGGGTGCAATGGGTTTATAAGCCCAAATGCAAGTTATTTCACTATTAAAACATTAAAATAACTAAGTTCTAACAAAACCAAACAGGAGCATAATAGAATATATTGGAGAAAAAGAAAAAACGCTGGCTGAAAATAGGGACAAAGGGGTTCTTGTCCCCACTCAGCCATTAATTTACTACATGACCTTACCTAATTAGTTAGCCTCTGTGGGTCTCAACTTCCTCATTTTAATATTATTTTTGAAGCCCATTAAACTGCATGTCAAGACTCAGCATGTAACTGTCCTGAGAACTGATTTATAGTCATGCCACCCTTCCCCCTAAAAAGTCACATGTAACATGGCAGTTTTAAATAGCTGAGTATGGATTTCTATCAAAGGCAATTTATTAAAATGTCAGATGAGCTTAAGTCTATTTCAAGTGGAGAATTAAGGCACATATATTAAAGCAAGTACTGTTTACAGATTCAAGTTTCACCTAGACAGCAGCTGTTGCTATTGAGAGCACAGTCTTTAACAGAGTAGTTGAAAATTATATCTCTTTACAAATGGAGAAAACTATTAAGGGTGATTTTCATGGTCTCAGAAAACACAGATGCATAGCTTTTTGTTAGGATCAAGAAAAGGAGAAGAACAAGCCTGGCTTGGGAGGCAGGGAGGAGAACACGGAAGTTTTACAGTACACACCCAGACAAGCCCCTCTCATTTAATGTACTATACTAGACAGCCCTTCCTTCTAATTAGCGTTCACAACCCAAACGCAATGAAAAGATTTCCTATGGCTGAGATGAAGATGGGGGGGAGCAAGTGAGCTTCATCATATGACAACAGCTGAAGACTTACACTCAAGATGGGATTCAGATCCCTCAGGAATGGGCCAATAAAATAGACATCTGTGACTGAGACCAATTACACTAAGATATAAACTGTATCTATTTACAGCTGTTAAAAAAAAGGACGTATTTTGAAAGTACCAAACAGCACTAGCTTATATGGTAAGTAAGTAAGTAAAGTCACTCAGTCGTCTCCAACTCTTTGTGACCCCATGAACTTCCAGGCAATACTGGAGTGGGTTGCCATTTCCTTCTCCAGGGGATCTTCCCGACCCAGGGATTGAACCCGGGTACCGTCTGAGCCAGGGATCATATATATAGCAAATTAAATCAAAGTTAATCCTCAAAGAATTTCATAATGTCATTTTACAGGTGAAGAAACAATTATGTGAAGAATCAGGGGATTTGCCCGATAAGCAAATGGTTAATTGTCAGAGCCTTGTTTTCAACTCAATTCTGACTTCAAGTCCTCCAATCTTTATATTTCAAAATGGTACTCTAACATCAGTTTCCAGCCCCTACTATTTTGTCTGATTTGGCAAATTTTATTTTTTCACTAAATTGCTTCCCCCTCCCATTCCCGTTCAGATCCTCCTCTGGGTTACTAAAGCATTCTATGCATAATTCTCCACTTACTGGGCCTTCTAATTGTTCACTTCCTTTAGCCCCAGAATAGACTCATTTCTTCAACAGTAGAGATTGTTTTATCTTTCTTTATCTCCTTTATAGATGGAGGCCATCTTTCTTTATAGATCATGACCTCTCAAATTTCAACCATTTCATCTAACTCCCTCTCTCTACCAAAAAGAACACTCCACCAAGAGAGTGGGCAATCAGATTGCTTCCAGACAGCATGACATACAATAGGTGGTTAACAATTGTTAGCTGAAGGGATGGTGGGTGGACGGTGGATGATGCAATACTTGTAAGTATTTTACAGCACTTTACAAGGTCTGTATTTACATACAGCATCTCCTATGAGTCTAAAACTGTTAATTTGATAATGAAAATTTAAGTTTTCTTGCCCGACATCTGGTTCATCATTCTCAGTTGCAGAAACCTGCCCAGAGGCACTTAGCTAGTAAGTAGTAAACTTTCAACTTCAGAAATTGCCCACAAGCCTACCCCGCTCTCTTGCTTTGTTTCCTTTTCATTTCAAACATAGCTGAGAACAGGCTTGATTATGTCTATCGGAACATGAATAAGGTGTTGTCCCATACTGGTTTCCTGTTGTGAAATCTGAGACTTTTGAAAATGTGAAGGGTTGGTTACTGGCCAGATGGAGAAAAGAGACTTTACTCAGACAATTAGCTGTGACAAAGGAAATCTAAACAAGTACCATGTAAGAATTTATTGATTCAAATTTTCCTGTCCACATACACAGTGCCCAGTCCTCAGCCTGCTTGCTCATTCACAGACTGTTAAAGAGGAACAGGTGATGACTCAGAACTCACTTTTAACATTACTTTTCTGAGCCTCTAAACACATTAAGGTAAAACAGCATCAAGTGGACTGAACTGAAGAAACTACAAGACTTTAAGTTACACACACACACACTCATCCTGCAGAGATGAGAGGTGTGATTTTATTGCATAGGATAAAGCACCAGAAGGTGCTACCCAATCCTTACTAAGAAAGTGAGTGAGTGAGTGTTGTGTCCATGGAATTCTCCAGGCCAGAACACTGGAGTGGGTAGCCTTTCCCTTCTCCAAGGGATCTTCCCAACCCAGGGATCGAACCCAGGTCTCCCACATTGCAGGCAGATTCTTTACCAGCTGAGCCACAAGGGAAGCCCTTACTAAGGGAAGCCCATACTAAGCAGAAGAAACGCACTCTCTCCTATTTCGCCCTGAAATGCAAACTCTTTTGGAACTCTGAGTAGCTAATCAGACACAACCAAAGTGTGCTCCCCGACCAATTCTGAAAATAGCAAGCTTCTTCCTTCAAGGGTCAAACAAACATTAATAGCTCCATTCTAGCCAACCAAAGAACCATAAGGCTAATATTTTAAATGTACTGGTTTTCAAAACAGAGGCGTTTCCAACAGGTAAGCAGGCTGTTTTGAGGATTCAGTCCTCCTTCAGCTTAAGTGAAACTTCCCTTCATCCCCCTTCCTCTGAATCATTCTCACTTTGTTCTGGGAAGAGCTACAGAAAGTAGCATCTGCACACTCTCAACACATGAAATTATGCAATATCGCATCACAATCACACTTAAGAAGGGGAGTGAATATAAACCAGTGAGTGACTCCTGTGCAGAATGAAAGTTCTTAAAATTATGAAGCACTCTTTTTGTAACCCCTAGTGCTGATGAAAGGAGACATATATCAAAGTCTGTTTTCCTAACCTAATGCGGAGAATTTAAGTGAGTGGCTTCCGCTCCACGGGAAATCTGGTGACACAAATCAACCTTCAGCAGAGAGCATCCAGGGACGTCAGAGCCTTAGTTTTATTGCAAGGAGTGCAGCAATCAGCATTAACTGCAGCACTCAGGGGTCCTCGCAGAATCAGATCCCCTTCTTTTGCCAAGACCTCCCAACTTTGCGTTGGAAAGCTAGAAGTGGAGGATCCAGTGCTAAGCCTTTCCCCAGCTTTAAAGAAAGCCGCACGAGATCTTAAAGAATCGCCCCACCTTAACTAACAGAAACTAGGGTGGGGGACAATGGGGGTGGAAACTAACCCAGCGGAATAGAGACAAAGATCACCCCAAACGCGTACGCGCGCGCGCACTGAAGCCGAAAGTCTGCAACGCACATTCCACCAATCTTTCACNTTGGTGATGGACAGGGAAGCCTGGCGTGCTGCAGTCCATGGGGGTCACAAAGAGTCGGACATGACTAAGCAACTGAACTGAACTGAAAAGTAAAATGTCCAGAACCATGCCTTGCAAAGACAGGACAGGAACTGTGTCACCCTGTATGGTAGGCTAAAAAACAGTCCCCCCAAATATCAGATTTAAATTACTAGAACCTGGCAATGTCCCCTTATATAGAAACAGAGTTTATACACATTAAGGATCCTGAGTTTAAAAGATTATCCTGGGTTTTCAGGGTAAGCCCTTGCTGCAATCATATGTATCCTTACAAAAGGAAGGCAGAGAGGAAAAGGCAATGTGACCAGGAAGGCAGGGATTGGAGTGATGCAGTCAAGGAATGCCAGCAGTAACCAGAAGCTGGAGGAGACAAGGAAGGATTCTCCCCTGGGACCTCCATAGGGCTAGCAGTCCTGTTCTCACCTTGATTTCAGACTTCTGGCCTCCAGGAGCCTTAGAGAATAAACTTCTGTTGTCCTAAGAGCCCACATTTGTAGTAATGTATTATAGCAGCCACAGGGAACAAATATAACCCAGTGCCAACTTTATATTAAAATGCTCATTTTCTGAATCTTTATTATGTGTCGAGCACTTTGTTTAAAGTTGGGACACCTCATATAATCCTCCCAATTTTAGAGATGAAGATAGTGAGACTCAAAGTTTAAGGAGCCTGCCAAGTACACACAGCAAGAGCCTATTGGAATAAAGTCAGCCAACAACTCAAAAATCAAAAACGGTAATTAAAAGTTTACATAAACGATTGTAATGGCAGCTTTGGTTTTAAAGAGATCTTATTTCTGTAACCTATGTATGCCTGCACTCTCAGCTGCTCAGTCATGTCCAATTCTTTGTGACACTATGGACCGTAGCCTACCAGACTCCATTGTCCATGGTATTCTCCACGCAAGAATACTGGAATNTTTACATAAACGATTGTAATGGCAGCTTTGGTTTTAAAGAGATCTTATTTCTGTAACCTATGTATGCCTGCACTCTCAGCTGCTCAGTCATGTCCAATTCTTTGTGACACTATGGACCGTAGCCTACCAGACTCCATTGTCCATGGTATTCTCCACGCAAGAATACTGGAATGGGTTACCATGCCCTCCTCCAGGGGATCTTCCAGATCCAGGGAGCGAACCCGTATCTCTTACATCTCTCCTGCAATTGCAGGCAGGTTCTTTACCACTAGTATCACCTGGGAAGCCCCTCTATAACCTATATATATATTACCAAAACCAAAGAAAATGGATGTTGACAACAGGGGAGGCTGTGCATGTGAAAGGAAGGCAAGGGATATAGGGGGACTCATGGCATTTTCTGCTTTGTGTTGTGAACCTCAGTTCAGTTCAGTTGCTCGGTTGTGTCCGACTCTTTGCGACCCCATGAATCGCAGCATGCCAGGCCTCCCTGTCCATCACCATCTCCCAGAGTTCACTCAGACTCACATCCATAGAGTCAGTGATGCCATCCAGCCATCTTATCCTCGGTCGTCGCCTTCTGCTCCTGCCCCCAATCCCTCCCAGTATCAGAGTCTTTTCCAATGAGTCAACTCTTCACATGAGGTGGCCAAAGTACTGGAGTTTCAGCTTTAGCATCATTCCTTCCAAAGAAATCCCAGGGCTGATCTCCTTCAGAATGGACTGGTTGGATCTCCTTGCAGTCCAAGGGACTCTCAAGAGTCTTCTCCAACACCACAGTTCAAAAGCATCAATTCTTCAGCACTCAGCCTTCTTCACAGTCCAACTCTCACATCCATACGTGACCACAGGAAAAACCATAGCCTTGACTAGATGGACCTTAGTTGACAAAGTAATATCTCTGCTTTTGAATATGCTGTCTAGGTTGGTCATGACTTTTCTTCCAAGGAGTAAGTGTCTTTTGATTTCATGGCTGCAGTCACCATCTGCAGTAATTTTGGAGCCCCCCAAAATAAAATCTGACACTATTTCCACTGTTTCCCCATCTATTTCCCATGAAGTGATGGGACCAGGTGCCATGATCTTCGTTTTCTGAATGTTGAGCTTTAAGCCAGCTTTTTCACTCTCCTCTTTCACTTTCATCAAGAGGCTTTTTAGTTCCTCTTCACTTTCTGCCATAAGGGTGGTGTCATCTGCATATCTGAGGTTACTGATATTTCTCCCAGCAATCTTGATTCCAGCTTGTGCTTCTTCCAGTCCAGCGTTTCTCATGATGTACTCTGCATATAAGTTAAATAAGTTGTGAGCTTAATGATGCTCTAAATAAATTCAATTAACAAAAACAAAAAAGTGGAGGGGGGAGCAGGTTAAATCTTTGTGTAAACTACCTTTGAGAATTTTATTAACTTTTGTTCTTAGAAATTTATCTGAAATATGAAAAATCATAGGTCTTTAAGAAACAAACAAAAAAAGGATGGTTTTGAAACTAATGTGAAAGGACATTACAAAGGAGACAAAACAAACTGAGGGGTCACAGAATGGAATTGATGTTGTCACCGATTGGGTCCCCAGGGAAGCAGGCTCTGAGACAGAGTGGCAGGACGGTTATTAAAGAATGCTCATGGGGTTGACACCTGTGGAGGGTGCAACAGGAAGCAGGATGGAACAGAGGGAGAAGTGGAGCGTCAACGTAAACCCAACAACAGGCTCAGCAGACCTCCCTTTGAGGCCTGCAGCTAGCCTGACTCATAGGAGGTATTGGACCTACATGTCTGGACCTTTATACAGCCTTCTGAATTAGTCATTGGATCTGGTACTTCCTGGGGAGTAGCATGCCCTGGAGAAGGTGACTCAGCAGCTGAGGCAGTCCCTGAAAGGCCCAGCTGTTGACAGCACTCAGAGCTGGACCGCATGTCCTCCCTTGAAGGCAGATCTGGCTGGTGAACTCCATGTCACCCACTCACACAATGGTGACACCCTCACTCTCACCATTGTGCTCTCCTTCCCATGTGAGGAGGAAAAGCCCCAGGGTAAGTGGAATGATACTCATCCTATATTTTTTGATTCCTGGTGGTGGCAGTGCTCACAGTCATGAGGAAGGGTAGCACACTGGCTAAGCCTTGAGGCCCTGCAGTCAGATTGTCTGGGTTAGAAGCAGAGTGCATAGCTCAACTGAACGTGATGCCTCTGTGCCTCAGTTTCTTTATTTTAAAATGGGAATAAACAGAGGATGAGATCATTGGATGGCATCACCGACTCAATGGACATGAGCACAAGCAAACTCTGGGAGATAGTGAAGGACAGGGAAGCCTGGTATGCTGCAGTCCACAGGGCTGAACTGAGTGGGACACGACCTAGCAACTGAACAAACAGTACCTAGCCCATAGAGTCATTATGAGAATTAAATCTGGTGATGCTCGAAAGAGTTTATCTGCACACCTCACAAGTGTTGAGCAAATTGCTTTATGGGTGTCTTTGGTCATTTCTTCTTTAGCCTTCCATGATTTGCTAAATTGGAATCTTATATCACAACCTGCGGTTAGGAAGCTGAATGCCCTTGGATCCAGGCTGGAGGTGAAGGCCATGAGATACATGCAATGAACATTACCTAAAGCAGTGGTCCCCAACCTCAGCAGCAGTCTTGGATTAGAAATAAAGCACACAATATATGTAATGCACTTGAATCAACCCCAAAACACCCCTCCCACCCCATGGGGCCAAAAAGATTGGGACTGCTGACCTAAAGGACATTACAACTTTCCTTTAAATGATGAGAAACAGCAGTCAGACTCCAAATATGTCTTTTTCTTGCAAATCTCTCTGGCTTCCCTCTTCACATATCTCTGGAATGCCACTTCTCCTACTCTGTATTTTGACTTCCATAGGATTTTCCAGGCATTTCCTTCTCCAGGGGATCTTCCTGACCCAGGGGTTGAACCCAGGTTTCCTGCAGGAGGTCTTCTGCCTTGCAGGCAGGTTCTTTACCAACTGAGCCACCTGGGAAGCTAGTACCTTGACTGGCCCAACCGTATACTATACTTGCCACTATCCTTTTCCCTCTCCTGAGTTGTAGCAAATGTCACCCTCTCTGAGAACATTCTAGGGTCACCAGTGAGGGCCTCCTCTCAGCTCCAATGGCTCTGCACACTCATCTGCTACAACCATTTACCACAATGCACTGTGATTATCACACAGGACTCCCTCCCAGCTATTCCCATCCCCTCTATTCCCTCACAGCTGCTAAATTGGGGACCTGAAGATTCAGAGATTTGAGATTGATCTTTACTCATTTTTAAATCCTCAGGGCATCAGTTGTTGAGTGACACCGCTCACTGAGTGGATGACAAAGTTCACAGAGCCCCTCAAGAGAGGCCAGGAGAGCAGAGGACCAGATACCATGATTTGGAAACAGTCTGTACAGCTTCATGCTCAGCATTTCAGTGCCTCTTCTTGCTCTACATTTTCCAGCTCCAAACCCTTTTAAGACAGAACCTCTCTTGACTATCACCCACTCTTTCCCTCTCTGTTTTCCCCAAGGCTGTAGAAACTAATTCCTACAAACAGCCTTTCATTCTATGAGGGTCTGAACAGATCTTTTTTAAACCATGTTTTTCTGTCCATACTTGTTCCCAGTTACATTTTGGTGGAAGATATGGATGGAAATGATTCTCCAGATGACTCATGCTTCACTAGGAAGGCACTGATATGCTGTTTGCCATCCTCACAGTAATTAAAAGTCTTAGAGGAACTTTCCTCCCAGTGACCCATTACAATGACATTACAGAATATTAGTGTAACCTTTCTCTGCTCTAATACAGCTGAGTGTCTACAAAAACATCTTTTCTTTCTTTATGTCCTTCCATTGAGCCAACCTCATTCTCACACTTCATCAGCTTGTTATAAGGACTATATATATTTTCAGTTCAACTCTCTGGATACCTGCTTTATTTCCCCCTCTTTTTTTTTTTTTTTTGGCCACACCATGCAGTATGTAGGATCTTAGTTCCCCGACCAGAGATTGTATCCAAGTCCACTGCAGAGTCCTAACCACTGGACTGGACTGCCAGGGAATTCCCCTAGGTTCTTACTTTAAAGTATCAATATGATGTAAGCAATTCAGATATAGCTAAAATTCTGACAGTCATTTCAGAGAAAGGAAAAAAATATGTATTTTCTTTGAAGCCTCTAAATTCTGTTAACTATGGAGGAATTAATTATCTTTTCTTTTTTCTATTAAATAACATGACTTTTCACTCTGGAAAAAAAATGATATCCCATCCTGATTCCTTCAGATTTTTCACAAAACCCTCTTACGTTATATGCCCTTAGTATTTTTCTATTTTAAGGCCTTTACAGGCATCTTTATATAACTGATATTGCTTTGCTGCTGGCACCCAAACCAGCAGCATTTCCCCAGTTGTCTTATTTGACAATTGAGGACACTGCCCCTAAGAAAGGAAATGAGTAGCCTGAGGTCACTCAGCTAGAATGAAGTTGCTAAAACTGTAAGAGTTGCTACTGTTGGGACTTCCCTGGTGGTCAGCTGGCTAAGACTCCACACTCCCAATGCAGGGGACCTGGGTTTGATTCCTGGTCAGGGAACTAGAGCCCATCTGCCATACTAAGATCCCAAAACTAAAGGCCACAACTAAAGATCCCGCATACCGCAACAAAAATGAAAAGATCTTACGTGCCCTAACTAAGACCTGTCCCACCCAAATAAAGAAAGAATTGTTTTTAAAAAAGAGGGTTGCTACTGCTGTTTTGGATTAAAATTTTCTTATATAATGTCTAAAATATATTCAGTATTGCTGCCACTATTTTATGTTTGCTNATTCGGGTCTTGGTGATCTGTGAAGCGACGTCTCCCGTGATTAGGCCGTTCAGGGCCTAACAATTTCACTTATTCTATTTTTCTATGGACTTACATTTTCCTAGTAAAAGAAAAACTGTTGAGGAAAAGTGACACGTTCTCCTTTTACATGTAAATATCTTTTTAAAGAGGTTTTTTTTTGTGTGCTTTTACCTTTTCCTTGGCTCCCTTTCAGTGTATAAAAACTGTGTGACACCTGAGTGGAGGAAAAAGCCTGACCTCATATTTGGCTGAAATTTTACAGTTATAACTGTCTTTAGACACATCCCACCCTGCAGAACTCCGATTACAAGTGGGAGCTTAATACATTGAATGTGAAACAGATTTTTCAGAAAAGAAAAAAAAAAAAATCCTCTAAAGGGTTGTTTTCTTCTTGCTTGCTTTTCATTTTTAATTTCAAACTTACAATAGGAGTTGCAAGAACGCTAGGAACCACCCTTGTGTATTCTTCATTTATGTTCTTCAATTATTAACACTTTGCCACATTTGTTCATCTCTCTATCTACAGATTACCTGTATTTTTTCTGAACCATTTGAAATAAATGGCGTGTGTCATGCCATTTTACCCCTAACTACTTCATTGTATATCTCAGGGAAACAGACATTTTTTTTTTACAGAACAACAGTGTAATGACAAAATTCAGAAATTTTGGCATCAGTTCAGTTCAGTTCAGTCGCTAAGTCGTGTCCAACTCTTTGCAACCCCATGGACTCTGGCATGCCAGGTTTCCCTGTCCATCACCAACTCCCGGAGTGTGTTCAAACTCATGTCCATTGAGTCGGTGATGCCATCCAGCCATCTCTTCCTCTGTTGTCCCCTTCTCCTCCTTCCTTCAATCTTTCCCAACATCAGGGTCTTTTCCAATGAGTCAGTTCTTCACATCAGGTGGCCAAAGTATTAGAGTTTCAGCTTCAGCATCAGTCCTTCCAGTGAATATTCAGGCCTGATTTCCTTGAGGATGGACTGGTTGGATCTTCTTGCAGTCAGAGGGACTCTCAAGAGTCTTCTCCAACACCACAGTTTGAAATTTTGGCATAGAGTCTGTATGCTAATTTCTCCAGCTAGGCAAACAATGTCATTTACAGAACTCCACCCACCACCCCCCCACCAAATCTGAATCCAGGATCCAGTCTAGGATCATCCATAGCCTCTGCTTGCCACTGGTTTCTTTAGTTTCTCCAACTCTGGAGCAGTCCCTTAGTCTTTCATTCCTCTTTCTGGATATGAACAATGAAGAGTACAGGCGAGTTGTTTTGTATAATCTCCCTTAATACATGCAAGATAATAATAATAATGATAACTCTCATTGACTGTGATACCAAGTATTTTATCAATTCAATCTGTATCTTCTCCAGGAAAAGCTAGAATTACATTTATAAGAGAAGAGAAAGTTTTAACTGTTAAACCGTGAAAGTATATATAATGAGCATTATTCTTTGACAGATGGTTCAGAGAGGCTCCACTGGTGAATAAGTTTATTTAAATAAATTTGCATGGCAATAGGGACTTTGCTGATGGTCCAGTGGCTAAGACTCCACTCCCAATGCTCTGGTCCTGGTTTGATCCCTGATCAGGGCTTCCTAGGTGGTGCAGTGGTAAAGAATCTGTTTGCCAATGCAGGAGACCTGGGTTCAATCCCTGGGTCAGAAAGATCCTCTGGAGGAGGAAATGGCAACCTATTCCAGTATTCTTGCCAGGAAAATCCCATGGACAGAGGAGCCTGGCAGGTTACAGTCCATGGGGTAGCAAAGAGTTCAACATAACTGAGCAGCTCAGCACAATAAAATAGCATACGAGATGGGGAACCAGATCCCACATGCCACAACTAAGAGTTTGCATGCCTCATCAAAGTTTGAAGATCCTGCATGACACGACTAAGGCCTGGTGCAGCCAGATAAATAAATTAGTTTTTTTTAAATTTACATGGTAATATCAGGTTTAAACTGGGCAAAAAGATAACCAATGACTATAATAATTCAGCACTAAAACATATTACTAAGGGAATCTTTAGTGATCTCTAAATGTTGAGGTTTCTTTTCTTTTAATTGAATCAATTTTAATTATCTTACTTTTAAAAACACTGTAAATCTTTCCTTACCTGATATGTGTAAGAAACGTTTATGGAAAAGCAAAAAATCACATTATAACTTAAGATATCTTTCAGAATATGGATTCTTAAAAAGAACCTTAGCGATCATCCAATTCAGCTTCTTGTTTTACAGAAAAGGAGACTAAAACCCAAAATATATCCAACAGAAATAATCAGACAAGTGCACATGGGTGTCTTACAAGGAAATGCATCCAGTACTGTTTAGAATAAGGAGAATACTGGGAAGGAAATGATCTCAATATCTATCAATGAGGAGTTGGTTTTTTTTTGATTATTTTGTCAATACATTAGATTCTTTGTAGCTATTAAATAATAATGCAAATGTATATTTAATGAAAGATGGCCATCATATATAAAATGGAAAAGCAAAACTCTAAAATAGTATGTGTAGTATATTTCCATTTTTGTAAAAGTAAATGTGTATGCGTGTTTTCAACTCTCTCTTTCCAAGAGAGTTGAAAATGTTGAAAATGTCTGCAAATAAGTATACCAGAATATCACTAGTGATGGCCTCTAAGGAACACTATAATTGACTTCAACTGACTTTTTCATATTTAGTAAAGTGTGACTATTTGTAAAATAAAGTTATTTTCATTGCAGGAAGAAGCAAATATATTTTTTCATTTTCACTTTTACTAGTGAACATTCACCACCAGCAAAAGTGTGTTAAGTAATGTACAAACTTCTTACTGGAGGCATTATTCTTAATGTCCAAGATCAGAAAAGATAGCAGGGAAGAAAGTCATACCAACAGTGTATTTGAAAATGGAATTATGTCATTAGGGTTAGAATGTAAAGAGAAAATAGAATGTGTCTGTGTCAATTGAGAAATGACATGCCATTTGGAAATTTTGGATGGATGGATGGACTTCAACATGTATAAATGTGCATGGAATATCATTCCATAAAGAACTAGAGGTCAGTGGGAGAACAGATGGACTGCTAGATTTGATCCTAAGCTTTCAGACTTTAGTATTTATGGCCAACTTTACAGTCACTCACCCTGCTTATTTAACTTGTATGCAGAGTACATCAGGAGAAATGCTGGGCTGGATGAAGTACAAGCTGGAATCAAGATTAGAGGGCTGGATGAAGTACAAGCTGGAATCAAGATTACAGGGAGAAATATCAATAACCTCAGATATGCAGACGACACCACCCTTATGACAGAAAGCGACAAAGAACTAAAGTGCCTCTTGATAAAAATGAAAGAGGAGAGTGAAAAAGTTGGCTTAAAATTCAACATTCAAAAAACTAATTTCACAGCATCTGGTTCCATCATTTCATGGCAAATAGATGAGGAAACAATGGAAACTGTGACAGACTTTATTTTGGGGGGCTCCAAAATCACTGCAGATGGTGACTGCAGCCATGACATTAAAAGACACTTACTCCTTGGAAGGAAAGTTATGATCAACCTAGACAGCGTATTAAAAAGTGGAGACATTACGTTGCCAATAAAGGTCCATCTAGTCAAAGCTAGGTTTCTCCAGTAGTCATGTATGGATGTGAGAGTTGGACTATAAAGAAAGCTGAGCACCAAAGAATTGATGCTTTTAAACCATGGTGTTGGTGAAGACTCTTGAGAATCCCTTGGACTGCAAGGAGATCCAACCAGTCCATCCTAAAGGAAATCAGTTCTGTATATTCACTGGAAGGACTTTTGCTGAAGCTGAAACTCCAATACTTTGGCCATCTGATGTGAAGAACTGACTCATTTGAAAGATTGAAGGCAGGAGGAGAAGGCGACGACAGAGGATCAGATGGTTGGATGGCATCACTGACTCAATGGACATGAGTTTGAGTAAACTCCGGGAGTTGGTGATGGACAGGGAGGCCTGGTGTGCTGCAATTCACGGGGTTGCAAAGAGTTGGACATGACTGAGCAACTGAACTGAACTGAACTGATCCTCTCTTTGGGCTTCCCAGGTGGCACTAGTGGTAAAGAACCTGTCTGATGATGCAGGAAACAAAAGAAACACAAGTTCAATCCCTGGGTCAGGAAGATCCCCTGGCGTAGGAAATGGCAACCCACTCCAATATTCTTTTTTGGAAAATCCATGGACGGAGGAAACTGGTAGACTACAGTACATGGCGAGCTACATGTCCACAAAGAGTCAGACTCGACTGAAGCAACTTAGCATGTGTGCATGCATACTCTCTTTAGAAAGAAAAGGGAGAAATTCAGGCCTCTGCTATTCCTCAAGCCTCTGCCCAAGCAATAGTCCTATACTGGCAACAAAGAGTGGATAAAGGCATGGTGTATGGTGATAACTGTCATGATATGAGGAGTTCTTAATCTCTGTATGAGGCATTAGACCTCTCTTAAAATACAGAAAGATGCACACACAATTCTGACTTAACTCCAGGAGATTCTTGAGTCCCTAGAATCCCATCCATTAATTTAATCGAGGTTCAGCAACTCCATGTGAAGATTCCCTTAACCAAGTTGTAGCAGATGACCAGACCTGGTAAGAATAGGCAGAACTGACAGTAAAACTTGGGAGGTGAAGCCCTTGTTTCTGTTTGGAATAGGGGTTCTTGGTTGCTTTAAATGTAACCAGAGCAACTGGACCTTAAAATTAAAAAGGAAGAAAATGGAAGTTTATACATTTTTTCTGGTTAATATTTTGAGTTAAAATGATGCCTTTCAGAATGAATAATTCACCATAGTCCCAAGTGGTGAATTAAGGACAAGAGTTCATGATTCCTTACAAAGAAAAAGAAAGAAAACTGAAGATGCATTCATTTATTCAACAAATCTATATTGAATTCCCATTATATGCTAGGCCTTGTTCCAAGAGCTGGAGACATAACAAAATAGAAAAAGTGTCTGCCACGTGGAACTAGCTTTCTTGTGGAGGTGGGGGAGGGAGACGATAAACAAATAAACAAACAATTCATGCTATAATGTCACAGTGCGATAAGTACCAGAAAGAAAAATGCAACAAAAGAAAGCAAGCAGTGGGGAGGTTGTTTAGCAGACGGCAGTGAGGGAAGGCTGAGAAAGAAACACTTGAACAAGTGCCAGAGTGGAGAGAAGGAGAAAGCCACACAAGCATCTGGGGAGTTTTCCAGGAAAACAGAACAGGAAATGCAAAGGCTCCGAACGGGAATGCACTCCATGTGTTTGAGAAACAGCTTGGAGGCCACTGTGAGGTGAGTAAGGGAGGGAATAGTGGGAGGTCCAGGAGGCATCCTGGAGTCAAACCTCATAAAGGCTTGGAGGCCACAGGAGGGACTTTGAGTTGCGTCCTAAAAGTTGTGGGAAGCCACCATCGAAAGGTTTACAGGAAGGCAGTGTCGCGATTTGACTTAGTTTATGTTTGCTTTAAACCAATTGCTGTGGAGCAGAAAGAGACTAAGAGCCGCATTTGTGCTACTTTCAATAAGACTATGACCTTGATACAAGAACTGCAGAAAGAAACAGACCTGGAGTTGTTGCCACTGACTGAAGAAGAGAAAATTGGGGCAGAGCAGCTAAGAGCTCACATGTTAGACTTATGAGGAAGAAATGGACTTGCAGAAAGGAACTCTGCTGGGGAAGAAATCAATCCCAGAGATTTAGGGAGATGTCTTGTTAACATTGATGACTACTGGTCAGGAGATGACAAAGGAGATTTGGCTTGGGTGACTGGATAGTGATGCCTTCCACAAAAGAGGGGGATACAAGAGAAGGGCAGATATTGTATTAATAAAGTTCAGCCAAAGGGGCAGAATGGAAATAAAGAGATTTTTTAAATATATGCACACATGCTTAGTAATTTCAAGCAAGGAAGTCCCAACACCATTTTGTATCTGTTTTTGTATAACTGGGATAACACAGATGTCCTGACTGACCTATTGCAAAAGAATATTACATACTATCAGTCAGTCAGATGTGAATGAACATGCTTGGGAAATTAAAGGTTAGAAAAATATTTGTATTATATTATACATATGTAAATAATTTTATTGTTGAAAATTCTGATCGCAGATGTGGTCACCTTATTGGTGAGACTGCTAATAAGTGACTAAACAGTCTCCCACAATACCTAACTTAGCAGAAAGCTGGCTTTTCTGTGACAGCTTCACTTTTATTTTTGTCCTGTTCCTTCTGCCTGCCAATGTTGAGCATGAGCTCTGCTTTCTAATGCTGTTTCTGATTGTCCCTGTCACATTTCAGGGACCTGAAATATACCTTTGTTCTCCTCTAGTCTGCATTACTGTACTTGTTCAGTTCATTCATTGGAGAAGGAAATGGCAGTCCACTCCAGTACTATTGCCTGGAAAATCCCATGGACAGAGGAGCCTGGTAGGCTACAGTCCATGGGGTCACAAAGAGTTGGACACGACTATTAACTTCACTCATGATGGGTCATTCCAACTGCTATGTGGAAAAGAAAAAGTAGGAGGATGAGTGTGAAGGCAAAGAAAAGGAAAGGAAACGCTTGTTTTCAAATTCCACAAGGTACCCTGGGTTTTATTTTGTGCCTAGAAATAGAACATAGGTACAAAGATTATTGGGATCAAACTGTATCCTTTATGTGCTAAGTCGATTTGATTGTGCCTGACTTTTTGCAACCCTATGGACTGTAGGTTGCCAGGCTCCTCTGTCCATGGGATTCTCCAGCCAGGAATAATGGAGTGGGTTGCCATGCCCTCCTCCAGATCCATGTCTCTTGTGTCTCTTGCATCCTGACCTGTGTCTCTTGTGTCTCTTGCATTGGCAGATGGATTTTTTACCACTAGCATCACCTGGGAAGTGCCCCGTTCATTCTACCCAGTATGTCACTAACATCTAGCTGGTGGGTCCTAGGAGAGACAGCAATCACCCCACCTAACATTCAGTTCAGTTCAGTTCAGTTCAGTCGCTCAGTCGTCTCCAACTCTTTGCGACCCCATGAATCGCAGCACGCCAGGCCTCCCTGTCCATCACCAACTCCCGGAGTTCACTCAGACTCACGCCCATCCAGTCAGTGATGCCATCAAGCCATCTCATCCTCGGTCGTCCCTTTCTCCTCCTGCCCCCAATCCCTCCCAGCATCAGAGTCTTTTCCAATGAGTCAACTCTTCGCATGAGGTGACCAAAGTACTGGAGTTTCAGCTTTAGCATCATTCCTTCCAAAGAAATCCCAGGGCCGATTTCCTTCAGAATGGACTGGTTGGATCTCCTTGCAGTCCAAGGAACTCTCAACAGTCTTCTCCAACACCACAGTTCAAAAGCATCGATTCTTCGGCGCTCAGCCTTCTTCACAGTCCAACTTTCACATCCATACATGACCACTGGAAAAACCATAGCCTTGACTAGATGGACCTTAGTTGGCAAAGTAATATCTCTGCTTTTGAATATGCTATCTAGGTTGGTCATAACTTTTCTTCCAAGGAGTAAGCGTCTTTTAATTTCATGGCTGCAGTCACCATCTGCAGTGATTTTGGAGCCCAGAAAAATAAAGTCTGACACTGTTTCCACTGTTTCCCCATCTATTTACCATGAAGTGATGGGACTAGATGCCATGATCTTCGTTTTCCGAATGTTGAGCCTTAAGCCAACTTTTTCACTCCCCTCTTTCACTTTCATCAAGAGGCTCTTTAGTTCTTCTTTACTTTCTGCCATAAGGGTGGTGTCATCTGCATATCTGAGGTTATTGATATTTCTCCCAGCAATCTTGATTCCAGTCTGTGTTTCTTCCAGTCCAGCATTTCTCATGATGTACTCTGCATATAAATTAAATAAGCAGGATGACAATATACACTCTTGACGTACTCCTTTTCCTATTTGGAACCAGTCTGTTGTTCCATGTCCAGTTCTAACTGTTGCTTCTTGACATGTATACAGATTTCTCAAGAGGCAGGTCAGCTGTGATATTATGATTTATAATAAAAAATAAATATTTGGTCTTCATACCCTTGCCTGGCATAGAGTTCCAAAAGCCCATAAAAGTTCCTAAGTGATGAGAGCTAAGTGTCTTCTGTGTGTTAATGAGGTGCCTTTGGGATCAAATCTAAGGAGAGCCAACCACAGGATTAGAGAATTGAAACTTCCCTGCCTTGGGGAAGGGAAGAGGGGCTGGAGGTTGAATCATTAGTCATCAATGACTAATGCTTTAATCAACCATGTCTGTGTAATGAAGCCTCCATAAAACCAGACAGGGATCAGGTTTGTGAACACATGGGGATAGCTCGGGAAGAGCATGGGAGTTCTGCACCCCTTCCTCACACCTTCCTTATGCATTTCTTGCATCTGGCTGTTCCTGAATAACATGCTTTTTTATAATAAGCTAGTAATCTAATAAGTAGAATATTTTCTCTGAGTCCTGTGAACCCCTCTAGCAAATTAACTCAACCTAAGGGGGTTGTTTTGGGAACCTCCCATCTTTAACTGGTCTGTCAGAAGCTCTGAAGACAAACTGGACCTGCCATTGGCATCTGAAAAGGAGGATGTGGGGAAGTCTTTTTAATGCTTTTTAAAATAAATATATATATATATAGGCAGTGCCAGGTCTTAGTTGCAGCATGTAGAATCTTTAGTTGCAACATGTGGGATCAAGTTCCCTGACCAGGGATCAAACCTGGGCCCCCTGCTTTGGGACTGCAGAGTCTTAACCATTAGACAACCAGGGAGGTCCCAGGGGATGGGCAGTCTTGTAGGACTGCACCTTACACCTGTGGAATATGACATTATCTTTAGGTAGATACTGTCAGAGTTGAGTTGACTTGCAGAACACCCACCCAGCATGTCTGAAGAGTACTTGGTACTATGTGAGAAACCACTCCCGACACTGGTTTCCAGAATTGGTACCAGAATACTGTTAGCTCTTATCTTCTTTATGCAAATAATGCCTTGCTATTTCCTCAGTCTTTCCTTGCACAGGGCTTTCCTTGTGGCTCAGCTGGTAAAGAATCCACCCACAATGCAGGAGACCTGGGTTCAATCCCTGAGTTGGGAAGATTCCCTGGAGGAGAGAAAGGCTACCCACTCCAGTATTCTGGCCTGGAGAAATCCATGGACATATAGAGTCCATGGGGTCACAAAGAGTCGGACACAACTCAGTGACTTGCACTTCCCACTGCAAGGGAGATACAGTAGCTAAGACATAGCATCCAAAGTCCTGGACTTGGGATCAGAAGACCTGGGTCCAATACTTCATAGGACCTGCATAGTTTGCAAGTCACATAGTCTCTTTAGACCTCAGATTCTTCATCTGTAAAATGAGAATAATGCTAGCTTCTTCACAGAGCAGTTATGAGAAGTAACATTCAAAAATGTATTTGAAAGGGCTTTGTGAATCCTAAGCAAATGTAAGGAATTATTTTCAAAACCTTACTCCTCTCCAATTCAGTCTTAACCCAGCTCAGACTTAGAAGCCACTAAAAGACGGATGTTACAAAACAAAGAAATGGTTCTCCCATTATCTCTTGGATTCCACTCTTGGAGACGGGGGGAGGGAGTTGGGGGCATGGAGAAGGGTGTTGGAAGACAGGTTAGGATTTTACAGAGTAAGAAGAAAAGAGAAAAAGTGAATAGAAGAGAGAGAAGTTTGGGGGCAGTGCATGAAAAAAGGTGAGTCTTTGCAGTAGAGAGTCACTGCTCAGATTTTCCTTCATGTCTGGCATTCAGCAGACAGCCTCTGAATATCATTCCCTCTGGGTCTGCCTTGGCTGCAGAGAGCCTTATCTGAGGGGCTCCTTATCTGAGGGGCAGCTTGCATCTGGTGACTGACAGACAAGTGTTACAAAGGCCTACCCATTTTTGCTCACTGATGGACAACTGTAACAGTAATTCACTCCAACATTGCCAGCTGAGTTGCTGGAAACTTTGTCAGGCTTACATCAAAGATAAATTTCTCTCTCTGCTTCCCCTTCCTTACAAAAGTGTTAATGGCAACAAATATCTTGCATGTCAAACTGTCTCAGCATCTGCTTCCGGAGAACCTGGGCTATAGCAGGAAAGTTCTGAGAGAACCGATGATAAAACGGGATTTAGAGCCAGATCACTCACTGGCCAGACTGGAGATAAGGACTCCATCAGTGGAGCACAGATAATCTCTGTCATAAACTTTCACTGGTAGTGAATCGAGAAAGGAACACACTAGCAGACGTGATGAACCAGGCATATGAGACATATGGAGAAGTAGAGCTGTAAGGGTAGCCCTATTGAAGAGCTATTGCTAAGAACTATTGTTCTACAGAAAGACAGAATAACTGAAGGTAAGTAACAAGGCCTTGGAATTCAGATGTGAAAGGAGGAGGGCTTCTTGCAGAGAAGTTCTTATCTTCTGCAACTGGAAAGTATAGAAAGTCAAGGTCCAAGCGTCAGTCTTAACAGAATGCTTGCACATCCGAGATGATTAGAAGCCTAACCAAGGAAACTCTTACACTAAGGTCAGAGCTCTGTTTGGGGAACTAGGGACTCTGACACATGAGCTGGAACATCTGGGCAGACATCCTCAAAGATTTTGATTCCTTAGATTTCTTTGAACTTTCTCAGGCTGCAGATGTTGTCTATATCCTGTTATTAAGAAACAAACTATTGCATCTTGGGCTTCCCTGGTGGCTCAGACAGTAAAGAAGCTGCCTGCAATGCAGGAGACCCGCCTTCAATCCCTGGGTCAGGAATATCCCCTGGAGAAGGGAATGACAACCCACTCCAGTATTCTTGCCTGAAGAATTCCGTGGAAAGAGGAGCCTGGTGGGCTACACTCCATGGGGTCGCAAAAAGTCGGACACCACTGTGCGACTAACACACAGCTATACTGCATCTTAGGACCTACAGTATTTAAGGATTGTAGTCTTTATCACATTTCATTAATTCACTGATCTGTCACTTGCAGAATGGATCCAACAGGATAATTGTAGAACACTAAAAACTCAACTAAATAATAGTCTAATCACAGACGCCAGGCCAGATGTGACAGTTTTGGTTGAGGAGATAATATGGCCTCAGGAATATAGACTGAAGAGGACCTATCAGTAGATTTTGGTAGACACTTCTGTTGGACACATGGACTCAGCAATATCAGTTGGGAGCACAGATGATGATCTAGCTTGACGCTGAGACAAGACCTTTGAGGTCTAAACCAATAAAACCTTACTTTGGAATGATAGCTGAGTCAGCAGCTAAAGTCTATTTTTTTTTCCTCCAGTCTGGAAGAATATCAAAATATCTTTGTGTGGATCAAGCTTAAACGCTTGATTGTTTTTATATTACTTTCATAAATATTCCTGTCCACATTTTACTTCAGCTTTGGCTGTGGTTACCAAGTATCTGTAACCCTTGAATTTCCAGACATTATCATACTTTTCCAGGACAGCTATATACCCGAAAACTTATGCCAGAGTGTATAACATCTGTACACATGTTATATTGGCTATCTGCAAATATCCGAGAGAAAAACACTACTTGTGAGATTTCCCTGGTGGTTCAACATCTAAGACTCCTTGTTCCCAATGAAAGAGGGTTGGGTTCAATCCCTGGTCAGGGAATGATATCCCACATGCCACAATTAAGAGTCTATATTCCACAAAAAAAAGATCAAAGATCCACAACTAACACCTGGCATAGCCAAATAAATAAACGGGGGACTTCCCTGGTGATCCAGTGGGTAAGAACATTCCTTGCAATTCAGGGGACACAGGTTCGGTCTCTGACCAGGGAACAAAGATCCCACGTACTGCATGGCACCTAAGCCCTTGTGCCTCAACTAAGACCCGACAGAGCCAAATAAGTGTTTAAACAATATTTCTATGTACATTATTGTAAGCTTCCTCAATAGTTGGGACCATGGCAATTCGGAAATTGACTTTGACTTTGCAAATGTGTTCTTTTCTCTCAATCAGAAGAGTTTCAATTCTCATGTTACAGGCAAGAATACATAGTTTCAGTTTCTCCCCAGGGATATATTAACTCCCTTCTGTTACATTATAGTACAAAGAAGTCTGGAGAACCTGGGCATCTCACAGAACAACACATTGGTCCATTATTACTGGTGATGATGTGTTGATTGAACTGGGTGAGTGAGAAATGGCTAGCACTTCAGAGGGCTTTGTAAGATACATGTGTTCCAGAGAAAGAAACCCTGTGAAGATTCAGGGCTTGCCATATCTACAAAATTTCAAGGAGCCCAATTGTAAGGGATATGCCGGAATCTCCCTTCAAATTGAAAAGATTAATCTTTGCGTATTATCTCCTACCACTGGCTGTTAAGTGTCTTTTCTGTAGATTCTCTCTGGTAGATGCTAACATTTGATACACTTCATGCCCACTCCTGTGTCTATCCATATGCCTCTACTCCAGACCTCTTTGTCTGCAAACTTCCTAACTTATTTATCATTCCATCCAGATCACTGGCCAACTGGCCACATTATTTGCCACTGCCCTTGAGTTCATATATATTCTAGCCTCAGGTTACTTTTCTTTCTGTATAAAATGAATGTTTAGGTGTACCATTCTGCACTCCATGGACTGGAGGATTTTCAATTTACGTTGTCTTTCAAGGCCACTTCGGAGGGAACTGTAGAGAAGCCACCCTCCATTTCCAGCTTGCATTCACATATGCAAAGCAAACTCAGACTCTCTTCTCCTCCTTCAGTTGGTCATGCCAAATCCCCCATACAGCTTTATGTGTGAGCTAGGAGGCAGTATGGAAGCAACAGTGGGAGGTGCTGTGGGGATGTCCGGGCTACTGCTCATGCAGCTTACTTGGGCCCTCTGGTCTTGCTTATGCTTGGTCCTGGATGTAGCACCTTTTTTGTGCAGTATTGCTTCTCTTATGACTGGGTTGGTCAGCTGCAGCGCATGATAAGATGCTTCACTATGTGCTCACTTAGTGACCACTGACAGACTTTCTGTCTTTACTAGGGCCTGAAAGCATGGCAGGATACTTTTTTAAAGGCATGCGATTCTCTACTGCAAATAACATGGCCTTGCTCCCAATTCCCAAGGCTCTGAATTGTGATTCTTTGCCACAGAATCCATATAGCATCTTGTCCTGCTGCTGATACCTCCAAAACCATGGAGACTGTAGGGCCATAGGGCCCAAGTGACAAGGCTGCTCACACCTCAACCTGGACCTGCTGCAAAGTGATCTATTGCACAAGGCCCCCAAAACCCAACATGCACCTGGCAGTCTCTCACATCACTGAGCATATGAGCTGGAGAGGTAACTAAGCATTTATCTGTTTTTGATAAACATGACAGTGAAGGTAGTTAAACACCAGAGGACCCAGCAGAACAATTTCAATTTGTATATAGGAATCCAGCTACAGTAAGTAAAAACTACAGAATACAACCCCAAAGTCATCTAGGACCTTTTTTTTTCCTTCCCAAGACATGCAAAAATCAAACTTTCTAGTTGATTAGCCAGGTGTGAAAGTTATACCTTGACAAGAAAAAAGTACATCCTGTTGTCTTCATTTTTTTTTTTTATCACAAATGGGGTTTTGTCAGATACTAATACATTACAATTCTTTAAACACAGGAAGTGGCAAGAACAAAATTTCTCAAAGGCCCAGAATGGTGTTCCTCCCCTGCCCCCAACACACAAAAGATATCTGAGAATATACCTGGCTGTTATGTGAAAATTTTCATTGACTCAAGTCTGCTAGAAGGGTCTAAGCAGTATACAGCATTGTTCTATTATAAATAAAAGTTCAGGACTTATTTGCAGTTATTTTATGGGCATTTACTTTGGAAAGTATTCATAAACTTCAAGAGTAGTTAGTGCCATTCTTCTGTTCCATGTCCTTTAAGCATAAGACTCAAATCTACCAGATTATCACCAGATAAGTAATACTCCTAGCTATCACTTATTTGTGTTATTATTATTTATTGTCATAATTTGTGCTAAGTGTAATTACATGTAATACTTGGAAAAAGCTAGTAAAGGAGGCTGTGTGAGGAGTCCACAAGGCCACTTCCAAGTACAGCGATTTGCTCAGGGGACTCACTAAACTCAGCATACGGTCATATTCACGGCTGTGATTTATCACAGTAAGTAAATATAAAGAAAAATCAGCAAAGGCAAAAGGTGCAAAGGGTGAAGTTTGAAGGAAACCACAAGAATTTTTATCGAGGCTGTTCATGTAGGCACTCTGCCTAGGATGTACTAAAATTCCAGACCCTCAGAAGGAAAACAGGTATACAGTATAAACCATATTGTGTGCAGTTTAAGGAAAGTGAGCCACTCTTATAAAAGAATGGTGGAACTCCCCTCCAAATCCGATTTCCCAGGTGTCAACCATGGGCCAGACTTTTGAAAGCAGGCCTTTCAAAAGATGACTATCTTGGGAGTTCTATGTCTTTCTACACCAGCGGTCTCCAACCTTTAAGATACAGACCAATGCTGTTCAGTGGCCTGTTTGTTAGGAACTGAGCCACACAATAGAAGGTGAGGGACTGTCCTAACTTCTACAAAACCAAAAAAGTTGGTACCAAAAAAGTTGGAGATCACTGTTCTATACTATGTCTTTTAACTCTTCTGTATTCAGGCACTATTATCCTTTTTAAAATATATTCTGCATTTTCAAAGTTTTATTTTTAAATACTATTTTACTTATATATTTAAAATATTTATATTTTTATACTTAAGCTATCAAGTCATTAAAAATGGAGAAATCTTAAATGCATGTTATTAAGTGGAAAAAGCCAAGCTGAAAGGCTATATACTATATGACTCCAATTATATGACTTTATATGACATTCATGGAAATAGTAAAAAAGATCAGTGATTGCCAGAGGTCAAGGGAGATGGAGGGATGAAAAGGCAGAGCAAAGAGAATTTTTATGGCAGGGAAACTAATTTGTATGACACTACAAAGGTGAATAGGTGTCTTTATACATTTGTCCAAACTCATGGAATGTACAGCAACAAGATCTAACACTACTGGCCTTTGAGTGATGATGATGTATCAGTGTAGGTTCATTAATTATAACAAATGTATCACTCTGGTTGGGGATGTTGATAATGTTGGAGGCTATGAACATGTAGGGACAGAGGGTATATCAGGAACCTCTGTACATGCTACTCAATTTGACTGTGAACCTAAAACTGCTCTAAAAAATAAGGTGTAGTATATATACTCTAAAGAAAAATCAGTGAGTGAATGAATGCTTAACGAATATATCAATAAACTAATTATACATTTTAAAAATGATATATGAAAGAAAAGTAAGGAAATTCAGTTATACAGTTTTGTTTGCTAGTTTCTTTGCTTCTTTGTTTTTATTTTCTTCTATGAAAAAAAGTACCAAGTAGAGGCACCCAAAAGAAAGTTCCCAGATTGGGTATCTTTTACTGCTTTCCATTAAAATGTCTTCACTACTTTTTAGTAGAGGAAAAAGAAAGAGAGGTAATGTATCAAAATCTGTGTATGAAGGGCAACTCTTTTTCAGTTTCATCACAGGATTGAAGGAGTCTCCCTCTTGAGTCACAGCACACTAAGTGTTTACAGGACCAACAACTATTTTGACTTTAGTAGCTTCACATGCGAAAAATCCCTGACACGGCTCTCAGGTTAAAATGAAAGAAGAAATAACATACAAAAGACACAAAAATAAGGTCACTTATAAGAACTGTTTCATGGCTATTAAAACACAAATACAAAAGGATAAACATATTATCTTTTAAAAAAAAGTTCAATCTACTCTTGCTTCCTTTTACAGTGCAAAGAAACTACTTTGTAGCACGGTCTACATAGTACATCCTGAAAGATTCTTGCATTTGATTTGCACAGCAGAAAAAGATGTTCTCATAGAGCATTATTTACACAACAGTACAACAAAATATTTAATTAACCAATCCAAATAAAATTAGAGCCTATTCATGATTCATCTCAGTCTCACTTGTTTCCCATCAAATTATAGAAGCTTTGTATAAATGAAATCAAGTTTACACTTAAGGAAGGAAGTCAGTGGTTATTTCAACCACCTCTTAGCCCCTATGTCCTTCCTTTTGTCTCCCCAAACAATGCTTTTATAACCAACATCCTGCTGTAGGTCTCGCTGAAAATTTCAGCTTCTTAATTTACAAATGAAGTGAGCTTTAGCAAGTCACTTTAACTTTCTGGGACTTAGTTTCTTCATCTGTAAAATGAGGATAAAAGTAATACTTGTCTCATGATATGGCTGTAAGGATTAAATAATACAGTGCATGTTAAGCTCTCAGCATACTTCTTAGCATATAAAAAATGCTCAGTAAGTTTGTTTTCCATTGTTGTCATAAGGGCCATTCAGTGATAGATGACAATCCTTTTTGAACTACGTGTAATCTATTAGGACAGATTTTTTTTTTCTTTTTAACCAGAAGCATTTATGCAATGCTAGCATCATTCTCATCTATGGAGCCTGAATATTGGGAAAGTCATGGGAAAAACCATGTGACACCTTTGGTGCCAAATGTCTCGAGTATGGGATCCACCTGGGACGTTTCCAGTACTCATGGGTGACAGCTGAATGTCACAGGATGCCAGAAAGCAAGGAGACTAAACACCAGTTGAGATCTTGGAAATAATTTTGGAACTAGGAACAGGGGTTTCATTTGCTGGCACTTTCTTACAAGCTTTCCTGATAAAACTTTTGCTTATTTGTCAAGTGGGTTGCTATGGTGATGGGATGATGGGAAGGAGTTGTGCAATGGACAGTCCTAATCTATTTATGGCTCAGAGGTTAAAGCGTCTGCTTCACACGGGAGAAGACCCGGGTTTGATACCTGGGTTGGGAAGATCCCCGGGTTGGGAAGATCCCCTGGAGAAGAAAATGGTAACCCACTCCAGTATTCTTGCCTGGAGAATCCCATGGATGGAGAAGCCTGGTAGGCTACAATTCACCGGATCGCAAAGAGTCAACACGACTGAGCGACTTCACCATCACCTTCAATCTATTTAAACTTTACTAATGTTTACTCCTTAGAGGTGAAACTGTGACAGCACATACCTAGCTGCCAAAATTTTGGTGAGCATCCTGAGATTACACTTGCCTCTATCTCTCCTTCCTTTCCTTGTGACCCAGGAAGGTCACAACTCAGGACCACTAGAAGGGTTCAGTGAGGGGGTGATGGGTGTTGGCAGCAGTAAGAGTTTCCTTCTGAAAGTCTCTAGCTTTTTACTGTGAGAATCATTTCACAATGTATATAAATATCAAATCATTGTGTTGTACAACTAAAACTAATATATGTCAATTATATCTGAAGTTTAAAAAGCAATCCAGGGAGATACTTGGTAGTCCAGTGGTTAGGACTCTGTGATTTTACTACCATAGCCCAATTTCAGTCCCTGGTTGGAAACTAAAATCTCTCAAGTGACGTGGCAAAAAAAAAAAAAAGGAATCTAGAACCTTTTACTCTAAGGTGGTAGAAAGAGCTTGAGGTTTGGAGTCACAAAAATTAGGAGCTGAAAGCTTGCCTCTACCTCTTAAGAGCTCTGTATCCTTGCATATGTTAGCTTCCCTCTGGAACCTTGTAAAACAGGTCAATAGTGTCTGTTTTCACTACTTTAGAGTTGTTAAGAGAATCAAATGAATCAACAAATGTGGACACATAAACTGTCACACATTATCATAATCTTACAGCNAAAATTAGGAGCTGAAAGCTTGCCTCTACCTCTTAAGAGCTCTGTATCCTTGCATATGTTAGCTTCCCTCTGGAACCTTGTAAAACAGGTCAATAGTGTCTGTTTTCACTACTTTAGAGTTGTTAAGAGAATCAAATGAATCAACAAATGTGGACACATAAACTGTCACACATTATCATAATCTTACAGCACTATCTAAATGATAGCCATGGAGTGAAGTTTATTGCAGTCTTTTCAGAGAAGGGAATTTTCTGCCTCCCAGAATGAGCTGAGTGAACTGAGTTAGAAGATGACACTCCCTAAACAATCCCCCAATTTATGAGCACCCTAAATGAGAATGTTGGAAAAATACTACATTCAGTATAATTTCTTTTAAACCTGTTATTTACCTCTTGTCAAAAATTTCTCAGTAGGAAACATTACATTCGAAATTAAACTATAGAAATTAAAGTTCACCTGAGAGAATTCTCTGGAAGTCCAATGATAAGACTCCACTGCAGGGGACAAGGTTCATCTCTGGTTGGGGAACTAGGATCCCATATGCTGCGTGGTATGGCAAAAATTTAAAAATAATAAATAAATAAAAACTAGAAGTTCACTTAAGGTTTAAAATTAGTCACAGTGTGGTCATTTCTTTATTAAAAAAATAAAACAGAGATTGAAATGAGTACAAGTCCCTTCATATCTTACCTCAGCAGAAAGAGTCAAGCTGTGAAATTTAGTGACAGTTTGAAATAAGATTTGTAGAAATAATAGTAGTATCTGTAAGCCCTTAGACTTCCCTCTATGAAAGGGAAATATAGGTAAGGTTACTAAATATTTTTTTCAAGCTGATTTTTTTAAAGGTTTGACAGGCTATGCCTCAGTTTTTTTGCAGTACATGTTCCAAGTTGTTAACAGGCAAAGCTCAAGAGTTTTGTACTTGGGCTTTCAATTTTTAATAACATTAACAATTTTAAAAATAACATTAATAATTTATGATAACATGCCAATAGCTTTGAGATTTTTTTCAAATAAGGATATTAGGGGCTTCCCTAGTGGTTCAGGTGGTAAAGAATCTGCCTGCTATGCAGGAGACCAGGTTTGATCCCTGGGTCAGGAAAATCTCCTGGAAAAGGGAATGACAACCCACACCAATAGTCTTGCTTAGAAAATCCCATGGCCAGAAGAACCTGGGTGGCTACGGTCCATGGGGTCACAGAGTCAGACTCGACTGAGAGTCTAACACTTTCCTAGAACCGAGAGGCTTATTTTTATTAATATTACTAGTGGCTTGTCTTTGAATATTTATTCAACCATGTGAGATATATAAATATTGTGAAGGTTTAAATTTGCCTGAGCACTTTAACAAGAGTTCAGTTCAGTTCAGTCGCTCAGTCGTGTCCGACTCTTTGCGACCCCATGAATCGCAGCACGCCAGGCCTCCCTGTCCATCACCAACCCCCGGAGTTCACTCAGACTAAAGCAAGCCAAATTTCAGCATATGTGATACTTGTAGTTGCCTCAGATCCTTTTTTTAAACATATGCTTCCATTTTCTGTCTGTTCTATTTTTTTTTTTCCCCACAGGGCACAGAAAACTTTGCTCATCCACACTGCTCTGGAGAAGGGCAGGCTCACTTCAATATGGTATCCTCTTGGGCTTCCGCCAGCGCCCGCTCGATGCGCTTCTGCTCATTCCGCTTCTTCTTCTCCTCGACTGCTAGCCTCCTCTCCTCTTCTGCCCGAGGTTTCAGGTAATGTAGCGCTTGGCGCTGTAGGCCATGCCGAGGAACAGGGCGGAGTAACTGCCGAGCTTGATGAGCGGAGAGACCTGTACCTGCGGAACCATCTTGTCCGTGACCTTCGCGCCGGAAGCACAATTCGGACCGAAGAGGACGCCGCAAGGCCCTGAACACCGCGGAGATCTATCTGTTCTATTTTTTAAGATACCACATTCTTTGTACAGAGCATGAGGAAAATACAATGTGTGGCATATTTCCATCACAGTATTTTTTACTTCATTGACACCTAATATATAGACTTGTAAGATTATTAGTGACTATATTAAGCTTTAATCTTTTTTAAAAATGTTTTTCTCATTGAAAAGAAAACAGTATTTTTCATCATATGCTATATTTTACAAGGCTTGCAACATTTTGCTTATTTATTTAAAATGTTCTGGGGAAATCAAACTTTTTACTGAGGTGCTTTGGGGGAGAGTTGAAGGACTTGGAGGGGAATGAGATCTGAAAGTGAGGACAATGAGATCCAGAAACAGAAACAACATTTTTAAAAGAATTTTCTTCTCAGAGTGAATAGCCTTTTTTTTTTTTTTCTTAATTATGCAATACATAGAACTATACAAAAGAAGCCATTAGTGTAAAAGTACAGGGCAATATAAAAGCCTTTTGTTTTCTCTTGCTTTAAGGAAATTCAATATAGTGTTTCAGCAAGGTTGGCATGGGTGCCAATAGAGAGGTCGCCTTGCCCCAGTTCCATGTGTTTGAAACTGTACTTGCTTTCTAGGCCATCTACTATTGTGGCAGGTAGGCCCTTGAATTAGAATATTTTACTAGATAAAGAGAGTCCTTTTTTATGGAACTGTTTCATGACATGTATGGGAAATTTAAAAATAAGATGGAAGCAATTCTNATATGGTATCCTCTTGGGCTTCCGCCAGCGCCCGCTCGATGCGCTTCTGCTCATTCCGCTTCTTCTTCTCCTCGACTGCTAGCCTCCTCTCCTCTTCTGCCCGAGGTTTCAGGTAATGTAGCGCTTGGCGCTGTAGGCCATGCCGAGGAACAGGGCGGAGTAACTGCCGAGCTTGATGAGCGGAGAGACCTGTACCTGCGGAACCATCTTGTCCGTGACCTTCGCGCCGGAAGCACAATTCGGACCGAAGAGGACGCCGCAAGGCCCTGAACACCGCGGAGATCTATCTGTTCTATTTTTTAAGATACCACATTCTTTGTACAGAGCATGAGGAAAATACAATGTGTGGCATATTTCCATCACAGTATTTTTTACTTCATTGACACCTAATATATAGACTTGTAAGATTATTAGTGACTATATTAAGCTTTAATCTTTTTTAAAAATGTTTTTCTCATTGAAAAGAAAACAGTATTTTTCATCATATGCTATATTTTACAAGGCTTGCAACATTTTGCTTATTTATTTAAAATGTTCTGGGGAAATCAAACTTTTTACTGAGGTGCTTTGGGGGAGAGTTGAAGGACTTGGAGGGGAATGAGATCTGAAAGTGAGGACAATGAGATCCAGAAACAGAAACAACATTTTTAAAAGAATTTTCTTCTCAGAGTGAATAGCCTTTTTTTTTTTTTTCTTAATTATGCAATACATAGAACTATACAAAAGAAGCCATTAGTGTAAAAATACAGGGCAATATAAAAGCCTTTTGTTTTCTCTTGCTTTAAGGAAATTCAATATAGTGTTTCAGCAAGGTTGGCATGGGTGCCAATAGAGAGGTCGCCTTGCCCCAGTTCCATGTGTTTGAAACCGTACTTGCTTTCTAGGCCATCTACTATTGTGGCAGGTAGGCCCTTGAATTAGAATATTTTACTAGATAAAGAGAGTCCTTTTTTATGGAACTGTTTCATGACATGTATGGGAAATTTAAAAATAAGATGGAAGCAATTCTTCCCACACAGTGATATCAGGCTAATTGCTGCGAATTCTTCATGTCTCAAAATGCAGTAGTCCTCAGTGGTGGGCTGTGGGATCATGGCAGGCCTCTGTCGGCAATGATACCATGAAAGGAAACTACAAAGTGGGTATGGTTATTTTGCTGCAGTCTAGTCATGAATGGCATACAGATTGCCTCTTCAAATCTGGTTCTTGGTCAAATGATTCATCAACTTCGGCTATTATGCTAATACATGTCTATACCAGCACAAAAGAGCTAGGTATTTATCAAGATTAAGAACAGAATAGTTTAATTTAAAAAAATAGAAAATGGCATCTATTTTTTTGTGTAGAATACAGTTTGAGTTGCATCTTAATTTGTAGCATCATTCAAGTTACTCTGTAAATAACTTCACGTTCAGAAGCTAGCATCGTATAGGTGGTCAAGTTAAAGCAGGAGACTTTTCCTCTCTGCAAGAGCTGTCTGGGGTGCCTGTTGCCCTAGCATCAGAAGAGTCTGTTGGTTCACTGGGTGTACTAATATACACCATTAATATTGTTTGGGAGGAAGAACACTTTCTTCTCTCCTTTTAGATTCTTCTAACTAGTCTAAGACTTAATTAAACTGACGTGAGACCGATTAACAAAAGAAAATAAAATTTAATTTTGTACATACTGGAATCCAACATACATAAGAGAGTCAAAGATTTCCACACATGAGAGTGTTTAGACAGAAAGGTAAAATGATGTGTATTTGCCATCCTGAGCCAAGAAATGGAATAGGGGCTTGGGGCTTCCAAGGCCAGGAAGATCATTCATGGGATGATAAGATGGGAATTTCCCTGGTTGCCCAGTGGTTAAGACTCTGCCCTTCCAATGCAGGGAGGCATGGCTTTGATCCCTAGTTGAGGAGCTAAAATCCCACATGCCACTTGGCCAAAAAAAAAGAGCACGTATTTGGTAATTAGATGTTTACCTTGCCATATAGCTGGGGCCACTTAGATAAAATGTATTTCTGATAATAACATTTTTTTTCTGGGAAAAATCCCCAGTTAAATCAAGGACAGTAGTTTCTCTCGAGTTCACAGAGTCTTCTTTGCCTTTAGATTAAAATAATCCACATGCTAAGGTGGCACATCTTGGGGAGGCCTGTTCCAAATGTCTACAGTATCTTATAAAAGAACTAATAAGACTTTACAAGAACAGATACCTTCCTTTTAAATATGTGAAGATATCGAACATGCATGAATATGCAAGATTTCCCAGCAATCATACTGAAAGTTACCACTTTTTTCTTTCTTTCTTTCTTTTTTTTTTTTTTTTTTTTGGCTTCTTGGCTTGTGGGATCTTAGTTTTCCTGACTAAGGATAGAATCCCGGACCCCTGCAGTGGAAGCCTGAGGTCCTAACCACTGCACCAGCAGGGAAGTCCCCCCAAAATACTATTCTCCCACGTAGAATAACTTTTAAAAACACATTGACATAGATCTTAAGAATTATTTATATTTTTGATGGGAGTGCTGAATAATTACAGTGTGATGCATTTGAAAGAAAATATAAGAAGCTGGAAGAATAGACCTGTATTTTGGAGGACATGACCCTCCTAACAAATACACACCAACATTTGTCCTCCACAAAGGAATAGGAGGGGTCTAGCACATGTGGATGGTTTCACCTTTCCAGCAGCATCACCTTTTGTATATGATGAAGATGCTATTTTAGAACTGAGTTAAAACTGTAAACTGCTGAAAAGTTTAATGCATGTACACAATAAACTTGTGGATCCGCTATACATATGAAAGAAAGAATTTGAAGGGGATTGGAGCAAAATTCTGCTTGAATAAGCAGAATACTTTTTATAAGAAGTAGATGAAGTNATCACCTTTTGTATATGATGAAGATGCTATTTTAGAACTGAGTTAAAACTGTAAACTGCTGAAAAGTTTAATGCATGTACACAATAAACTTGTGGATCCGCTATACATATGAAAGAAAGAATTTGAAGGGGATTGGAGCAAAATTCTGCTTGAATAAGCAGAATACTTTTTATAAGAAGTAGATGAAGTTCAGAGAGGCAGTATGATGAAACGTGGGGGATTTCTAAAATTGTCATTTTTAAAAATCCAATATCCATATGTTAAACAAATGCTTATTTAGAATGTATTTATTTTACACTAGTATTTATGAGTTAGCTTTCATGACTGATCAGACATTTATTATACATTGTTTTTACTGTTGTTTAGTCACTAAGTTATGTCTGACTCTTGGTGACTCCATGGACTGTAGCCTGTCAGGCTCCTCTGTCCATGGGACTTCCCAGGTAAGAATNGTTGGTGATGGACAGGGAGGCCTGACGTGCTGTGATTCATGGGGTTGCAAAGAGTCAGACATGACTGAGGGACTGAACTGAACTGAACTTAAAGGTACAAATTCTGTACATCAAATACTATTTAAGATATAACTCCAGTGACATAATATAATAGGTGTATAATTTTAAATTATATGTAGACACTCCAGGCCTTTCAGGTATTAGCTATCACTGCAGACTTTTAGAATGAATCTTCACATTTTCTCTGCATTATACGCAAACTTTTTCTACACAGTTGCTTTAGTCATCTTTTTACAATGGCATTTGGACATTGAATATATTGTTGGTAAGGGAAATCTGAAGATAGTACCTAAAANTGTATAATTTTAAATTATATGTAGACACTCCAGGCCTTTCAGGTATTAGCTATCACTGCAGACTTTTAGAATGAATCTTCACATTTTCTCTGCATTATACGCAAACTTTTTCTACACAGTTGCTTTAGTCATCTTTTTACAATGGCATTTGGACATTGAATATATTGTTGGTAAGGGAAATCTGAAGATAGTACCTAAAAGTATAGTTTACGTCCTTTTGAGTATAGTGCATATTTGGCTTCATCTTCTTCTTTAGCATTTTTTTTTTAGTTCTACCAGTTTATTGGCACCAACCCATCTCCTTCCACCCTCATGCACGCAAGCTCAGTCATGTACATGGACTGCAGCCCACAGGTTCCTCTGTCCATGGACTTTTCCAGGCAAGAATACTGGAGTGGGTTGCTATTTCCTTCTCCAATAGCATTTTTAAAAGAAATGTGTCCTTAATATAAATAGCTTGGTTTTTATGAGCTTTATATTAATGTCACACTAAATTCTTCTGAAGAAATTTATGATTATTGTTAAACTTCATAATGATTAACTTTATTCCTTTTTTATGTTGAAAAATGTCTAAAAGGATAATATGATGAAGTATACATAAAAGGAATATTGTAAACTATTTTAGACTGCCATAGGAATTTGCATTTTAAATTACAAATATAAGTATATTGCTTCCCACCTAACTCAAATAAAGTTCATAATAAATACAGAGGTAGGTGCTATAGAATGATTTATTTGAGTACCCAAAGCCATCAGCAGTCAGATTCTCTATCCCCTTTCTGGAAATGCTCTACTCTGCCAGGAGAGGGCACCATTGCCTATCAGGCAAAGAGAGCCAAAGGCTTATTATTAAGTACTTCTGCTTCTAGCTCTTGGTTTCTTTCTCTCTGAAGTAATAACCCAGCCAGTGTGGGTATGATTGAGGGTAGGTTGCTACATCACTCGTGTGGAACTTCAAGCTCTTCTAAAAATGCCCCTGATCTTTTCAACACCCAGAAGATCCTGAGTTCAGCCTTATCCCTGCTGAGAAAACAGAATATAATTATAATTGAATGACTGTTTTTAGGGGCTGCTGACAAAATGGATAAAGAGTGAGAGGTGAGGACATATCTTTGAAGTAGGTCACGCAACAAAAGTCAGATAAGGCCCGGGGGTCAAGAGACCTGGTTTTCTTTTCAAGCTAGACCAATTCCTGAATAACTTTGTACAAGTGAAGGAACCAAGTTCTATATACTAGAAGCTTTGCCTTGGCTTTTAATATTCATGCTCAATATGAGGACTCATTTTTTTTTACTTTGCTGTTATAATTATGAAAATTTGTGTTTCTGTCATTTAAATATTCATTAAATATTTGATATGGAAGAATACATTCATACTTTTTGTATTCATTATATTCATAGATTTAACTATAGCTACCATTCACAATGTAATATTAATATAATACAGAATTACCAAACTGATTTTTAATCTGGCAGTAGCCAGATAGCAATGGCTGAATATTGCAGAAATTTGCAAACTTGTGTATATTCGATTCAATATTTCTTTGAGACTCTCCTAAAAATAGGCATGCAGTGCCTCCAGATAAAAATGCTCATATTTCCAGAGGCCGAATTTTATGTGAAGGGGAAAAAAACCCACATTGTTGAATTGTTCAAAATATTAGATAAAATGTAAGGGCTGGTACATTTTAATATTTTCTTCCTATTTATTCATAACATTATTTTATGAGTGATGGCTGCAATTGAAGTAACTCTCTCTAGCTCATAGGTCTAACCTGAAAACAATAGGACCGTCTCATGTCCTTGTTCATTCCACTGTCATGTCTAAAAGAAAGACCAATCCTGCTCCAGCGAGCAACCAAGAGTTATATAGATCTTAACTCTGGGTCTCATTGCACAACACAGAGCAAACCTTTATAAACATTTTCCTTAGTAAACACCCACCTATTCTTTCCTTTTCCCCAGTGTCAGTTGCTTTAACTGCTTGAATCATTCTCCTTAAAACACTCACCATTCCAGCCTTCCTTCTCAATTCTCCTCTTCCCTATTTTTTCTTTCTTTGGGTAGTTCCCTGTGCTTGCTTCTATAGCAATAATTCAGTTTTTTCTTTAGCAGTGCATCTTTTCCATTCCCTCTCTCAGCAAAAGATGTCCCTTGGGAAGTGAAGAAAAGGGAAAGACTGTATTTCTATCTATACCACCTAAGAAGTGATAGGGGGAATTCCTTGGTAGTCCAGTGGTTAGGACTCTGTGCTTCCACTACAGGGAATATGAAGACTCATATTTCTTTTAGTTTGCTGTTATAATTATGGGACATGGGTTCAATCCATGGTTGGGGACCTAAGATCCAACAAGCTGCTAGGTGCAGAAAAAAAAAAAAAAAAAAAAAACAGATGGAAATATCATACTGCCAAAAAGAGAAGGGAAAGAACAGAAGAAAAAGAAACTACTTCTATAAAGAGATACTTTGCAAAATGATGTTTGCTTTAGTTAGATTTTACATCAGCCAAATTTGATACCACCTGGCTAAACTGCTTTATCAAAATCACAAATAGAGTCAGGAACTCCTTGACCAGGAAGAGATCAATACGTCCAAATCCAACATTTTACAGATCAGAAACTGAGACTCAGTATTGGGTTGTCCAAAATTCCCTCACTGGTCATAAAGGTGGGATCAGAATTCAGATCCATTGATCCCGCCCTCTTTTGTCCATTTCAACATATTTCTTTCAGCTAAGGGTTTAGGTGAAGAATTGCCAACATTCGCTGGATTATAGAGAAAGCAAAGGAATTTCAGAAAAACATCTATCTACATTTCATCAACTATGCTAAAGCCTTTGGTTGTGTAGATCATGACAAACTGTGGAAAGCTCTTAGAGAGATGGGAATACCAGACCATCTTACCTGTCTCCTGAGAAACCTGTATGTGTGTCAAGAAGCAATAGTTAGAATCCTATATGGAACAGCTGACTGGTTTAAGAGAAAGAAGTACAATAGGGCTGTTTGCTGTCACTCTGTTTCTTTAACCTACGTGCTGAGCACATCATGGGAAATGCTGGGTGGATGAGTTACAAGCTGGAATCAATACAGGCAGGAGAAACGTCAACAACTTCAGATAAGTGAATGAGTGAATGATACTACTGTAATGGCAGAAAGCAAAGAGGAACTAAAGAGCCTCTTGATAAGGGTGAAGGAGGAGCGCAAAAGAGCCAGATTAAGACTAAATATTTAAAAAATCTAAGATCATGGCATCCAACCTCATTACTGCATGACAAATAGACAGGGAAAAGGTGGAAGCAGTGACAGATTTCCTCTTCTTGGACTCCAAAATCACTGTGGACAGTGACTGGAGCCATGAAATCAGAAGACGATTGGAAAGTGACTACAAACCTAGACAATATGTTGAAAAGAAGAGACATCACTCTGTTGACAAAGGTCTGTATAATCAAGACGATGGTCTTCCCACTGGTCACATATGGTTGTGAGAGCTGGACTGTAAAAAAGGCAGAATGCCAAAATATTGATGCCTTCGAATTGTGGTGCTGGAGAAGGCTGCTGAAAGTCCCTTGGACAGCAAGGAGATCAAACCAGTCAATCTTAAGGGAGATCAACCCTGAATATTCACGGGACTGACTGATGCTGAAGCTGAAGCTCCAGTATTTTGGGTATCTGATGCGAACAGATGACTAATTGGAAAAGTCCCTGATGCTGGGAAAGACTGAGGGCAGAAGGAGAAGAGGGCATCAGAGGATGAAGTGGCCGGATGGCATCACTGATGCAATGAACATGAACTTGGGCAAACTCTGGGAGGTGGTGAGGGACAGGGAGGCCTGGTGAGCTGTAGTCCATGGGGTCACAAAGAGTCGGGCATGACTGAGTGACTGAAGAACAACAAAGTGTTTAGCTACAGCATTTGTATTATAGTGAGATCTTCCATAACGCAAGAAAAGCCAAAACCTTAAAACAAATAAAATCATCTTTCTTAACATTTTCTCCCCTTGTTACAATTATAGAAAACCTTTTCTATTTATACAGAGAATAAACATTCAATATTAAATAAAGTATTTATTAATTGCAAACATTTTTCATCCAAGTGAAAAACTATAAATGCTTTGGAAATACAGTGGATATATTTTTATAAAAGATGATTTTGCAAATATTGCTGAAACCAAAGGTAGGTAACATTATACGAGTTTACTTACAATAAAACTTTAATCATCTCCTTTTCTTTGATATACATACAATAAACTTTTTTTCTCCTTTACCACTGATGGTTTTGTTTTCAGATCAAGTATGGGCTTTCATGAGAAGTAGTGAATTCTGAGAACATGTTTTCCAGCACAGCCATAGGCACTAGGAATTTCAAGATGAGTATGTCATTCTCTTGAGCACAACAACCTAGCCATACTTCTAACTATTGTAACCGTCCAACCAACCAGAATGACTTTTTTCTAACAACTTATAAATAATTCCACAAAAATGTTTCAAGTTTTTCTTCCCAGAAAGTGAAAAAAAGTCTACTCCAACAATATCTCTACTGTATGAAACATTTCATTCTTATCAAAATATTGCTACACAGAAGAATTTACCCTGACTTTACTGGCAGCCTACTTATCATACTCATGAAATAAAAATTTGTTGGAATATTTTTATCATAACTGCAAAAGGCAGAATGACCACTTTTCTTCTCCGGAAAAAAAAAAAAAAGATAATAAAACTTTATATGCTCCAAGATGAGTATTATTAGCTGCAAGCTGAAAGTCTGTGTCTGGGATGGCATCATGACTTCTGTGCAAGAAACAAGAAAAAAAAAATGTATACAGAAGTGGTTCAGCTATGATTGTCTTTGGGAACAAACCTGACTGTGTATGAGTCTTTGTAACTTTTGTTGTTTAATGATTGAATTGTGTCTGACTCTTTTGCGACGCCATAGACTGTAGCACCTAAACTCCTCTGTCCATGGGATTTCCCAGGTGAGAAAACTGGAGTTGGGGACTTCTCTGGTGGTCCAGTGGCTAAGATCTGTACTCCTAATGCAGGGGGTCTGGGTTCGATTCCTGGTCGGGGAACTANTGTTGTTTAATGATTGAATTGTGTCTGACTCTTTTGCGACGCCATAGACTGTAGCACCTAAACTCCTCTGTCCATGGGATTTCCCAGGTGAGAAAACTGGAGTTGGGGACTTCTCTGGTGGTCCAGTGGCTAAGATCTGTACTCCTAATGCAGGGGGTCTGGGTTCGATTCCTGGTCGGGGAACTAGATCCCACATGGCACAACTAAAGACTCCGCATGCTGCATCAAAGATTGAAGATCATGTTTGTAACAACTAATGCCTGGCACAGCCAAAGAAATAAATTTTAAAAAAAAATACTGGAGTGGGTTGCCATTTCCTTCTCCAGGGGATCTTCCCAACCCAGGGATCAAATTTACGTCTCCTTCATTAGTAGGCAGATTCTTTACCACTGAGCCACCAGGAAAGCCCTCTTTGTAACTTTAGTTTGGTTTAAATTAAGGAAATGTATTGTGGTCAACCACCTGTATTTAAGTGTAAAGGTGAAATGCTAACATTCTGCACTTATCCTATAGGCAAAGATTGTACAAGCTAGCTCCCTGTGTTAGTCGCAACACTGAAAAACTGGCTATCTAATACACCATTGGTGGGAATGTAAATTGGCATAACCTTTCTGGAAGGCAATTCAGCAGTAGATAGCAAAGCTTTAAAACTAGAAACTAGTCATGCTNAGTGTTCTTGCCTGGAGAATCCCAGGGACAGGGGAGCCCGATGGGCTGCCGTCTATGGGGTTGCGCAGAGTTGGACATGACTGTAGCGACTTAGCAGCAGCAGCAACAGCAGCGGCAAAGAAGTTGATTAGGGCTCTCGGACCTGTTACTCTCTTTATTCATCTCACAAATTATTTAAGAAACATAAGTGTTAGGTAGGTAGAATAGGGAAAAGGAGTCCAAAATGGCAGTGGCTAAAAGACAAGGTAGGGAAAAGCCAGCGAAAATAAAACAAAATAAGGTCCAAGGACCGGAATGAGGACCTCAGGTAAAACAGACAACACTCCTGGCTNCTCGGACCTGTTACTCTCTTTATTCATCTCACAAATTATTTAAGAAACATAAGTGTTAGGTAGGTAGAATAGGGAAAAGGAGTCCAAAATGGCAGTGGCTAAAAGACAAGGTAGGGAAAAGCCAGCGAAAATAAAACAAAATAAGGTCCAAGGACCGGAATGAGGACCTCAGGTAAAACAGACAACACTCCTGGCTGGCCCAGTTTACATAGGACAGGCCCGGGGAGAGATAAACATAAATAGAGGAGCCAAAGCCAGCTCTCTCGCTCTCTCTCCGGCGCTCTGGGGCGCTCTTCTCCTTGTGTCTTTGGATCTATGTGCCCTCACGCCTCGAAGATGGATTTTCCTGTATCTTCTAAATAAAATAGAGCTGTAACAGTGAGCTGTAGCACTGATTTGTCCAAGAGCTATAACACGGTATATCCAAGACCTGAGAGCTGTGGCACACCGAGAGGGCTGTAATGTCCGTCACTCCAAACCTTTGTTGTGACAAGACAAAGAACCGAAGAACATACTCTCGCGTGACAGTAAGTTCCCTAAATTATTTCTATAATTTCTATTATTTTGAATCTTCCATTTGCCACTTACTGAAATTCAATTGCTGTTTCAGAAAGTCTTTCCAAAAAGAATTTGGCATTTGGCTAAATAGCTCACTCGAACCTTGCCCCAGCTTCTCCAGGTAAACTTAGAATCTCCCTCTGTATGTGTTTTGATGCAGCCTGTTTTCTCTCTTGGTTTTTCTAGCCACTCTTTACTAGTTAGAGAAAAACAATTTCAGGTTTAGATAAGCGAAGTTTATTTAATTGACTCCAATCAGACAAAAAGACCTTCTCTAGAAACCATGTCTCTGGATATTCAACAGTGTCTGCAGGACAATAAGATAAAAGAAAAGGGAGCTGATAGAAAATAGAGAAAACAAGCTAACATTTATCCCATGCTTTCTATGTAGCCAGGAATTCACTTAATCCTCACAACAACCTTATGAATTACTATCCCCACTGCAGGTGAAAAAGCTGAAGGCCAGAAGGCAACTTGCAGGAAGTCACTCAGACAGGAAATGATGGAGTCTGAATTTGAACCAAGGCCAGTCTGTTTCCAAACTCTTTCCAGTAAATCAGCCACATTCTCTCCTATCCCTGATCTTTATGACATACAATTGATAGGGTATTTCTTAATGCAAACAATAAAAATAAATAAATAAATGAAAGATCTCTGCAAGATGGTATAGTCACATATTTGGGAGAAAGAGATCCACTAAAAGTATGTTTACGATCTAGAAGCTGTTACTATAAGGCATTGTACTTCATTCACTAAGACTTATCCAAAGTCTGAATGACTGGTCCTTTCTAATAAGATGTGCTCGTATTATGTATTATGATTCTAATAGTAAAAGGAGAGACTTAATGGGTAAAGGTATAGAATTGTATAAATTTTTATGAAGTTTTTTCTCTAAATTCAATCTCCAATTGATTGAACCATTTGCCATGGCCTTTTGAAGGCAAAGGTTTTGTGTTTTCCTTCGCCTCCCTCTCTGGCTTTTTTCAAAGCATTTTCCCAGTCCACTTACAGTTCAGAACAGATGTAGATGCTGGCCTGCCCCCAGAACCTTGCTGCTGTATCATGACTCCACCATTCCCCGTGGACATAGTTGTGCCAAAGCAGAAAATGACTTCAACCCACAGCAGTATCTGTGTTGCAGTCAATCCAGTATAAGCCCAAAGGAATTGATTCTGTTTGCAATTTTTTTAATTTTTCATTTCAGCTTATGCTAAGAATATGTAGTACACTGCACTGTGATGATTTATACTTTCCCTGTCCCCCACCCTATCCCAGCATTGTCATCTGTCAATTCTTCAGACTGAAGAGGAGCAAAAAGACAAAATAGTGTTCAGAGAATCTGAAACAAGCAGATAAACAGGAACTTGACAAGAAAATAAGAAAATAACTGCAAATTATTTAAAATGTGAATAGAGTATATGCCCCAGAAGACTAATAAGACATAACTTTGAGTTCCTCGATGTATACTAATGTTAGCAGTATCATTTTCCCAACACTGACAAGTATAGGGAACTGTATAATGTTGACAAAGACAAGATGACTGTCGGTGATTCAGCCTTTTATTACAGCAAAAGCAAAACTACTCTAGAAAACCCTGACTCAAAAATTATAGTGTGCAACAAACAGCAGGAACACAACGGGACCAAATACTATTGTTACCACCTTCAAGTCCAGAAACATTTGGAGAATATCCAATTGAAAAGCCCTGTGCTAGTTATACCTGATCATCTTTATTATAGATCAAGCAGAATCATCAAGTGGTTTCCAAATGGGAAGATTTTGAACCTCAAAGAAACTGTCTCTTCAGAGGTGCCTTCATTTGCCTCAATATATTTAGGTTCTTTAAATTCTGACATTCCCCCAAATGAGTTTATTCACCTCATTCACTTATCTATTCACCAAATATTTGTTGAGCTCCTACTAGGTTTGTTACAACAGGCAGGTAGATAGGTATGAGCAGAGAAAGGGGGCCAGGGTCCAGGTGGCAGGAAATTATACATTTTGTGGACAGCAGGGGGTCCCTGGACAGAAAGAGGAAAGCAGGAACCCAGTGGCAGACAGAGAAAGGTGGGAAAGGTGGGAATATCCTGTGTCCAAATGTAACCCATTGTTCATTATGTTCTCATTGCAATAAAATTAGCCTTACAGATAGCAAGGACCCATCAGGCACCAATGCCATGAGACTTCTGATCTAAGCTGAATAAGGACAAGGATCCCTCCTCTCCTCAAGAAATGGGAGCTGAGATGAAAAATCAGAGAATATGATCCCAAAACTCCTCTTTCCCAGTAATTACTCCACTCCTTCCTTCATCTCTCTGTTCCTTATAGCCAGCTTGTCAAGGAGGCCTGGAGCTGCAGCTCTGCACCTGCCTGCCCGCTCTCCACCTGAAGTATATCCATATTAAATAAATCTTCACTTTGCTTTCTTAATCTCTCTGCTTCATCTCCAGTTTCTTTCCTGACAAAGAAGCTTAAATTCATGGACACTAGGGTCAGGCACTGTCTGAGGCACCAGAATCAAGCATTGAATAAGAAAGACACGGCATTCATTCCAGAATCATACCTCTTACGTTCCCAACAGACAAAGTTTAAGCATGTGATCTATTTTGTCAGTGTAGAAATTACTCAGTCTTCACAAGGATATTTCAAAACGAATGTGTTTTTACTGCCAGTGTCCATGTTTTCTTCTTCAAGGGATCCCTGCATTTTTTAGCCGCAAAACATATTGTCTTAAATGATCATAAAAACAAGCAATGAAAATATGGAACTTTTAGAATAAGAGTCATTTATCACTGTAAACTGTACTAAGCTTACCCAACTCAAAAATCTCCATAGAATGAAAACACAAAGAATCCAAAGGAGCACACTGGTCTTTGACTCATATAATGCTCAAAAAATAACTTAGTTTTCTACTGATAACTGATGAACTTTGACAAATTAGCATAAAGGACTAAATGAAATGATCTCTTTTAATAGAAAGCCTAAGCAAAAGGAGTAAAAAATAACATATAACTGAAAGGGAATAGAATTTACCCCACCAAAATATATCTCTTTGGCATAAAGATTATCTTGAGAAGTTGTAGACAGCAGAGCATCTCTGAAAGCAGAGCAAAAGTTGCGCTTTTGTGAAGGATATTTACATGTACAGCGAATTCTCCATTTGTCAGGATTTTTCCCTTTATTACTAGGAAGAGAAGGATAAGACTTCTAATCTCTAGAAACTCTTTACCAATAGACAGGATTCCATTTAAATCTGCATAACAACCTTATTCTTGTTTACAGTGTTTTTCTTTTGCTCTTGCTCAGGCACTAAGTCATGTCCAACTTTTTGCAACCCCATGGACTGTAGCACTCCAGGTTTCCCTGTCCTTCACTATCTCACAGTTTGCTCAAATTCATGTCCATTGAGTGAGTGATGCTATCAATGTATCTCATCCTCAGTTGCCCCTTCTCCTTTTGCCTTCAATCTTTCCCAGCATCAGGGCCTTTTCCAATGAATCAGTATTAGAGCTTCAGCTTCAGCAACAGTCCTTTCAAAGAATATTCAGGGTTGACTTCTTTTAGGACTGACTGGTTTGATCTCTTTGCAGTCCAAAGGACCCTCAAGGGTCTCCTCCAGCACCACAATTCAAAAGCATCAATTCTTTGGCACTTAGTGGTCTTTATTTACCTCCAGTATTCTTGCCTGGAAAATCCCACAGACAGATGAGCCTGCTGGGCTACACTCAATGGGGTCACAGAGAGTTGGACATGACTGAGAACTCATGCTTTATGCTATCTTTCACATCCGTAGATGACTACTAGAAAAACCATCGCTCTGATTATATGGACATTTGTTGGCAAAGTGATCTCTATGTTTTTCAATATACTGTCTAGATTTGTCATGGCTTTCCTTCCAAGGAGCAAGCATCTTTTAATTTCAACTTTTTGAAAGATGTTGAAAGATGGCTGCAGTTACCATCTACAGTGATTTTGGAGCCCAAGAAAATAAAATCTCCCACTGTTTCCACTTTTCCCCTTCTGTTTGCCATGAAGTGATGGGACCAGATGCCATGATCTTAGTTTTTGAATGTTGAGTTTTAAGCCAACTTTTACACTCTCCTCTCTCGCCTTCTTTGTGAGATCACATGGGGTTCCCTGGTAGCTCAGAATGGTAAAGCATCTGCCCACAGTGCAGGAGACCCAGGTTCGATCCCTGAGTTGGGAAGATCCTCTGGAGAAGGAAATGGCAACCCACTCCAGTACTCCTGCCTAAAAAATTCCATGGATGGTGGAGCTTAGTAGGCTATAGTCCATGGGGTCGCAAAGAGTCAGATATGACTAAGCGACTTCACCTTCACCTTGTTTCTCTTTCATCAAGAGGCTCTTTAGTTCCTCTTCGCTTTCTACCATAAGGGTGATATCATCTGCATATGTGAGGTTCTTGCTATTTCTCCCTGCAATCTTGTTCCAGCCTGTGCTTCATCCAGCCTGGCATTTCACATGATGTACCCTGCATATATGTTAAATAAGCAGGGTGACAATATACAGCCTTGACGTACTCCTTTCCCAATTTTTAACCAGTCCGTTGTGCCATGTCCAGTTCTAACTATTGTTTCTTGACCTGTATGCGGGTTTCTCAGGAGACAGGTAAGGTGGTCTGCTCTTCCAATTTCCTTAAGAATTGTCCACAGTTTGTTGTGGTCCACACAGTTGAAGGCTTTTGCATAGTCAATGAAGCAGAAGTAGATATTTTTCTGAAATTCCTTTGCTTTTTCTATGATCCAACAAATGTTGGCAATTTGATCTCTGGTTCTTCTGACTTTTCTCAACCCAGCTTGTACATCTGGAAGTTATCAGTTCATGTACTGCTGAAGCCTAGCTTGAAGGATTCTGAGCATAACCTTACCAGTATGTGAAATGAGAGCAACTGTAGGATAGTTTGAACATCCTTTGACATTGGAATGAAAACTGACCTTTTCCAGTCTTGTGGCCACTGCTGAGTTTTCCAAATTTGTTGACATATTGAGTGCAGCACTTTAACAGCATCATCTTTTACTATTTTATCCATAGTATTCTCCAGGCAAGACTGCTGAAGTGGGTAGCCATTCTCTTCTCCAGGAGATCTTCCCAACCCAGGGATAGAACATGGATCTCCTGCACGGTAGCAGATTCTTTACCATCTGAACCACCAGGGAAGCCCAGAAGGTCCTGTGGAGCTTCATAGAACCAGACAACTTTAGCTTCTTTGGCCTTAGTGGTTGGGGTATAGACTTGGATTACTGTGCTGTTGAATGGTTTGCCTTGGAGACGAACAGAGATCATTCTGTCATTTTTGAGAGTGCACCCAAGTACTGCATTTCAGACTCTTTTGTTGACTATGAGGGCTATTCTGTTTCTTCTAAGAGACTCTTGCTAACAGTAGTAGATATAATGGTTATCTGAATTAAATTCGCCCATTCCCATCCAATTTAGTTCACTGATTCCTAAGATGTTGATGTTTACTCTTGCCATCTCCTGTTTGACCATGTCCAGTTTACCTTGATCATGGATCTAACATTCCAGATTCCGATGTAATACTATTCTTCAAAGCATTAGACTACTTTCACCACTGGACACATCCACAACTGAGCATCTTTCCACTTCTGCCCAGCCTCTTCATTCTTTCCCAAACGAATAATGGAATTCTTTCATTTTTTCACTCTTACTCTTGTTTACAGTGGTTTTCCTGGTAACCTTTCATTTCAGGCTCCCCCAGGGCTTCTCAGGTGGTTCAGCAGTAAAAGAATCTCCCTACAAAGCAGGAGATGCATGTTTGATCCTTCCATTGGGAAGATCCCCTGAAGAAGGAAATGGCAACCTAATTCAGTATTCTTGCCTGGGAAATCCCATGGACAGAGGAGCCTGGTGGGCTACAGTCCATAGGGTTGCAAAAGTGTCTGACATGACTTAGCAACTAAACAACAAAAACAATACTCAGCCCCAAACGTCTTTCTTATGTCACCAGCTGAAGATGGCATTAAGGTGGGCTTCCCTGATGGTTCAGCAGGTAAGGAATCCACCTGCGGTACAGCAGACACTGAAGACGCTAGCTTGACCCCCGGGTCAGGAGGATCCCCTGGGGAAGGAAATGGCAACCCACTCCAGGATTCTTGCCTGGGAAATCTCAAGGACAGAGGAACCTGGAGGGCTACAGTCCATGGGGTCACAAAGAGTTGGACATGACTGAGTGACTTAGCACTGGGACATTTTGAAGAGTTAATCAGATTTCCTGGGTTTCTCCTATGTATACAGGAGGTATATATGTTATTCATGTTCTTTGTTTTTCTCTTTGTAATCTGTCTTTAATTACAGAAAGCTATAGGGGAGAAAAAATAATTTTCCTTCTACCTTTCTAGATTCTTGGCCAAGAGCCCCCATTAAAAAACCATCTTCCACTAAAAACAAAACAAAGATGTTAGGAGTTGGAGGAAGGTGGTTATGGGAGTTTACCAAGAAAACTGTGGTAAACAAGGGTATGCTTATTTGTAGAAACTTCTGCATTCATAGTTTCTGGAGATTAGAATCTCATCTTTCTCTTCCTGAGAGGGAGACATTCTCACAAATGAATATTTCCCTTATAAACGTAATTGTCTCTTACAAAAATGTAACTTCTAATACTTAGTTTTCTGAGTTTATCCTATGTCTGCTCTTTCTTAAAAATCACCTACTCAAGATAATCCTTATGCCAAAGAGAAATATATTGGGGTAGAATATTCTATTCCCCTTCAGGAGTCTCAGCCAAGAAAGCAGAAGGGTAGAGGAAACATTATTTTTCTCCCTTATTTAATTCTTTTATAAGAGATGTTAGACTAAAGTGTACCCTTCTTGTAGATGGGGAAATTGAGACTTCCAAGAGATAAAGTTTCTGTCTCCTAGTAAAGGACAGAGGAGGTCACTAGGGTGGGGAGATCTTTACAGTAAAATGATGACCACTGGCTTTCGGCTCCTCATCAGTAAAGGTTCACTTCCTTCTCATGGAGGAAGGAAAAAAAAAAAAAAACAGATGGACAGCAGCCAGGAGCCAAGCTTTTGCTAGGAACAACAGGAAGCAGCAGTACATGAAGAGTCACTGTGGCTACTTCAGAAGACAAAAGGTGAGGAACTGGCATGGCCTAGCAACTACATATGTATCTCTGAGCACAGGAAGACAGAAATCAGGATTTCAGAATCTGGAGTGCGATAATGAATAAGACTTGGCGGGAATCTGTTCTCCAAGAACTCTGAGTTTAGTAGCAGAAACAGATACCATGTGAGAAATGGGCATGTAAACTTAAAAAATACTTATGACCTAAAAGTTGAGAGTTTTTTTTTTAAATATATAAACAGGATCTTTTAAACGTTTTTATTTATTTTATATTTGGCTGTGCTCGGTCTTCATTGCTGTGTAGGCTTTTCTCTCGTGGCAGGCAGGGGCCACTCTCGTAGTGTGCTGGCTTCTCATCATAGTGGCTTCTATAGTTGCAGAACATGGGCTCTAGGGCACTCAAGCTTCAGTAGTTTTGACTCCCAGGCCCTAGAGGGCTGGCTCAATTGTTGTGGCACACGGCCTTAGCTGCCCTGTGGCATATGGGATCTTCCCGGATCAGGGATGGAACCCATGTCTCCTGCATTGGCAGGTGGATTATTTACCACTGAGCCACCAGGGAAGCCAGAGAGTTATGTTTTATTTGGTAGGAATTTTTTTTAAGACTTCAAGACCAAGAGACAGACTCTGAGAGAACTGCTCCGAGGAAGCAAGGGGAGGAGCCAAGAGGAAGAGCCAGATTACATAGAGAAATTTTGCAACAAAGGACAGGTAGTCAATGTCAAAAGATTATTGTAGATTAAAGAAAGTCAGATAACCCAAGTTAAGGAATTTAGAACTTTTCTATATATGGGAAGATGCAAGAGTCTGGACTCATTGAAGTCATTCATTTGATTTGCATCTCAGCTATTTGGGGCCAGTTTCCTTAGGGCTCACTGTGAGAAGTGGCTGTAATCTGATATTTGCTGCTGCTGCTGCTGCATCACTTCAGTCGTGTCCGACTCTGTGTGACCCTATAGACGGCAGCCCACCAGGCTCCTCTGTCCCTGGAATTCTCTAGGCAAGAACACTGGAGTGGGTTGCCACTTCCTTCTCCAATGCATGAAAGTGAAAAGTGAAAGTGAAGTTGCTCAGTCGTGTCCGACTCTTAGCGACCCCATGGACTACAGCCTACCAAGCTCCTCCGTCTGCGGGATTTTCCAGGCAAGAGTACTGAAGTGGGTGCCATTGACTTCTCCGTGATATTTGCTAGATGACAAGTATTCTTTCCTTCCTGAGATCCCTCAGGGCTACCAGCTCACCATCTGTCGTGGCTGCAGTTGTCGATGACTGTGACATCTGTTGTTGACTGATATGGTGGGAAATATTCCATTTCTCAGAGACAAGAGTCAAAATGAGAAACACAGTCCAGGAAAGTCAGGTAATTAAGTCTTTCAAATAACATAGGCATCATTCAAGAGGGATTATACACTGGGTATGAAAGTATAAATAGGAGTTTTCTAGGTGGAAAGTAGATGAAGACCATAGCATTCTAACTTAGAGAAAAGCAGATGTAAAGGTAATGAATTGAAATCATGTATTAAGGGCTTCTTACTCCAGTACTCTTGCCTGGAAAATCTCATGGACGGAGGAGACTGGTGGGCTGCAGTCCATGGGGTTGCTAAGACTCAGACATGACTGAGCGACTTCACTTTCTCTTTTCACCTTCATGCATTGGAGAAGGAAATGGCAACCCACTCCAGTGTTCTTGCCTGGAGAATCCCAGGGACGGGGGAGCCTGGTGGGCTGCCATCTATGGGGTCGCATAGAGTCAGACACAACTGAAGCGACTTAGCAGCAGCAGGTGGCACAGTGGTAAAGATTCACCTGCCAGTGCAGGAGAGGCAAGAGATGCTGGTTCAATCCCTGGATCAGGAAGATCCCCTGGAGTAGGAAATGGCAACCCGTTTCAGTATTCTTGCTTGGAAAATTCCCTGGACAGAAGAGCCTGGTGGTTTACAGTCCATAGGGTCACAAAAAGTCCGACACAACTGAGCGACTGAGCACACACACGTATTATGACTGAAGCTTAAATACGAGAGAGAAGAATAGCAGGAGGTGAGTGTGAAGAAGTAGGTAAGAACCTTTGGACTTTATTCTGAAGAAGCCAATGATGTTTTTGCTTTGATTGTTTAATTTCATTTTTTAAATTATTTCAAATTTATAGAAAAGTAGCAACAACAATAAGAAAACTACATAGAACATCTGCATATCATCTACCAGATTCATGCTTAACATTTCATCCCCTTTGCTCTATTATTCTCTCTCTCTCTGAAGAATAGGAAAGAATAGAATCCAGGTCTCTCTCTAAAGGACAGGGAAGAATAGAATCCAGGTAACTAAATAGTGGAGGTGCTGCCAAGACAGATAGCAATCACAGTGGAATATTACTCAGTCATAAAAAATGAAATATTCCCATTTATAGCCATGAGGATGAACCTAGATAATATTATACTAAGTGAAGTAAGTCAGACAAAGACAAATATATAATATCACTTATATGTGGAGTCTAAATCATAATACAAATGAATCTATATACAAAACAGAAACAGACTCACAGACATGTAAAACAAATTTATGGTTTCCAAAGGGGAAAAGGAGGGGAGAAGGGATAATATTCTAATTTATAGGATTAATTGACGGAAATTACTATGTATAAAACAGATAATCAATAGGACTTACTGTATAACACAGGGAACAGTATTCAATATCTTATAGTAATCTTATTGTATCTATATTCAATATCTTTGTTATAATGGAAAAACAATCTATCTATATATATGTAAAACTGAATCACTCTACTGTACACCAGAAACCAACACAATATTGTAAATCAATTATACTGCAATTAAAAAAAGAAAAGGACAAGAAAAATGTGGAGGCCATGGGTCAAGAGACCATCTTAGAAAATTTGGAATATTCATCTTTTAATAACATCAGGAGATAGCTTGTCACTCTCTAAACCTCCAACCTTAGCTTGAATGCTAAAGTGAAAGTGAAAGTCACTCAGTCATGTCTGACTCTTTGGAACCCCAAGGACTATACAGTCCATGGAATTCTCCAGGCCAGAATACTGGAGTGGGTAGCCTTTCCCTTCTACAGGGGATCTTTCCAACCCAGGGATCAAACCCAGGTCTCCTGCGTTGCGGGCAGATTCTTTACCAGCTGAGCCACAAGGGACGCCCAAGAATAGTGGAGTGGATAGCCTATCCCTGCTCCAGCAGATCTTCCGGACCAAGGAATCGAACCAGGGTCTACTGCATTGCAGGCAGATTCTTTACCAACTGAGCTATCAGGAAGCCTTTGAATGATAAAGATTACATTAATTCTATATGTTTGTAATACTGGAAATTATTTATATATATATATATATATACACACACACACACACACGTGGGTAATAGAGTTTCAGCTCACATAGAAGAAAATTAAACCCAAAATACCAAAAAGTAAGAAATGCTCTCAACCACAAGTTTATTTCAAATTATGAAATAAAATTAGATATGGAAATGGAAAATCAATTTTATTTGTGTTTAATATTCAAAGTGGTTTTAAATCACTGAGATGTAAATCAGCATCTCCCAGGCACCACTTTTTAGTTTTGGTTTAGTCATTTCTAAATTGACCCTGATGGACAGACTTTACCAGGAGAACTTTATGAAATAGTTTCCAAGGTTGGATCTATGATCAGAACAGGGTAGGAGAAGACCCATATTTTTATAAAGCTCTTCAAAGTGATTTTGATGACCAGCCAGTCTAAAAACCAACAGCTTAAAAATTATCTTTTTTGTTGCTGTTGTTTACCTGAAACAATTTCAGATACAGTTTTTAGAACAAGAAGGAAATTTAGAAATCATTTTGTCCTGTTGCTTCATTTCACTTGTGAAGAGACTGAAACTAAAGCTGTGAAATGACTTGTCTAAGGTCACAGAGAAAGTAAATGGCCAAACCCAGAGCAGAACCTAACATTTCCTGGCTCTAAATTCAACATGACTACTTGGAACAATTCAGTCTAATTCAATCCATCTCCACTTGTTTACCCCTTAACTCCCTGAGAGTTCAATAGTGTCATTACCCTCCATAGCACTTCTGACTAAGGAGAGCATGGGCAAAGTTGATAACAGATATTCTTTGGAGAGAAATTCTTTCCTTTTTAATATTTGGCATATTTTAAAGATTGATTTCTAGGAGGCAGGGGCAATTAAGCAAGATAAAATAAGACAAGCCACTTCTCCAGGATTTATGTCAGCTTTGAAAGATTGAGTAGGAACCCCTTTCCCCAAATGTCAAAGTATCACCTCTTATTCCACGTTAAAGCTAATTGTTCTTTGGGTCTTGAAATTTGAAACAGCAGTTGAAAACACAACTTACAGGAAAGTGAAGTCGTTCAATCGTGTCCGACTCTTTGCAATCCCATGGACTGTATGTAGCCCACCAGGCTTCTCCAACCATGGAATTTTCCAGGCATGAGTACTGGAGTGGGTTGCCATTTCCTTCTCTAGAGGATCTTCCGGACCCAGAGATTGAATCCGGGGCTCCCGCATTGCAGGCAGACGCTTTACCATCTGAGATTACAGGGAAGGGTAACAGGAAAAACCACCTTCTAGTCTGCCCCTAGGCAAGGATTAGTGAGTTAAACTGAAGAAAGATGGGCTGAGGCATGGGCAGGTGCTGAATGAGAAAAGGACTTTGGAAAGTAGGGAAATAGACCTGCAAAGTTTGTCTACTTCATCATTTCCCAAGGGTTAGATCTGTTTGTTCCCAACATAATTACATTTCTGGGATTCCTTTTGGTCCTTTCCCTCTGGTCTTTTTCAGAATCCACATCAACTTTGAGAAGTTCTGGGCTCGTCTAAAATCTTGCCTTTTCAAAATTCAGACGAGCATCCTGGGTATCTCCTGGGAGCTTGCTGAAAATGCAGAATCTTGAGCCCCACCCAAAACCTACTGAAGCAGAATTGGCATTTTAACAAGATCCCCAAGTGATTCACATGCCTATTAAGGTTTAAGAAACACTACTCTGAAAGATAAATTGCCGAATACGAATACTGTGGCTGAAAGAGAAACAAAAGGTTTCCTAGGCCAGTTCAGAGTTTTCTCAACTGTATTAAAATCTAGGGTTTCATGAAATGTTTCCACGTTCCAAGAAGCATAATATGTTTTGCTGAAATTGTTGAATGTATAAATATTTTAAGCTTCAGGACTATATCATAATCCAGTTTCTCTCTTCTTTTAAATTATACTCAGCTTCACTTGCAGTGGGGCATTTGATTCCAAATGCAATCGAAAAGGACTATTTCAAGCATTGTTATTCGAAGTAGAAACTTCAAGAAGGTGACAACGGCTCTCAGCATGTAATGAATTATGTGGACTTCAGCAAATTACATAGTTTTCTTGAATATTAGTCACCATATCAGTAAGATTGAGACACTATTGTTTACCCTGTATACCTCCCAAAAGAGTAAAATATCAAAAGAATTCCTAGTTTCTGGAAATAGTGCTGCTGGTTACTTAGTGGTTCAAATCAGAAATGCGGAAGCCATTTTTCACTTTGAGATCCATCATCAGTTGTTCTCAAACTTATGACTCCGCCCCCCAACCTTCCATTTCCTTATTCTTACCGCAACTAACCAAGACCAAGCCATCACCTATTTTTTCCTAAATCATGGCCTCCTCTGTGTGATCTCTGACCCTACTGCCCTTCACGTTATCATTTACTCTGAAACTGGAAGAATTTTTCAGGAAGTACAATTTTGATTGCAAGTTTTCCCTACCTAGAACGCTTTACCAGCTTTCTAGGGCCTAGAAAGGCCTTTCCTTTATGGGAAAGTCCCAAATCCTCCTATGACTCATTCTGCCTTCAAGATATGGCCTTTGCCACCTTCTTTACAACCTCTTCTCTTGCTGCTCTCTAGTTCTATCATTTTTGAAAATCAGAACATCATCTGGAAACAGTATCTGTCTCCCACTGTCCCTTTAATCTGTTTCTTTTCTCATGCTTGGATGATATGCCTGCAGTATCAATAACTTTCCAGTTCCCTATTGGGTAATAGAAAATCTTATGGTTACTTCCAGTGTCAACACATTTTCAGTTCAATATTTCAAAACATCCAGTTGCATATGACACTGAAAACACTCACCTTGATTTAAAATTGAATGGTGCCCCTCCCTCTTGCTGGAGTCCAGTGTGGGCTGGCTGCTTATGAAGCAAGCAGGTGGGTCATAGTTGCTTCTTTTTTTCTCCCACATATTGCTCCCAACTCTCACACCCTACTCTGATGTGCTAAGTTTGGTTCGACGCAGGGAAGAGAGGAGAGGTAAGAAAAGGATTAAACTTCTTTCCCAGCTCATATTGTCTAAAGACACCATACCAAATGTAGACTTCAAGCTGATGCCTGTTGACCTCTTTCCTGTCTCCATAAGTGCGTTTGACTCATTTTTAAAGCATGAGTTGATGTCAGTTCACCATGTCTCCTAAACTCCTCAGTGTACATATTAATTCTACTTGTCCCACTTAAGTCCTCCTCTCTAATCAAGCGGTGAAAGGAAGCATGCCTCTCCCTGGGAGAGAGTGGTGGAAATAACTCTCTATCCAGTCATCTCCACAAGTCATTTCCTCACTTGGAATTCGAGTTAAATCACTAGTTTCTGGATATATACTTTGAAATTACTATAGCCTGCCTAGTCTGTTTAGAACTTGCTTCAAATTAAGATCTCTCTTACCTTAAAGTCAAAGCTTCCATTTTAGCATCATATAGCATGGACANTAACTCTCTATCCAGTCATCTCCACAAGTCATTTCCTCACTTGGAATTCGAGTTAAATCACTAGTTTCTGGATATATACTTTGAAATTACTATAGCCTGCCTAGTCTGTTTAGAACTTGCTTCAAATTAAGATCTCTCTTACCTTAAAGTCAAAGCTTCCATTTTAGCATCATATAGCATGGACATTCTATTGGCTTCACACCACATTTTCAGTGATTTCTGGCCTTTCAGTCACGATGTCTTCTCTTCATCATGCCCATTCCTTTTCATTTGCCTCAGCACTACTCATGTATTTCCAACGCCTCACCTACATGTGGATATAAAAGGGTTGAGAAAGTAAAGAGAGATATGAACTGTATTTACTTCATAGATAAGGAAATCAGAAAAGCCAATAAACACATGAAAGGATGCTCAACCATATTAATTATGTAGGAACTACAAATTAAAATTAATAGATAGCACTTTCCACCCAGCAGACTGGCAGACATAAGAAAGGATGACAACATCAAGTGTTGGGAGGATATGTAAATACTTAGATCTTGTTGATACCAGTGTAAACTGGTCCAAACTCTAGAAAAGAATTTATCACTGCCTTATCAAGATGGACATGTGCATACTCTGTGCATACTCTAGAAATTTATATACTTCTAGGCAGTTATAGCAGAAAGTGAAGAGGAACTAAAAAGCCTGTTGATGAAAGTGAAAGAGGAGAGTGAAAAAGTTGGCTTCAAGCTCAACATTCAGAAAACGAAGATCATGGCATCTGGTCCCATCACTTCATGGGAAATAGATGGGGAAACACTGGAAACAGTGTCAGACTTTATTTTGGGGGGCTCCAAAATTACTGCAGAGGGTGATTGAAGCCATGAAATTAAAAGATACTTACTCCTTGGAAGGAAAGTTATGACCAATCTAGATAGCATATTCACAAGCAGAGACATTACTTTGCCAACAAAGGTCCATCTAGTCAAGGCTATGGTTTTTCCTGTGGTCATATATGGATGTGAAAGTTGGACTGTGAAGAAAGCTGAGCGCTGAAGAATTGATGCTTTTGAACTGTGGTGTTGGAGAAGACTCTTGAGAGTCCCTTGGACTGCAAGGAGGTCCAACCAGTCCATTCTAAAGGAGATCAGTCCTGGGTGTTCTTTGGAAGGAATTATGCTAAAGCCGAAAGTCCAATATTTTGGCAACCTCATGCGAAGAGTTGACTCATTGGAAAAGACTCTGATGCTGGGAGGGATTGTGGGCAGGAGGAGAAGGGGATGACAGAGGATGAGATGGCTGGATGGCATCACTGACTCAATGGACATGAGTTGGGTGAACTCTGGGAGTTGGTGATGGACAGGGAGGCCTGGTGTGCTGCAATTCATGGAGTTGCAGAGAGTCGGACATGACTGAGCGACTGAACTGAACTGAGGCAGTTAGAGAGTGATCAAGAGATATGTATAAGGATGTTCACGATAGCAATATTTGTAATGGTCGAAAATGGGGAACAATCCGAATGATCACTGACTTTTTTATCTATAAAAAATTTGATTTAAAAAGCATGGTTTTACTTATTTCTCCACTTATCTGCCATAATCAGTTGTCCCTGTTATTTCAAGGTAGGACAGATGATTCTTGAACATCAACCTATTTCAGGGCTAAAGTCTGAGCCCCAGTTCTGAGGAGACATTTTGCTTCATATTAAGAACCTGTCATTCTTCATCATGAAGGCAATAGCTAAGAGTCTGTGTTCAAAATGGTGAGCAACCATCACTGTTATTTACAAGCTAAATTGAAGTCTGGGCACTGCTTTGGTTAACTCACTATTTCATTTGACAACATTCATTGAATGATTACCTGCACCAGATATTTTAATGATGATTTCAATCTCACAAGTGAAAAATAGCATTTGTTCTAACCTTAAGGCTAGACCTAATGAGGAGATTTCTGACCCAAGTCATGTACAACATAAGAATGGAGTTATAGGGACTTAGGCTGTGAGCAAGTAAAATGTTAAATAAATATGAAAATACAACCCTTGGTGCCAGCATGCTACTCAAGGCCATTCATACTCAACTTCCATCTGCTGAGTCATTGCTAAGCTGGGGAAACATTAGTTTCTAAAGCTACCCGGAAGGCTGGCTATGTCATCTCTTGTTGAAACGAATCCCAAAATGCATGTCACCTCCTCAGGTGGTGGGGGTAGGAGGAGAGGTTTTAACTCCTGGGAAGTGAGATATTACTTTGTTCCAGTTTGCAAGAATGACCTATTAGACTCCATTCCCAGAAACTGTCTCCTGAATGACTTAAAGCAAGACTGAAGAAACAGAATGCATATTTTTAATTGAGTCTCTCTTTGAGCTGAATTCCAAGTTGCCTAATAAATGTTTTAGTTCCCAAAGAGTTAGATGCATTCAGAGTGACTCCAAAAAAGAGGTCCTATTTTGGAGTGTCACAGGCATTACTTCCTTGAATCATCACAAATAAAACTGCTGCTTTGACTAATTGGGGGTTATATGAAGAGGGCTGACTTCTTTGTCCTCATCTGCCTTCTCCTTCCCTTTATTGGATATCAGTTCTTAGAATTAGGGATATGAATCTGATTTATCCACCTATTAATAATTCAGGTGTCAGGTCATAGAAGGACCATAGACTTTCAGAGCTGGCAACTGGAGCTCAGAGTTCTTTCTTACCTTACTTCCTGAGGTTACACATCTTAATGCAGTGGTTCTCAAGCTGTAGTGTATAATAGAATCACCTAGAGGGCTTGTTGCAAACACAGATTGCTGGGTCCCAATCACAGAGTTTCTGATTCCGAATGCATGGGGTGGGGCCTGAGAATCTGCGTTTCTGACAATTTTGAAGATGTTATTATTGATTTTTCTGGTCCAGGTCAGAGTTTGCAAACTACTGTCAGCTAACTGAAGGACAAAGTATAGAGGCCAGCCCTCAAGCAGCCAGTACTTTCTCCTAAGTGGCTTTCCTGTGTGTGTGTGTGTATGTATATACTGTCTTTTATAAAGTTACAGAATTTATAAACTTATGGAAACCAGAGTTTCTTCTTCTGAAATGGGAGAACTGCACTGGAGGGAGAGCTAAAAGCATGAACTTCGGAATCAGACAGGCCTGGGTAAGAGAGCAGCTATTTCACAGTTTAGTTTTGTGATTTGGGGCAAGTTACTTAGCTTATTTGACTTCTAGTTTTTTCATCTGCATATTAAAAATTATTAGCTCTACTAATGATTTGAGACTTCTGAGTGAACAGTTCAAAGACTATTTGACATATAGTCATAGGATTAAAAATCATTAAGAAAACATCTAATTTAGCTTGTTCACTTTCTAGACACGGAAGCAAAGATCCAGGGAAAGTAAGTATCTTAACTAAGATCTCATAGCATATGGCAAAGGAGGACCATGAATCTTGGCCTTTTAATGAGTTTTGTTTTTCTTTAATCCATCACAGGACTAAATATGTCTCCAGAGTTTGGGCTTCCCGGGTTGCTCAGTGGTCAAGGATCCATCTGCAAATGCAGGGGACATGGGTTCAACCCCTGGTCTAGAATATTCCACATGCCATGGAGCAACTCAGTCTGTGCGCCACAACTATCTANTTTCTTTAATCCATCACAGGACTAAATATGTCTCCAGAGTTTGGGCTTCCCGGGTTGCTCAGTGGTCAAGGATCCATCTGCAAATGCAGGGGACATGGGTTCAACCCCTGGTCTAGAATATTCCACATGCCATGGAGCAACTCAGTCTGTGCGCCACAACTATCTAGCCTGTGCTCTAGACACCGAGAGCTGCAATTACTAAGCCCAAGTGCCTCAGGTGCTAAAGCCCTCTTGCCCTAGAGCCTGTGCTCTGCAATAAGAGAAGCCACTGCAATGAGAAGCCTGCCTATCACAGCTAGAGAGTAGCCTCCGCTTGCTGCAGTTAGAGAAAAGCCCACGCAGCAACAAAAATGCAGCACAGCAAAAAATAAAAATAAGTAAAGGAAATTATAAAAAATAAGCCTCCAGATTTTTTTTCATTTTTACTTTCAGTGGAATTTCAATAAAGAGCCTTCTTGTGACATGATGGTGTTTTGCAAAAGGAGTGTGGCTGTTCATAGAATTCTTGTCTTTTGTTAAAATTGAGTACAGTTGAAAAAGGAGAATTAGCAGTTGGGAAATCAATTTCCACATCAAGGAGAAAAAGAGTTTTAAATGTATTAGGAAAATTATAGTAAATGTTTAAAAAGGAAAAAAAAAAGCAACTCAAAGATCATCACACGCTCAAGCTATGCTTGTTGGGGCTGTATAAAAATTCGAGTGAGGGCTAGCTTAGACTCTTCACCTAGTGGACATGAACCCTGGGTTCCAGTAGTGCTGGGAGACTTGCTAAACTGAACAAACAGCTTTGGCAAAGAGGAGGATGGAAGGATGGAGCCCAGTTCACTGCTTCTGGCACAGTGACCAGTTCATCATCACTTTCATTTTTAAAAATAGTAATATTTTCTAAAATATTAATATTTTGGTGAAGCCAGAAATAAAGGGTCAATGTTGTGGATTAAGAAACCAGGTGTGCTTTGGTACTCTTGTTATTTGTCTTGATGTGAGCCAACTGTTTACATCTAAATCAGACTTGGCTTATAGTAAGACTAATACCAACATATTTTATAAAGTTTATTTGATCCAAGGAATTTAAAACTCCTATTCTGAGAAGAGATTCATCCATTTAGTGGCCACTAACTGGTTAAGTAGGCAAATGCTGGGCCTCTCCTCGCAGCTCTTTAGTTTCCTATTTCAACCTTCAGAATCCAGATTTAATCAGTGCTGCAGCCATTCAAGATGGCATAGATATCCAATTACCCCGGAAGCATATACTAATGTGTCCCATGACCACAGCAGGTAAGGCAAAGACTTTGTAGATGGGGGACTGTGTCTATCAGAAAGCCTAGCTTATCTGACCAGCACCTGATAATGAACAGTCCTCACTAGCAGGAAGGTGCAGGCCCAGGAAGATAATGGAAATCCATTTAAAGAGCCAGTTTGACTCTTACCAAAACTTGCAATGCACCCTATCTCAGATGATTTAGAGCTCATTTTAAAAGGCCTGAAAATCTGAAAACAAATTATTTTGAAGTGATGAGATAAATTATGTATGAGTATCAATTGAATATTCAAGTATAATGAGTTTATGGAATACAAGAGAACGTTTCTTTTGAGATGCTGCAATACTGCTATTGTTAGGTTCAGAACACAGCTGATTGCTTATAGGGAGCCTTTGTGCAAGTTTGAAAAAGGCACCCCCTCTGAATGATGCAGCCCTGTGGGTACATGATTTGGCAAGAGGAGCCTAGGCTGGATCCTAGCTCCCTTTTGTCCCATTGGCTGGGTGCCTTTGTGCAATGTACAAACTGCAGTTCCTTAAGTGGCAATCCCAACTGCTATTTGAAATATGTGCCAGCAGCAAGGATTTCAAGACTTGAAGTGCTTGCATTGGTTGTTAGAGAGTACATGTGAAATTTTAAAACGTGATGGTTCCTTCTCTTGTCCCAGTGCAGAATTTATTTGCAGGGATGAAATGTCAGCTAAGTTCTAAAATGCCACGAAAGCAGGGTAAGTTTTCATGATAGAGAATAGAGATCTTGTCTTGGCAGCTATGTTCCCTGAAGAAGCATAGCTAGTGAGCCACACTTTCCAAGCCAGAGGCAAACACCACCACCTGGGAAATTTAGATTTCTGGCACCAGAATTGTCTCATTTCCCACCTGCTGCACTAACACTGGAAGCAGGAAGCTGTTGTGTTGCGTGCAGAGGTAAAACTTTTACATCCACCCAGATGTACTGGGACTTAGGGGTATTGAGCATTAGCAATAAAAGCATATAGGCTCAAATATTCACTTTCCTTCTTGGAACAGCTGCCTTACAATGCCATGGCAATGAGAGTAGAACTGTAGGGATTTAATATTGAGTTTCCAATTCCGGAGCAAAAGAGTAAACATACATCTCTTTGCTCCTCTGAGCTGGCTAAGGACAGCTAAAGGCCCTGGACATTGTATATAAAACGAATATAGCCCAGACTGGGTTCTGGAGAAGCAGGCAGCCTGGAAACAGGTATAGGCAAAAAAAAAAAAATCTCCAAGAAAAAAATCATTTATCTGTAGCTATTGGAAAAGGCTGTATATTGTCACCCTGTTTATTTAATTTATATGCAGAGTACAATGGCACTCCACTCCAGTATTCTTGCCTGGAAAATCCCATGGACAGAGGAGCCTAGTGGGCTGCAGTCCATGGGGTCGCTGACAGTCGGACACGACTGAGCGACTTCACTTTCACTTTGCACTTTCATGAATTGGAGAGGGCAATGGCAACCCACTCCAGTGTTTTTGCCTGGAGAATCTCAGGGATGGGGGAGCCTGGTGGGCTGCCATCTATGGGGTTGCACAGAGTCAGACATGACTGAAGTGACTTAGCAGCAGTAGCAGCAGCAGAGTACATCACGAGAAATGCTGGGCTGGAAGAAGCACAAGCTGGAATCAAGATTGCAGGGAGAAATATCAATGACCTCAGATATGCAGATGACACCACCCTTATGGCAGAAAGTGAAGAGGAACTAAAAAGTCTCCTGAGGAAAGTGAAAGAGGAGAGTGAAAAAATTGGCTTAAAACTCAACATTCAGAAAACTAAGATCATGGCATCTGGTCCCATCACTCCATAGGAAACAGAGGAAACAGCGTCAGACTTTATTTTTGGGGGCTCCAAAATCACTGCAGATGGTGACTGCAGCCATGAAATTAAAAGATACTTACTCCTTGGAAGGAAAGTTATGACCAACCTAGATAGCATATTCAAAAGCAGAGACATTACTTTGCCAACAAAGGTCTATCTAGTCAAGGCTATGGTTTTTCCAGTGGTCATGTATAGATGCGAGGGTTGGACTATAAAGAAAGCTGAGCACCAAAGAACTGATGCTTTTGAATTGTGGTGTTGGAGAGGACTCTTGAGAGTCCCTTGGACTGCAAGGAAATCCAACCAGTCCATTCTGAAGGAGATCAGTCCTGGGTGTTCATTGGAAGGACTGATGCTGAAGCGGAAACTCCAGTACTTTGGCCACCTCACGCAAAGAGTTAACTCATTGGAAAAGACCCTGATGCTGGGAGGGATTGGGGGCAGAAGGAGAAGGGAGACGACAGAGAATGAGATGGTTGGATGGCATCACTGACTTGATGGACATGAGTTTGAGTGAACTCCAGGAGTTGGTGATAGACGGGGGGCCTGGCGTGCTGCGATTCACGGGGTCGAAAAGTGTTGGACATGACTGAGTAACTGAACTGAACTGAACTTATTGGAAAAGGAAAAGGGCAGCGTAGCAAAATAAAACTTTTAGACAATAATTGCTCTTCTTCAGCCAAACTCCACAGAAAATTATGAGTGGAAAGCCTAGACTTATGTCCTTGCCCAGCTATATCAAGGCACTTCTCTTCCCTTCCAGTAAGGAGCTGAGACTTTTATCACTACCATATGGGAATGAGACTACCCCCAACCTCTGCCCCAGGTTGTCAGTAAAGACCAGGTTGGGAGCCAGGACTTGCCACCCCCACCCAGAGGGCTGGGTGGAAGCTGGGCCTTTTACCACATTGCAGCCATAAGTAGGCTTCCCAGTCCCCCGTAATGTCAGCACAGGCCTAGTGGAGAGTCTGAACTCCCACTGCTGCTGCTGCTGCTAAGTCACTTCAGTCGTGTCTGAGTCTCTGCAACTCCCAATACTATCCACCAATAATGAGATGCCCCATTGCTTTCCAGGATTCAGTACAGGCCAAATAGGGGCTATAAGCATCCATGCGACCTGACAGTGATACAATGAGACATCACCATCCTTCCTAGTGCTGTGCTTAGTCATTCAGTCGTGTCCAACTCTTTACGACCATACAGACTGTAGCCCATCAGGCTCCCCTGTCCATGGGAATTCTCCAGAATACTGGAGTGGGTTGCCATGCCCTTCTCCAGGGGATCTTCCCAGTGCAGGGATAGAACCCAGGTCTCCTGTATTATAATCAGAGTTTTTACCATCTGAATTACCAGGGAAGCTCCATCCTCCCTAGAAGAACTGCTAAAATGGAAGATTTAAATATGATCCAGAATCTCACAATATAGCAGCAAAAATGTCCAAGATACAATTGAAACTCACTCATAAGGAACCAGGAAAATCTCAAATGAGAAGAGATAATCAACAGATATCAGTTCCAAGATTATGTTTACGCTGGAATTACCTGACAAGTATTTTAAAGCAGCCATCATAAAAAGTGCTTCAACAAGCAATTATATACTTAAAACCAATTAAACAAATTAAAAGCCTTGGCAAAGAAACAGAAGCTATAACGAAGAACCAAATGGAAACTTCAGAACAGAACAAAGGCAAGAGTCAAAACCTTCATCAGTGGGTCAACAGTAGAATATAGAGACCAGAGGAAAGGATCAGTGAACTTGAAGAGAGAATAACAGAAATTAACCAATATGAGCAACCCTAAAGAAAAGAGACAGAAAGAAAAATGAACAGACCCTTAGGAACCTGTAGGACTATAACAGAGGATACCATATTCATGCCATCAGAATCCCAGATGGAGAGGAAAAAAAGGGCAGGGCTGAAAAAAAGTACTCAAGGAAATAACTGCAAAAATTTCCCAAGTTTGGCAAAAGACATAAACTTACAGATTTAAGAAACCTAGTGCACCACAAAGAGGAGAATCTTGTACTAAGTTTTGTCATCAGGAAAAGCTCTAAAAGAGAAATCAATTACACAGTCAGGTGAGTCACATTAAAAAAAAAGTTTAAGACCATTGTTTTTATAGCATCCCTGTCATAGCTTTAGGTTTGGTAGACGTTAAAACATTTGAGGATTAATGGCTTAGTTTCAGAGAAGTTTATATCTGCTAAGCAAATAGACAGTAATGTAACTCATTCAATCAGCAAGACACTGAAGTGGTTTCAGGGGGTGACTTTTCAGGGGAGACTGTTTCATAAGCCACCAGTAGGACTCGTTTTTCACAACTATGACAATGAAAAATGTTTTCCAGTCTCTAAATAGGTTGAGAGCAAACAGTATGTGAGCATTTAAAACTAAATTGTTGCTATTTATTTAATGTACTGTTTTAGTACAGGCATATCTTGCTTTATTGTGCTTCACAGACATTACATTTTACACAAATTGAAGGTTTGTGGCAACCTTCAGGGTATACGTGAAAGATTTTCAGCAAGGGTTCAGTTGGTTTCTCATCTTGTTCACAAGGAGCTAATCTAGGAGATTTTAGTCCCTTCCAAGACAGTGTGACCTGAATCTGCTAAGGGTTGTGGCAGACAGTTTGATTTGAACTTGATTTTAGTTTTTATCTTCTTCAGAATCTTTTCATTCTCTAAAGTTGCTTTTTTATCTCAAAAGTGCTAAAGCATGGGCATGACTAATTGTGTTTGAATTAAAAACGTGATGTAACCCCATGTCATATTGGACATGATAGTGACAGGGAATGTCCTATCATGCCCTTTTACTTTATTCACCAATCAAGCTGAAAGCATGACAATAGGGGAAAACGTATTCTCTCTGTACTGTTTCTACCACATGCTTCTAAGAACATACTTTTGGAGGGGTTCAAATTCTAATCAGCTAATTTAAATAAACAAAGCTGGCCAGCCCTGTCCCACCAACACAGCTGTGTTAGAACAGGTTGGACTCTGTTTAACCTCACGATGAATAAACAAATCAATCAGTCATTTCCTGATACAAGAGATTTCACTTTTTGCCACTAGATAATAAACATGGATTATTTGGTGGTTACTGTTTATTTTTATTTTCCAAGTAGGAATGATATAACAACTTGGTAAAATGTTCTGTTGTTAACTTAGGAGAGATGATTTTAAGTGGGATCAAATGAAAGAGAGGAAAGTGAAGAAAGAAAGGCGAGACGTGGTAAAATTAAAAATAAAACACACGTTTTTTCATGTGTTTCAAGGGGAATGTGGAAAGAATACAGCTATAGAGAATAATATAAAGGTTAAGTCAAAGGTTCTTTGATATAAATTTAGTGCCTTTAGCAGTGAAAATGTGTTTCTTTTTTATTCTTATTAAAAAGCATCAGTGAGGGAACTCCCCGGTGGTCCAGGGGTTAGGAATCTGCCTGCCAATGCAGGGGACACAGGTTCAATCACTGTTATGGGAAAAGTCCACATGCTGCAGGGCAACAAACCTGTGTCCCACAACTACTGAAGCCTGCGTGCCTAGAGCCCGTGCTCAGCAACAAGCGAAGCCACGGCAATGAGAAGCCCGTGCATCGCAACAGAGTAGCCCCTGCTTGCTGCAACTAGAGAAAGCCCACATGCAACAGTGAAGACCCAGTACAGTCAAAAATAAGTAATCTTAAAAAATGCCTCTGGGTAGTGTTGCTGGATTTAGCAAATAAAATCCAATATTCAGTTCAGTTCAGTCTCTCAGTTGTGTAGACTCCTTGTAACCCCATGAATCACAGCACGCCAGGCCTCCCTGTCCATCACCAACTCCCGGAGTTCACCCAACTCATGTCCATCAAGTTGGTGATGCCATCCAGCCATCTCATCCTCTGTTGTCCCCTTCTCCTCCTGCCCCTGATCCCTCTCAGCATCAGGGTCTTGGAGTCAGATCTTCACATGAGGTGGCCAAAGTACTGGAGTTTCAGCTTCAGCATCATTCCTTCCAAAGAACACCCAGGACTGATCTCCTTTAGAATGGACTGGTTGGATCTCCTTGTACCCCAAGGGACTCTCAAGAGTCTTCTCCAACACCACAATTCAAAAGCATCAATTCTTCGGCACTCAGCTTTCTTTATAGTCCAACTCTCACATCCATACATGACCACTGGATGTTTTTATATATATTTATACTAAGAAATTATTCACTATGTGTATGAAATTCAAATTTAACTAGGTATTCCATATTTTATATGGCAGCCTTACATCCAGGCAGAAAATTGAAGACTCATTTCAATTTTTTCTCTTCTCTTGGAACCACAGTCTTGACTACACTGTGATTCCAGTGTCTGAAAACAGTCGTGTCATGTGTGTTGTCCAGTTTTCTAGCTGTGTACTGTGGCAGGGCAATTCTGTACCAGTTACTTCTTCTTGGATAGAAATGGCTGCGTATGGTCCACCTTTAAAGAAAGCAGGCAAACAAACAAATAGGACAGCTGCCCTAACGGGAATTGTTCAAGGGAATCATTAAGAAACAGTTAAATAAATGTGTCACTTCTACCCACCCTGGAGTATGTTACATCAAGTTGCGTATGTGAGAAAGTGCTCAGTTGTAATTCAGAGTATCTGCCTTTTGTCCAAGGTTCTTATTTGAAATCCCCATTTCTCTTCTGCTTTATGGTCTCTACAGGCTTTAAATTTACCTCAGTCTTAGCTGCAGCAGACCATGTCAATGTATCTCTTTGGGATGTCACAAAGCTCCCGGAAGGTGAATTCTGGGAACTTCACACATCCTAAAATACCCTCTAAAGCAGTGAGATGCTATGCAGCCATCTTCACACGAGAGAGTTCATTTTATTTACATAGATTACAACAACGACATCATTTCTTGGGAAGTTCAAAGAGATAGTGTCCATTAAATAACAGTTACACGGATAGCAGAAAGAACCTGTGCCTTGTGAGGATGAGAGGGCAACTAAAACTTATTGAGTATCTATTATATGCCAAGTGTTTCATATTCAGTGGTGTGCTGGAGCCAGCCTGTGCCAGCTCATATGGGCTTGTGAGAGGCAATTGTTAAATATTCAGGAGCCTTGCCAGCTATTTTTTAAACTGTTGAAATCTTGACACTGACACCAGGAGGAATATTTATACCATGGAAATCATCAGATGGTACAAATTCCAGCTCCTTCATCAACTCCAAGAGATAATTGTTATGCATTTACCAGCACTTCACTGTAATTCCATTTTTCATTTTATCTTACCCTCTGAACAACTCTGTAAGATATTTATTAGAATGCGAAGTTTAAAGATGGAAAGAAGACACAGGTTCAGTTCAGTCACTCAGTCATGTCTGATTTTTTGTGACCCCATGGGCTGCAGCACACCAGGCTTCCCTGTCCATCACCAACTCCCAGAGCTTGCTCAAACTCATGTCCATTGAGTTGGTGACGTATCACCCTGTCATCCCCTTCTCCTCCTGCCTTCAGTCTTTCCCAACATCGGGGTCTTTTCCAAGGAGTCAGTTCTTCACATCAGGTGGACAAAGTATTGGAGCTTCAGCTTCAGCATCAGTCCTTCCAATGAATATTCAGGACTGACTTCCTTTAGGATTGACAGGTTTGATCTCCTTGCAGTCCAAGGCTACTTAAGTAATATGCCCCAATTTTTCCAGAAAACACGTACAAAGTCAGTTCTGTGTAACTTCATGTTCTTTCTGCTTTCAGCTCCACATCTTTGAGCCAGGAGACTTAGACAGAGTTGTTGCCTTAACACTAATTGACTTTATGAGGGCAGGACTAGTACTTGCCCTCTCTGGATTATCATTTGTTCATTTGTGAATTTGGGAGTAATGTCCTGATTAATACCCATGGTCTCTTTCGGAAGTAATTGTGTCTGTTGTCTACTAATTCTACCCCTGCCCAATAGTGGCAGAAACACTAAGAACAAGCTTCTACCAACTGGCTGCTAGAAAAAAAAGTTTGTAGCAGTAGGGGCATCCTGAGACTTAAAGCTATGGTACTACTAGATTTTCTTTGTGCAAATGTCTACCATTAAGGAGATGTAGTAGAAGCTTTGGGAGGTTTGAGTGAGAATGATTGACTCTGATCTTTCAGTACATTCTGATGATAGAGACCCACAGCAGCTTTGGGCCAAATTCAAAGCAATTCTGCCCAGCAACCAGAAGATCCTGTGTAGTATACACACACACATGCTCACAGCATAGCCCCCAGAGTAATCTGTACTANAGGTTTGATCTCCTTGCAGTCCAAGGCTACTTAAGTAATATGCCCCAATTTTTCCAGAAAACACGTACAAAGTCAGTTCTGTGTAACTTCATGTTCTTTCTGCTTTCAGCTCCACATCTTTGAGCCAGGAGACTTAGACAGAGTTGTTGCCTTAACACTAATTGACTTTATGAGGGCAGGACTAGTACTTGCCCTCTCTGGATTATCATTTGTTCATTTGTGAATTTGGGAGTAATGTCCTGATTAATACCCATGGTCTCTTTCGGAAGTAATTGTGTCTGTTGTCTACTAATTCTACCCCTGCCCAATAGTGGCAGAAACACTAAGAACAAGCTTCTACCAACTGGCTGCTAGAAAAAAAAGTTTGTAGCAGTAGGGGCATCCTGAGACTTAAAGCTATGGTACTACTAGATTTTCTTTGTGCAAATGTCTACCATTAAGGAGATGTAGTAGAAGCTTTGGGAGGTTTGAGTGAGAATGATTGACTCTGATCTTTCAGTACATTCTGATGATAGAGACCCACAGCAGCTTTGGGCCAAATTCAAAGCAATTCTGCCCAGCAACCAGAAGATCCTGTGTAGTATACACACACACATGCTCACAGCATAGCCCCCAGAGTAATCTGTACTACACTCCCTCGAAGGAATCATACCGTGGCATTTTGGAGGATGGCAGGCTGAAATTCATGCCTGTCTACCCACTGCCTCTGACTGGCCTTCTTGCAGTACTGGGTACCCAAGGATGGTGGAGAACTGTGGACAAGGAAGAGCCAGTGTTGTCCTCTCGACCCCTGTATAAGCAGCAGCTGCTGCATCAGGGCTTTTTGCCTTCTCCCCAACCTCCAGGGGTCAATAGTAGCATTCTCCATAGTCGTTTTCAGTTTGGTAAAGGAAAGTAGCCAGCCCTGTGGGCCAAGAGGCAACCCTAGGAAAAGCCCCAGGTAATAAGGACCTCCCTAACAAAATGGAATGAGGACATTTGGTCCAAGTTCAGGAAAAGGCACTGGGGAAACCCGAGTGTGAAAGGATCCCAAGGTAGGTATGCAGCTGGTGACTTGACCTCTTCCAGTGAGTGCTAGTTTCTCTGAAGTGGGCTGGGGAGCCCAGTGAGCCACTCATAAGACTAGGAAGCCCATTAGCAGGAAGACCTGTGAGCTGCTGGCAAGAACAGGGAACATACTCTGCCTGATCTTCTCTCCTTTCTCTGCTTGTGAGGTGAAGCTTGGGTGATTCTTCATCGACTGAGCTCCCATGGGCTCTCCCTGGCAAACTGGAAAGTATCCCATGGGAATCCCTGATGCTCTTAGCTCTCACCCAGCAGGAAGTCCAAAAGCCCATCCTTTTTGGAGGAAAGGAGGAAAGAGAAGATTCCCACCTTACATAGCTGTGGCACTCCCTAATGGACAAGTTGGCCAGGAACTAAAGTGACTAAGTTGCTCTGGCCTGGAGGCAGCCCTGTCTAACCTCCTGTGGGAAGTTCTGACTGAGGAGGGACTAACTATCTCAAGCACAGGCCACTACAAATTCAAGGGGGACCCTCGGTTATATCAGAGTCCATTCCATTTGGATATTTCCTATTTTGGTCTTTTGAGGAATCCATTAACAGTTTAGTGCTGGTTCCAAACTTCTTAAATGGGAAATCTTATTTGGGTCAAATCTTGTGGCATTTGTGTGCCAACAAATCAATTACCAACAAATCCAATCACCCCTCTCAGCAGTCTGAAACAAATCCAAAACAGAAAATCTAAGGTTCACCATACCAAAGGAGCCCGTCAGGCTGCGTTATGCAGACCTGATAGTTTTCTGTTAGGTATCACCCCTGCCCATGCTAACTGCTAACAGAAACTCTTCGGTGAGTGAAGAGGCAAAACATTTAATCTTCCTATGTAATACAGTCTAGCCTCAGTGCCATTTGGGAGACTGGGAAAATCAGCCAGTCAATGGAAACCTGTAAATCTCTAAATTAAAACATTTTACAATTGGACCTGCTATGCCAGAGACAAAAGAAATGGGATGAAATTCCCTGTGTCCAGTTTTTTTATGGCCTTATTTCAGAACATGATCTTCAAAACAGATGTGGCAATCCAACAACCCTCCAGGAAAACTATTCCCTCTGAGGCAGATCCTTGATGGAGAAGGAGGACTCATCTAGGTTTGCACGTCTCATTTGCACTTCTTCTCCCACCACCCCCCACTCCGCCCCATTCCACCCCCACTGACTGGGGACTGAATCTGTGCCCCCTGCAGTGGAAACTTGGAGTCTTAACCACTGGACTGCCAGAGAAGTCCCCCATTTTCACTTCTGATCTATATAACTGGAAAAATCATGGTAAGAGGTAGAAGGAAGATCTAGAGGGGTTTCTGAATAAGGGTAATCTATCAGACCCATGACCTAAACTGGGCTGACATCCAGAGCCTTCTCAATGTACTCTTAACAAGGGAAGAAAAGTTAAAAGCCTGGGAGAAGGCAGACAAAGAGAACAGAAACAATGCAGGTCATGCTATTTTCAGAACAAAGAATCAAGTGGTCCCAGATTACAAACCCACTTGGGATCACCAGGACCATGGGGAAGGGATTGGAAGACAGAGGCTGACTCATTAAAAAAATATCATCCTAAAGAGAATAAACTCAGAAACTGGAACTAGACCCAGATGCCTGTCTCTTGCCTGGTCAAGGGTGCCTACCAGTGTTTAATAACCAACATATAGAGGAGGAAAAATCAGAATAAAAGGCCCAATGGCCAACTTATCTACCAGCTGTTGCCCTCCAACATCAACCAGTTGGTAAGGGAATCTGTATGAACTGCCCACAGAGACTCATGGGTGAGTGATTCCTGGCATCCACCGTGGGATAGCAAACCAAGATACTAGGACCCAATCACTGCACCATATGTAAGCAAGGACACCGGAAGAGAGGATACATTCACTGCCCCGAAGGGGGATGGAAATAGCAGATCCCAGCTACCACCCTTGAAGACAGATGATCCAAATAGATGAATAACAGGGCCAGAAGCTTCCTAAAATATCATTTCAACTGATCCCCAAGGAGCCCTGACTGATAATGGACATAAGGGAAGGCCTGTCAAATTCTTAGTTGACACTAGAGTTGCCACTTACTCAATTTTGAACACCAAATGAGGCAAACGTGGTAACAAGAATTATAAACTCGTGGGTATGTCAGGGAAGGCAGGAAAGTGACATTCATAGAGACATTAGAATATAAATTGAATGGACACACTCTCAACCATTCCTTCCTGAATGTGACCAAATGCCCTATACCCAGGGTAGGATGACATATCCTACATAGATGAGGGGTACTGTCACCTAATGGGAAATAAATCAGAGATCAGTGTCCCTTTAGACAAAGGGCACAAGATGATCATGTTAATGGCTGAGGACAAACCTCCTTGGACAGAGTACATTGATCTCCGAAAAATAAATCCCAATATCTGGCCCCAGGGACAGATGGGACAAGCTATAAGAGCCATCTAAAATCTGGACATTGGCTTCCCTGTTGGCTCAGTGGTAAAGAATCCGCCTGCCAATGCAGGAGGCATGGGTTTGTTTCCTGATCTGGGAAGATTCCACTCGCTGTGGAGCAACTAAAGCCATGCGCCATAACTATTGAACCTGTGAACCTGTGCTCGAGAGCCTGGGAGCTGCAACTACTGAGCCCATGTGCCTTAACTACTGAAGCCCAAACACCCTAAAGCCCGTACTCCACACAACCGAACCCACCGCAATGAGAAGCCCTCCCACCATAACTAGAGAGTGGCCCCTGCTCACTGCAACTAGAGAAAAGACTGCATAGCAACAAAGACCCAGCATAGTCATAGTGAGTATGAAAGTGAAGTCACTCAGTTGTGTCTGACTCTGCGACCCCATGGACGGCAGCCTACCATGCTCTCTGTCCATAGGATTTTCCAGGAAAGAGTACTGGAGTGGGTTGCTATTTCCTTCTCCAGAGGATCTTCCTGACCCAGGGACCGAACCTGGGTCTCCTTCGTTGTAGGAGCCACCAGGGAAATAAATAAAATAAAAAGTGAAACCTGGACACACATGGCCCAGTAGGAAATCAGTACCCTTTCTGTCAGTGCTTGTTGAGCATTGCCCCTGTTAAACAAGGCCTGATTGACCAAGGCCTTACTAGACCATGCCACTCAGCCTTTAACACCCCCATTCTCCCTGTGAGGAAATCCAGTGGGGATACCAGATGGTACAGGACCTCAGGGCAGTCAAAGAAGTCCCGAGGATATGAAGCTGGGAGTCCCTAACTTCTAAACCCTGCTGGCCACTCTGTTGTCCACCAGAACCTGGCATTCTGTATTAGATTTAAAAGATGTCACTTTCTTCTGCATTCTATTAGCTCCAGAGTCACAAGAAATTGTTGCTTTTGTGTGGCAGGACCCAAACTCACAATAAAAACAATACTGCTAGACAGTTCAAAAATTCCCCTGCCATTTTGGGGGAATTTAGCTAAAGATCTAGAAAATCTACATCTGGAAGAGAGATTCCTTTTCCAGTTGTAGATGGTATTCTGATCACCAGTCCTACTAAGGAGGTCTCTGGCAAAAATAGTCACTACACTGAAATACCTAGCTGATAAACAATACAAAATGTCCACAGAAAAGGCCCAGATATCTCATATTAGGGTGACCAACCTAGGCTTCATTCTCACAGAAGGTTAGAGAAGTCTACCCCAGGAGAGGGAAGAAGCCATCTGCAGCCTCACTCCTCCTAAAATGGGAAGATAGCTTAGGGGTTTCCTGGGGATGGCCAGGCATCTGAATCCCTAACTACATATGGCCTAGTAGCTAGGCCTCTCTGGGAAAAGNGTCTCCAACAAAGCCCATTAATAATTCCCAGGGAATAAAAATAGAATCTGGGTAACAAAATCTAACCTGTTCCTTTTCCTTCATCCTTTGTCTCGTTTCATTTGCTCATAGGGTGCTGCGTCCATAAGTCTCACCAGTACTTAGAATTTGAATTTACTTGAATTCTCAGCCCAGAATTTCAAATACAAAATGGCTGCACCCAACACCTCAGCTTGGCAGATGGTGTGCAAAAGCAGAGCTGCACATGGTCCTGTAATTCAAGATGGACACCACTGGCCAGGTGAGGAGGCACTTTGATCTGGTGTTGGAACAGCACAGCTGTGCCTGTGCTGTGAGGACTCAGCCCCCACCCGTTTTTCTTCCCTGTGGTCGAGATCCAATAAGGCTGCTATCCCCACAGCTTATGGAGAAAGCCTGTGCTCCAGAGACAGAATTCCCACCTCTCCACTCTTTGATCAGAGAATAATGCTTTTCCTTTGCTTCTGATATGAACTCAGTCTCAAGCAACAATGGGCAGGAGGACCCTTGTTGGGGACTGACTCAGGAGGGTCAGTAGTACCAGCATCTTCTGGTCCCAGCTGGATAACCAAGCTTTTGTGTCATTGATGGGTTTAATCTTTAAGGAAGACTACATGGATCTTTGTTTTTAAAGGTTGAGGACTTCCCTGGTGGCTCAGATGGTAAAGAATCCAGAATCCACCTGCAATGCAGGAGGCCTGGGTTTGATCCTTGGGTTGGGAAGATCCCTTGGAGAAGGAAACAGCCACTCACTCCATACTGTGGCCTGGAGAATTTCATGGGCACAAGAGTCCGGCAGACTACTGTCTATGGGGTCACAAAGAGTCGGACATGACTGAGCAACTCTCACTTAAGGAGATTGAAAATGGAAGAAAATGAAGGATGAGTACTTCCTTCAAAGGTAGAAGAGGAAAATAATCTTTTTTTAGAAGATGGATATATTCCTAAAAACTGGAGGAAGAATTGAAGGTTTGTAAGGTTCAGAAGACTAAATTTATGGGTTGTTTATGGGAAGGACTTCTGGGTTGTCCACACTGAGTAGGCATTGAGAGCCTTGGCCTAAGGATTCTAGCAAAGTTTTAATAGCAGGGCACCGACAGAGTAGAGCCTCTAGAAGCACTGAGAAATGGACTGAGAAGTGACTTCTGAAGTGAGCATAGACAGAGCTGCTAATTTGGCTTCAGAGAGAGGAGTAAGCTCTGAAGATGGGCTATTACTCTTCTTCAGTGTTTGGACCTTAGAACAGGTTTAATCTGGTTGTCATGGACAAATGAAATCTGTTATGTACAAATATATACACCATAATAGCCAAATATCACCAGCTGTTGGAGGAGGTTGTCGAGATGTGACTGCCAGTTTGACCTGACTGGTGGACCTGGACAATGAGATGCTCCTTACCCACTTCCCTGTCCTTGGATTATGTATTCTGATTGCCTTCCCCATCCTAGCAGCTGCCCAAGGACACAGCCTTGCAAAAATGTCGTGGTGTTGAGATAGTCAAGTCTGTGTACGTGACTGAACTAGTTAACATGACTGTAGATAATTTTAAGATTTGGAGGGTGGGTGCAGAGATCTGCTCACCTCTCAGTGACTCAAGATAGGCCTGGTAAATAAGTTCCCTTGCTTATTGGGGGTTTCCTCAGGTGGCACTAGTAGTAAAGAATCTGCTTGCCAACATGAGAGACGTAGGCGATGCGCGTTTGATCCCTGGGTCAGGAATATCCCCTGGAGAAGGCAATGGCACCCCACTCCAGTATTCTTGCCTGGAAAATCCCATGGACAGAGGTGCCTAGCAGGCTACAGTTCATAGGGTCACAAAGAGGTGGACCAATGGAGCCTGCCCACACGGTTGCTGATTAAACCTGCCACCTGCCAATCAAGAGTGGTCTCCCTTTTTCTTCAGTCTCTCCCAGCCCTCAGCACATGGCAGGTAGTTTCAGATTTCACCCAAGGGTGAATTCTGGAGGGGGTTCGTGAGCCAACATCAGCAAAGAGATTCTAGGATTATACCTAGAAACTAGGTGTAGCAGAATGAAGAAAAACGATCTCAAATGTTGGTATCATAATTCTTAATTCTTTCTAGGAAGTATCTTAGTTCACGTTCCAAGAAGCAGATAAAATTATATATGTAATAGATTTACTGGGAAGAAAAATGTGAAGGATAAGGGGGAGAGGGGCAAAGTAGTCAAGGAGAGCCTTCAGATTGTGATGAAGATACAAAACCTGTGAAAGCAGACCAGAAGAAATAATTTGTAGCATAAGCCTTCAACTGCAGCACAGTTATGAAAAATCTTGACCAGGTCAGCAGGGGAATCCTTGGGCAAAGTTCCATGGGACTCTGTGGAGAGGTCCTGTGTCAAGCAAGAATGCCTCACTCTGATAGCCTCACTGTGCACTCACTGGGTGGAGACATCTTAGGGGAGCATAATCTCAGTGTGTGTAGGTATGTGTATGTGTGTGTGTAAATCAAGGGAAAAAAATCTAAGCTCCATCTGTAGATCAACAAGATGCAAAACAAGGGTATTTTGCATGGAAAAGAAAATTTATAACTGAGTCAATTCTATAGAAAGAGGAGTTTAGAGCCAGGTTGGTCATTAGAGAGCATAACCTCCCAGAATTCCCAGAAAGCTTGGGGAGAGCATTGGAAATCCTACAGACTGTGCAGTGAGATCTTTGGATGAATCATATCTACTTCTGCCACGGTCCAGGAAGACTGGCTGCAAGGGGAAGGCCCTCATGCTTAGCCACTACCAGGAGATGTATGAGATGAAAAAGAGTGGCAAGATTAAAGAAGAGAAGCCAGGAACAGGGTCCCCTTGCCTCTCTGCTCCCTGTCTTCTAGGCAATTTCTAGTGTAATCTTGCTAATATCGCTCTTCTCCTTCTGTGTACCTCTTCTCCAGCATAGAATGGCATCCATGATCTATCACATAGAATCCTACTCTTCCGACTGGGCAGGGAAGAAATTGCACAGTCTGTAAGGTACTATACATTATTTTTCCGATTCTGCAAGCAAATTCTTTGTTTTAATTCTAGCTGGTCTAATTTGCACTATCTCATAACCAGTTGCCTGCTACAGACCTGAATTGCCTTCTTTCTCACTTATTCCAATTTCAACTGGTGTTTTGAAGTTTTCCCAAATTAATTACAACAATAATAATCTTTGTATGAATATCTATCTTTTTATGGGTATTATCTGATTAGATCTTTGAGAAGACCCAGTAAAGAAAGCTGGACAAATGTTATATTGCAACCACTCACTGATGAGGAGATTGAGGTTTAGAGAGGACTGCATAAAGTCACAGAGCTACTAAAATCATTTTAATTTGGACATTTCTTGCTCCAAACTCCTCCTGTTTTCCATTGTACACTTTTCAAAGTTTCCTTCTATGTAGGTTATTTCCATGATTCCATGGAGGTACAAATATATTTTAAGCAATGACAATATCTTTTTAGGAATATCCCAGACGTGGACTCTGAGGCAAAAAGTTGAGTGCAAGTCGTTTATTTTGGGAGATGAAGAAGAACCACAAGAGGAATGGGGAAGTGAGGTGGAGGGCGGGGAGGAATATGTAGCCAATAAAGTCTAGGAAATCAAGTCAGCTAGGACTGTAGTGACTGGAATTTAATCCCTTAACCTCTCAATGGAAGCATCAATGGAGTATTTCATATACATTCATCATACTCAATATTATAATCATCATTCCAATTTCTCTAACTGATATTATAATCTCTAACCAATATTATAATCATCATCAGAATGCAAAAGAGCACAACAAATTTAAAAGCCTTTTCACATTTTCTAAAATACTTCTTTGATGAAAGCAACATCGTGCAGATGAAAAATCTAGGTAGGATAAGTAACTGCCAATTGTATTGAACACCTTAGGATGATTACATTTTATCTCCTTCATGAGTATTTCTCATGAATTTAAACATGCTTTTCTTATACCTAGTTGATTATTCCAAGTTTCAGTTTTCCCTGTTTTGTGAATTGGCAAGCTTTTTTTGATGGGGCAGCATGGAAGTAGGGAAATTGAAGAAGTATGGAGAGTGAAGAACATTCTTGGACCCCCGATCTAAAATCCTCTTCTCAGAACTAGATAACTTAGAACAGTATTTTAGAACCTCATTAAAAAAGGAAAAAGAAAAACAGATATCCACTGTAAGTGGAGAAGACAAGCCATGTACAGATAAAGTTTAAATCAAGTAAAATTTGTTCACTTATGTTATGTCACATTATGTAGTAGAAGAAATAGTCGCTTCATTAAATAGTTTAAATCAGTGTTCCTCCTTCCTCCTCCTCTGAGTTCTGGGGAGATGAGCTTATTTAAATAAAGTCACCACTGAGAAGTATTGGGAGAACTCTAGGACAGCTGAAAGGAGAAGACTTCTTATTGATTAACTAGTATTTCAGGGTAGTTTAGTGAACAGTAACTTTGCTTGGACAACGCTTTTAATGAGATTGTCCCTTCTGGGTAGAACTGCTGTTTCAAAAAATGCTGTCACTCAAATCTGTTGGTTCCCAGATAATGCAGAGGGGTGACCCTGCTGCCAACACATTATAATGAGGAAACAAAGGACACAGGTTAGGAAAGGAACTTGCAGAGTTTCTTGTAGGCCATACTTTTGTTTCCTTATAAAGGGAAATATAATATTATTTTTAGAAATTATAGGTTTATATCTCAATCATCCATAAAAGAGATGAAATCTTATTGTTTATTAACATGCTAGTAACTTCAAATCACTAACAAATTAAATTTGAATACTTAATTTTTATATCAGTTGAGAATCACTAGGATTTAAAAGATGTATTCAGGATTTTTTTTTTTAAGTGAGCGCTAAGAATTTACCATTACGGACTAAATCATTTCCAAAACCATGAGATTTTTATTTCAGCTGACCCAGTGTTGTTTGTCTTGCTTCCAGCCTTTCTAGTTTAACACTCAAAACTAAGAACACAAAGGCAGCATGTTTGGGGACAATAGGACACTTTGGAGCCAAAGTGTCACAAGTGCAGGGAAGGATTGGACAGGACAAAAGGTGCATTTGCTCCCATTTCTATGGTTCATCCAGCTGTTGCTGCCTTCCTGGCAGGATCATCATTTTAAAGCACAACAGACAGTAACTTTTGGTTGTCTTAGATTATGTCAGTCATGTAAATACGATCGAATAAGTAAGCTAGCTTTTATCACATTGCTGTATGGACTCAGAGTGTCTTATGCAAATTCATTAGTAAACTGGCATATTGTCAAGAATAAAAACTCCCTAAAAATTATCTATAAGTCGTTCATGTCCTGACCTTCTTCATCGATAGACAGAGATCCACAGTTAGAACTTAATCCCTTATATTTATATTTTTATATTTCTGTAGAGCACTAAATATATTCCCACTTAGGATTATTATTTAACCTTCATAGTAAACCTCCAAGGACAACAGAGTGAATATTATTAACATCCTCTTTGACCAATGATGAAACTGGGGCTCCAGGAGATTCATTAGTAGGTCTGAGTTTTCCAAATCGACCTACATTCTCTTCTCCCCTTGTACTGTTAATTTTGCTACTTTCTTCCCTAATATAATAAAGACAAAAGGAAAATGTGAAGTCATAGCTCTAAATTATGAGGCTATTCTACAAAGCTTTCAAATGAAGAAAAGGAAAAGTTTTACTTCTTCAGAACCTTTCCTTCCCTCATATTAATTTAGATGTCAGGAAGCTTTTAGTGACCAAGGAAAAGGTAAAGATACATAAACAGGAAAAGACACGGTCTCAGCCCTTCAGAGACTTTCAGTCCAACAGATAAGGAGGTAGAAAATAGCTTCTTTTAAGGCAGATCAGTGTCTCTGGGAAGCTTCTTCTTTTTTTTTTTTTTTTGACAATCTGCATAACACTTTGTTTAGAGAACTACCTAGAACTGTTAGGAATAAAAGAGACGGTGTTCAATATGTATTCTATCTCGCTTCAAATGTTCTTAGGAACTTGGATGACTTCTGGAACACACTGGAAAGGATGTGAAACAAGGGTGCAGCCACAACAGCTATTGTTATGCCTTCCTTACAAGTCCTTTTACAGTTTTTTAATCATTATTTATACTTATTTCTCTTAGGTTCTGAAGCACAAAAATACAGACAAAATGTGACCAAGATAAGGGCTTAATGAACACTAAGGAGGCAGTGTGTTGTGCTGTGCTAAGTCACTGCAGCCTGCCAGGTTCCTCTGTCCATGGAATTCTCCAGGCAAGAGTACTGGAATGGGTTACCTTGCCCACTTCCAGGGGATCACCCTGACCCAAGGGTTGAACCTTTCACTAGCGCCACATGGGAAGCCCTCTACACTATTACACATATTCAAATTAACTATTAACCCAGTCTTTTTCTTTTTGTCAACACAAATTGGTGCTCACCAAGGGCATTTGCCATCCGTGGAGGTAGAATTCCACGTGGAGATGGAATCCTGTGCTGCTGCAGCTATTGATCTTGCTGCTGCTAAATCACTTCAGTTGTGTCCGACTCTGTGTGACCCCATGGACGGCAGCCCACCAGGCTCCTCCATCCATGGGATTTTCCAGGCGAGAATACTGGAGTGGGGTGCCATTGCCTTCTCCGGCTGTTGACCTTAGACATGCCCTACAGGGCTTCCCTGGTGGCTCAGAGGGTAAAGCGTCTGCCTGCAATGCAGGAAACCAGGGTTTGATCCCTGGGTCATGAAGAACCCCTGGAAAAGGAAATGGCAACCCACTCCGGTACTCTTGCCTGGAAAATCTCACAGATGGAGAAGCCTGGTAGGCTTCATGGGGTTGCAAAGAGTCAGACACGATTGAGCAACTTCACAAAGGGAGTTCAGGGTAGAGAATGAGACATTCTGTGCTCCAGGAAAATTGGTGTAACAGGTCTTCAGATAGTTAGATGTTTTCAGGAACTGATTTCATGATTCCAATCCTTGCATCTCCTCATATCTAGAAAAGCACTAAATCCTTTCATGACATCAGCTCCTTGTGACTAGCAGAAATGAGGAAAGCACTTGATTGCGTGAACTCCCACTTCACCAAAATCATATACATCGATCTTTCCTGCTACCTCTAACTCTGGATAGTTTTATCTTAAGTGCTGTCCCCTGGGCTGCAATCCTCATTTTGCCCCAAATAAAGCTCAACTTGCAACTCTCATGTTGTGCATCTTTTTGTAGTTGACATTTTTTTTCAGTGTTGTTCTTCAGCTATCTCATGAATTGCAAAATATTTATTTATTGGGCTTTCTCTGGTTGTGGCAAGCGGGCTTCTCATTACACCAGCTTCTCTTGCTGCAGAGCACAAGTTCTAGGACACACAGGTTCAGCAGTTGTGATGCTTGGTCTTATTTGCTCCATGACATGTTGAATCTTCCCAGACCAGAGATCGAACTTGTGTTCCCTGAATTGGTAGGCAGATTCTTTAACTGCTGAACCACCAGGGAAGTACATATAATATTTCTTAATTGACAGGATGTTTGGATCTACTTATACTTACCCTGCCTTGCTCTTGATCATGTAGCTTTGTTTGGAAGGAAAGTTCTATTCCATATTCCCTGATGTTTGCAATAGCTTAACTTTTTGTCTTCATGATTCTAAAGAGAATACTTTCAAATCTATCATCTTAGTCAGTGACGGCTATTAAAAAGTGCTAAGCTCAAGGCTGGTTAATGCATGCTACTGCTTCTTATGGTTTCTTCAGATTCTCAGATTGGTAATAAGTTAATTTGAAACTACTGTTTCAGCATTGGCAAATGTTGGAAATGGTATTGCTGCAAGAAGGGGGACCCCTTCCAGGGCCCGAAACTGGGCTCTTGTCTAACCTGGAAATGAATTGTCTGAGGAGACACATGTGCTGACAAAGCAAGAGATTTGATTGGGAAAGAATCCGGGTAGGGTAAGGGAACCCAGGAGGACAGCTCTGCCATGTGGCTCACAGTCTCCGGTTTTATGGTGACAGGATTAATTTTCAGGTTGTCTTTAGCCAATCATTCTGATTCAGAGTCCTTCCTGGTGGTGCACGCCTTGTTCAGCCAAGATGGATGCCAGAGAGAAGGATTCTGGGAGGTGGTCGGAGATGTGGTGTCTCCTTTTGACCTTTCCCGAAATCTTCCAGTTGGTGGTGGCTTATTAGTTCCATGTTTCTTATCAGGACCTCCTGTCATAAAACAACTCATGCAAATGGTTAGTATGGTGCCTGGCCAGGGGGGTTGGTTTCAGTCAGTGTGCTTCCCCTAACAGTATGTCGCTTTGTNGATGTGGTGTCTCCTTTTGACCTTTCCCGAAATCTTCCAGTTGGTGGTGGCTTATTAGTTCCATGTTTCTTATCAGGACCTCCTGTCATAAAACAACTCATGCAAATGGTTAGTATGGTGCCTGGCCAGGGGGGTTGGTTTCAGTCAGTGTGCTTCCCCTAACAGTATGTCGCTTTGTTTCTCGAAAATTCATGACTTAGAAACATAGAAGACAACAGCAGTAACATTCATCAGAGAGCAAGTTTCGCCATAAGCCCTAGAAAACTAGATCTTCTGGGTAGAGCGCTATCCCCCAGGCAGCCAACAACGAATTCTTACCTGAGTGGGGAAAGACTCAGTCTTGACTGGCGGTAGCTCATAGCATAGTCTTTCAGGGTCTTAAGCAGAGCCACGTTGCTCTTCATTTAGACATAATTTAGTAAGTTATCTGTTTTTCTAGATCATCTGAATAGAAACACCAGAAAGAGCAAGTTAGAGAAGAAAAAACAAACTCACAGTAGCATGCAGTGACAGTTAGGAATGTGAAAGGACAACAGAGGAAATTGGAAAGCAAACACAGAATCTAAAAAGTAAAGCAGCCTGGGGCGCAGTAACATAAGAGCAGATGACTAATTCTGTAATCTTTGCAGCCCTTGAACTGAGAGTACCAAGAGAGGAGAGAAGGAAAAAAACAGCTTGAAAAATGGCAGAAATTTCCCACGTTTATTGAAAACCATAATCTCCACATCCAGGAAATTCAACTAGCTCCAAGTATAAATGCAAAGAGCTCACAAACAGACATATCATAGTACAAAACTCTGAAAAGCAAAGACAAGGAGAAAATCTTGAAAAAACCTAGAGGAAAGCAGTGTATCACTCACAACAAGAGAGTTTACTTCTGGATTATTAAGAAAATCATAAGAGAAAATACATTTACAGTGCTGTTTTTATTGACCCCATAAGTTTGTACTGTAAAGATAATGTGAAAAATAAATTCATATTTATTTGCAGGTATAATGATTCACACACTGATAACAAAGAAACAGCAATGTGATTGCTTTATGGTGGTCTAGNTAAGTTTTGATAAATTTTAAGTTTTTATAATAGATTTATATGATAGTAAAAAAGACTAGTATTTACATATTTATATGCTTTTATGCCATACTTTTTTCATTATTTCTAAGTTATGTGGTTTGTGTTTTCAAGTTGTCACAAAGCTCCAAAAACTTTTCAACATATTTGTTGAAAAAACCTGCATATTAAGTGGAGCTGTGCAATTCAAACCCATGTTATTTCAAGGGTCAACTGTGTAACAATGCATTGTTGGGTTTGCTTTATAAACTATAAATATATAACTAAAATACTTTACACTTGGTAGAAAGTTTCAGATATTATGCAATTTGTTACACTCCCTGACTTCCCCCCACCCCCACAAAACAAAACAAAACCGTCAACATCAGGCATTACCCAAATATGAGGAATATATTTGCTGTTCTGAGAGCCAGGCTAAAAACATTTGAGAGTTACTCTCATTGGTCTATACTGGGATCCTAGGATTTCTTAAGAAGAATCAGTTTTTCCCAGTGAAAATAAAAACCATTAAAAAAAATCATAAAAGACAGCATAGCAACATAAAAGATAACTTTCTAAGAAAAGGAAAATACTCACCCATAATCCTGTTGCCGCAACATAATAATTTTTCATTTTATTTATTCCCTTCTGGTTTATTTCATAGGCATTTACATTTTATTGAGTATAACCATTTATATTTTTCTTTTTACAGTTGATATTACAGTAGCTACTACAGCAAGTATAAACATCATTTTTGATAGCACTGCATGTATTCAGGAATACATATATATGTTTTTTATTTTCTCATGTCTCTCTCCCACTTGCCCATTCTATCTTCTATCAGTGAACTTAGAAAAACTAGAACACAAGATTTTCAGACTCAAACTAGCTAGGAAAAAAATATCAAAATCTCAAACTTTAGAAGTTAAAAGTTGTGATTTATAGCTTCAAATCCATGATACTTTGCAGGTAACCTGGAAAAAAGCAGTATATTTAAAATTTTTGACTGAGATGCCCTTATACACAGAAACCTATTTGCTACCTTTATTACTTCAATTAATATACTGTTAAGCTATAACTTGGTGGAAAAATGTTTATTAAAATTTCTGTCTAGAAGCATTATAATTGTATTATGCAAGTTCAGTACATGGTGGCCTACAACAGGAAATCAAGACAGAGAAAAACAATTTCAGGACCATCTGGCTTCTAATGTAAGAACCAGTTTAACAGACTTTAGCTTACTGATACTTACACTCTTGTTATTTCCTGCTCCTCCCTTTCTGTCCCCCCATCAACTAATGTCGAGTGGGTCATTTCCAGGATAGAGGTATTTGCTTCCTTCCTTTGCATTACTCATCCATTTAATTCAGTCAGAGGCATAACCATTTATAGATGTAGTAGAGATCTCTCTATTCTGCAAATTATAACTCAATTTCAGCTGTCATATGCATAGTTCCTTCTTTGATTACTGAACATTTGGGATATACATTGATAAAATGCGATATGCTATCATGGTATTGAACATATTGCCTGTTTTAAACTGAGGCAACAAATTTAAAGCTGTTCCGTCACCAATTAGCAGTAACTGCTTTAGTGCTTTTTTTTCCCCAACATTAACTGCCTATTCTTGGCATGCTATATAATTCATAGTAAATGTGCTGCTGAAGGAAGTATTTGTTTGTTCACGTGACTATAGTTAAATTGTTAAATCTTCACCAAGTTTTAACACAACCAAATAGCTGTTACTGAGCCTTGTAAAATGAATTAGTATTACTTAAAGACAGAAATCATTAGAGGAATGTTCAAGGTATAACCTACCAATTTACTATTCAATGAATTAACTAGCTAAAAGAGAAATGTAGGAGCCTCTTTAAGAATGCTTATGATTAACGCTGGAGAACAAATAAGTTTATATTGTATTACAGTTCCAGAGGACCATTGGCATAGTAGTGCAGATAAATTGGGTGAAGAGAAGATAATGATAGAACAACTCCTGACAATCAGACTGTAGACCTTGCAAAATAACTTCTCATGTTTGGGCTTTCTCACCTATAAAATGAAGGGATTAGGCTTTATGATACTTAAGTTTTCAAGATTTAAGAGTTCCCGTAATACCTGTTCTTGAAGTTTTTGCCATAATGTCTACCTGTACCTAAGAACATCCTATTTACATGACATTGTCAGTTCACAGCTTAAAAATTTTTTTCATTTATCGTTTTCTTAAAGCAAGAAACACCTATGTATTTAAAGAAATCACCAAGAAAAAAACTACTGTGGAATATATTCTTAGGTGGAATGTAGGACTGGTGATAAGTGTGAAGATGATACACCAATTTAACTTGATTCTTTTTTGTACTTGTAAGATGCTGTAGGAGTTATGTACACTGCTGACCATCTTCCCAGAACCCAAGATTACTATCCAAACTGTACAATGTAAATATGCACAAAAGCCACATATCAAAATATGTTATTTGGTGCTCCTGTTGTCAAGGAAGGTTAAAAATTGACGAGTCATTACATATGAGTGGGGCTAAGAGGTTTTCACATTTCATTAGGAAGGTAAGGGATCATCTTTTCATTTCTAGTAGTAAGCTATGGTCCAGTGACTTTCCAAGGTCACGGATCTATTAATGTCATCTGAGAAGAGTGCACAGATGTGATTGCCAATTCTACATCATACTTTCCTTCTAGATGTCAGAGTAGGAGATGCTCTGATTAGGCAGAACTCGAAATGAAATGTAATATCTTAAAGACACTTTAAAGATGGGCCATCTAGCTCAATTTCTCATTTAAGTCTGAAATTTCTTCTGTAGCCCTGCGTCAGATGTCATTCAGCTTCTGTGCCAATGGTTAAGATACTCACTTATCCTTCAGAGGTGTTCCCTTTCCTTAATAGACAAAGAACCATAAATTCTTTCTTACACTGAGCTCTAATCTGCTGTTTTGCAACTTTCTCCTAGTTTTATGGAGTCAAAAAGGATAAATTGTGCATGCCTATCAAATATTTGAAGACAGCTATCATCCCTTAGTCATGTAACTCTTTAGTTATTCTTTGGGTTTCGGTTTATGAGACCCTTCCCAACTTGGTAAAACATCCCAGGATTTGCTCTAATTTGTGAATATCCTCTCACTGCATCGTGAAATTAGTATTGGAGATGTGGTTTAACAAGCATTTTGTACATGAGATTATTTCTCCATGATCAATTTTTCCTTACCATGAGCTTACTTAAGGTTGTAATCAACTGGCTCACGTTATTTCTTGCAAGCTACAAAGTCCAGGTATTTTTCCTTCATAAGCTTTTGACAAGTAGAGTTTCATATTTCTATCAGTGGCTTTCTGTTTCCAGAATAATCATACCATGTGGAATTGTGCCCCTAACTAGCTTTCCAGCCTCATCCTTATGACATCCTTTCCCCTTGACCTCTGACCAGTCTTCTTAATTTCAAACACACCATATCCTTCATGTAGGCTTCCGCATACTGTTCCCCTCAGCCAGGGATGTTTCTTTGGGCCACCCAGGTCTAGTCTTTTCTTAAGTTAGCCTTCAAAGCTCAGTTCAGATACCACTTCTTTGTGGGACTCCTCGACTTCTCCCTCCCCATGTTCCCTCTCAAGAATGCCTTTTGCCTACTTTAATAACCTATAAATCTCCTTCAGTCTTACACAAACAGCAATAATACTCATGCAATAAAGTGTCTGTCTCCTCAGTTATACTGTGAAGTCTCTGAGGACAAAGTTGATGTCTATCTTTATTTGGCATAGGGTTTTGAGTGATTTAAACATTCAGTAAGTACCTGGTGAATGAGTGTGTAAATACTGAAGTAGTATGATCGGTATTTTGATTTTCCCAGGTGATAATATATATATATATATATATAAACACACTTAGCCAAACTCTGGGGTATGTTGTACAAATAAGGAACTATATAGGCTTCAAGACAGTCATGAGAAGGAAAAAGTCTCTTTAAAAGAAAGAAATAAGAAAATTTAGAAAACTATAGATCTATAAAGATGAAAGGTATTTTTTTCCAGTCCTTATTGTAAGTAGAAGTGAGGAGCATGGACGAAGGAAAACAAGCACAGCTGAGTGGCATATTTTCGTTTTACTATTAATTCGACACATCTGAACCAAAGCATTCACAATACTTGATATACTTTGAAGAGAATCATATACTATAGTCTTAGACATAACCACAGAACAAGCAGAACAATTGAAACTACATAAGGCCTTAAAATATATCCACAGTGTGTATATTCATTCATTTACAAATTAGACTACATACCATTAATTTTAATTTTTCTTTCATTGTTTTATTCAAGCAGGATTCATTCAAGGAAAGGCAACTTAGTTTTTGTGTGTGAGCTTTATTTTTTTACGACATTGGTTAATATAAAAGTTATGAATTAAATGTTTTCTTATCTCCTGTATCCAGGAGTAAATCCATGAAATTCTCAGAAAGTAATCCAAAACAAGTCTTATTCAAAAACAGTCAGAGTGAAAAGGGATTGAATAGCCAGTCTGTGTGTGGTCTTAAGGAACATCTAATGGACTTTCAGATTTTCTAATAATGATAGCACTGCATTTCTATGGGATTAGTCAAAATTTAAAACATTGTGTACAAAATCATTCTTGAAGCTCTAAATGCCTTTTAAGTTACTAAACGAAAATTTTAAATAGTTGCCTCACAGTACCAAACTTAAAAATCAAAACTAGTTCAAATTCAGCTCTATCATGACTTCTCATTTAAAGGTAACTAGTTGGTAAATTAATAGATGGCATAAAAATTAAGACTTATACCTTTTTTTTTTTAGGAGAAAATGTATGATAACCAGGGAATACCGAAAATTCAATGTATTTTACAATAAAATAACCTTTTAAATCTCTATCCCTGTACAACAGGGTTTAGGTCATCTTTAGTGATCTTGCATGTTTTCATATAGTTTATTATGAGTACTTGAACTGTTTTAGATATACAGCTTTTTATTCAAAGAATATTACATTTGTATACCAGGATAAGATTTAGTACATTGAGATGTTTTAAAAATATTTATAAATTTGTTTCTGATATGCAAAAGCATTTGGCAATACTTTTATAGCATTTGATTTTATAGAATTAAAATTTCATACAGTACTCATCTTGATGTTTAAAAAAAAATTCACAGAAAAAATATAAATTATATAGCCTGACTGCATGATACTGTTATTTCCAGTTTCTAGCTTGGTAGTTAAAACCTTCATTAAGTCTGTTAACAAATCATTACCTGTACATTTATGAAGGCAACTGACATGATTTGCAAACAAAACCTTCAGGTTTTATGTTATTTACCAAAGAGTGCAGTTCAGCAAGAAAAGAAAACCCAATATGCAAATTTACAGAATATTTTACAAATTTACCAGTTCCTGTGACACAAACTGTTTTAATCTTTCAAGGTATTGTCCATAAAGTTCCACATCATTGTGACCTGCCCCTTCAACCCACAGAGGCTCCACGGGTCTTTGGCATCGCTCAAACAATGCAAGACCATGTGAAAAGTCTATGACTTCATCTTCAGTCCCATGAATTATTAATACTGGAGAGGTTATCTTAGAGATTTTGTCAATGCTGTAGGAAAAGAGAAGGGGGAGGAAGTCAACAAATTAAGTATGAAAAGGAAACATAAAACAGATTTTCTTGTGTTATATTAGATAATTCAAACATCAGAACCACTTGTGAATCAATTCAGAAGGGATAGATACCTTTTAGATTACAAGATTCAAAAGTCATCTTTACATTATTCCTTACTTTAAGATTACCTGAAGACGTTAATTTCACGCACTTCTGTTTGAGAGAATCACTCAGTTATCACAGTCACCTTAGTTTACTTTCCTACAGATATTTTTCCTTTTTGGCTGTCCCATGGCATGTGGGATCTTAGTCTCAGTGCAATGGGAAGTGCAGAGTCTTAACCAGTGGATTGCCAGGGGAGTCTCTCCTTTCTACAATGTTGATATTTAGAATAGAAATTTAGGTTGCAAGGAGAGGAGGAAATCAAGGGCTATTTCAGCTATGTGCTAACTTAATACCTCTCTGCATTCATATTTTTTTCTCCCTCCTAATCTCTTACTAAAATGACAGCAAATATATTTTTTAGAGTATTTAGTCACAAAAATAGAAATATAATAAAACATAACACTTTGGAACAGGAAAGCAGATGAGTATGTGAGAAAATAGATTAAAAGTATAGGGGAAAACATAATTTTAAGAGGACAGAAGGGTAAAGTGAAGAACCAGCCCAATTTGTACCATGGAATATGCCAGAAGGAACTGACATGGGGATGAAGGCAGGTGATTCAAATCTATAGAATTTGTTCACAGTCTCTTTAAGAAGTAGTTAGCCACCCCTGCCCCCAGTTCTCTTCTTTCCCCTTGCTTTTGCAGCTGGGTAACTGCCTTGTACCTAATGGACTAGGGGATTACCAGACACAGTTTAAGGCAGCGATATCAAATAACAAGTCAACATATACATGCTGGCATCCAGGCCTTCTTTCTTAAGGCACAGATATAGGAAGAGTCTTCTTTGGAGACCATATATTTGTGTTAAGAGGAAAGATAAATAAATACTGATGAGCAGCATGGGAATCCCCAACTAATCGGCTTGACCAGATCACTGGATAGTGAAACTCAGTCAACAAGTCTTAATCACCCACTTCAGGTCAGCTCTTTAATTCCTTACTTTTCCACATGAGCACACAACCAAGAATCATCAGACATCAGAGGAGAATACTTTAAATGTAATACAAGGATCAAAATAAACAATAAAAAAGGGCAACTTGGAAGAGACAAACAACAGAAATCTTACAAATAACAATTCTTTAAAAATTTCCTGAGAGAAAGAGAGGCGTCAAGGCATTTAAGTATTATAAGCATAAAATGAGGATAGAGTCTTGAAAAAGAAGAAAATCATCAATGAAATAATTCAAGGCAGCATTTGGTAAGGAAAAAATGCTTGGGTATATTATTTGCTGCCAACTATTCCATAATAGAGGAATTAAACAAAAAAGGAAATGTATGATGTTTTCCAAACAGTTTACTGTTAGTGCTTCTGTGGTGTAGCTAAAATGAAAGAGGGTGTCAGACAGACATATAACTTGGCAGCAGTTTACCCCAAATGTCTCCCTATCATTCCAGCCATTCAGCTACACAGTATAACACACATACCCTCCAATCTACCATTTTCTAAAATCAAAACAAATCCCTGATAAATGTAAAAACCAAAAAACCCCATAGCTTGCTCTGGTGATAGGATCATACGCTCCTATAAGCTTCCCTACCAAAGTAACCCCCGCCTTGGCTAATGAAGAAAATATGGTTTTGAAATGACCCTTGCTATTCTTATAAAGAACTGAGTGATGTTTTGGCCTTTGCCCCATCTATCATTCACAAAAAACCTTGGTATTGCTGCCCATTTGAGAAAGAAAGTAAGACTGAAATTTGCCAGGCTCTCACTTCTTGCCTTTTCCCTTTATTGGGAAAAATAGGCCATCAATTTTTTTTGTAATGATGAAGAGGAGCTAGCAGGAACTATCATTCTATGTTGAGAGACATGAAGAAACGTAGTCCTCCTTTTAAATCTAACACTTATGTTTGCAGACTTATGGGGCAATAATTATTCTGGTTCATTTAAGACAACATTTTTACAGTTCGTTTCTTTTGTAAAACATATCACTAATTAGACATCACTCACTCATTTTTATGCACATGGACCTCCTTTTCCCTCTACTTGTTCCTCTCCTTCAGTATCATGCACCTCACTGGATGGCACTATCATCCATTAGCAATTCAACTCAGAAATCTGGGAATTAAATTCAAATTCTTCTGTTTATATACAGTCTAACATTTATTCTATCAATTTTACTTCTCAAATTCATTCTCTTGTCTCCAATACTAGTGCCACTGTCTGGGGAATAAGGCTCACTTTTCACCTAGGTTGCTACTGTGCAAACATTTCAGCCTGCTGACTGGTGTCCTGCCACCACCCTCTTCACAGATTAATTATTTCACAATTTCTGTAATATATGTAAAGTATTAATAGAAGTTCAAGGCTGAGAGAACTGTATCATGAATCCCTTGAGCGATGGAAAAGAATTCCTTCTAAAGTTTCTTTGAATTAAACTACTTGAATATTAATACTTACTTTGGGAATGCATCAAAACAGTAGGTCTTCTTGGTATCAGGAAAAGCAACTCGCATTCCTGAGGTCAAAGGAGAATGAAGAATAACAGCAGCACTCTCATACCGAGCAGCAAGATCCACAGATGGTACTGTCCCTATACTTTGGCCATATATAATCACATTTTCGGGGCGAATGCCATATCTACATAGTACATAAGTTTAAAAAAAAAAAAAAAAAAGAGTTGTAGATCAGACTGGTATGAAATGTTCAGTCACTAGTAAGTACTTAATCTTATAAAAGAATGACTTAGAATGAGACAGTTACAACAAATTTATGTTTAAGATTTAAGTTTCTTAGTCACCACTACCATATCTAATGCAATAATAAAATCTATATTCATTTATTTCATCAGTTTCCATTCCATCTTTTGAAAACATAGTAGCTGAGGTCTCTTAGAATATTAACCTTAAAGAATGAATTTATTAAATCATTTATGCAATTCAGTGTAGCTTATTATTAAATATATTTGGAACATACTATGTCACTAATATTTTAATGGAGATTCAGTTTTTATACTCCGTTCAATGTAACAGAAGTTCTTTATTTCTCTAGGTATTAAAAGTGGCTCTTTTTATTTTCTGAAGTTGGTCATAGTGATGAAAACGCAATGTATAGTTAACAGTAGAGAATGAATAAAATATATGTATTATAGCCTAGCGCAAACTACTTATTTTCTTGAGATTTGCATTTATTCACCCACAGAAATGGACTAATGTGGAAAAGATCAAGAGATGAATGAGAATTTCAAATGCCACATGGTTTGGTGATTTATGAATAGACTTCATGACAAAAATCTCAAGAGTACTACCTTAATTTCTGTAAAAATGCTTCAGTAATACTGGGTGTACACTATGTTTCTACAATATAATTGTCCTAACTATAAACTTTGGAGAAGGAAATGGCAACCCACTTCAGTGTTCTTGCCTGGAAAATCCCGGGGATGGGGGAGCCTGGTGGGCTGCCGTCTATGAGGTCGCACAGAGTCGGACACGACTGAAGCGACTTAGCAGCAGCAGCAACTATAAACTACTGACAGTGTAAGTGAGGTACTATGGGAGCTTATGGATGTGCGATTCAAGGCTAGAGTCATATCAAATACACTGTCTTTCCACTTTAGTGGTCTGATAGCAGTCATTTCTGTATGCTGACAGATATTTGCACAACAGTTTTTAGTTTTGTGAAAAGCTAATAGAATCTAAATATTTGCCAGGAAAAAGTAAGAAAAACCCTTGTGCTTCCTATAGCTCTTGCTGCGGGCACAGGACTCTTTAAACTATCTAGGTGGTGACATACCTCCTCCCAGGTTCTTCAAATATGTTCTACACAAGAACTTGGACCCTGGCCCAGAGACTGGGTTCGAGTTACTCCAGATTGACTCTAAATGTAACAATACTAAGAAAAGGTTTTTTTTAGTTTGCAACAGACTTAGCTTCATAGGAATGAAGGAATTAGGAGAATGAACATTTGGTGGCAATGACGGGTTTTAGGCTAACGCTAGCAATGGCAAGGCTCCAAAGTAGCAGAAGCAGCTGCCAATTTAGCATCAGAGGACTTGAGGCAGAAACAGAATTTCAGAATAGTACATGTTGGAAAGGACTTTAGAGACCATCTAATCTAGGTCAGCTGCTTACTGAGCAGATGTTCAAAGTCAGAGTAAGTTAATGACAGACCTATAATTAGGCTCAGGTATACTGACTCCAGGTCCAGTGCTTTTTCTATTATAGCACACAGATAAGGAGCTCAGAGACTGTGGGGGAAAGGCCGCAGAGTGAGTATTAGTCCCTTATTTTCTCATGATCCATCAGAAGATCAGTAACGTGGGTTATAAATATTCAATTACCCTTAAAAGGAAGTTACTCAAATAATAATTAAGTTCATTAATTATTTTTTCCCTTCCTGTTACTTAAACCCTAACTTTTTACTTTAACCCAGTATAGGAAATGAAAGGCATGCATTCTAATTACACATATTTTATTAGATGATAGAATTCAAGAACTGGAAAGAATCTTGGAGATGATTTAACTCAACCTCTTCATTAAGCAAAGAAACAGAAAAGTTAAAGTTTTCAAGACTTCCTATACTTACTAAGTCTTCTAACCATACTTAGGGTTCAACGTAAGAGAAATTACAAGTCTGAAATTCTATGGCAAATTCTATGTGAGATAATTTATCTATTCTGCTCCAGCTCTTTAACCATACTGGTCAAGTGTATAAAAGATTAACTAAGACAAGAAGTCATTTTAGAACATTTCTTTTAAATTGATATCAGAGAAAACTTAAAAAAGAAAAATAATAAAGCTGACCACTTACAAGAGGGGATTCTTTTACATAAACACAGAAAGAACACCTAACTGGATACTAATGTTTTACTTCAATAAATGTATACTTTTGTCTTACTTAGCACTAGGTAAGGAAGGCTCTCTGCTTTTAGCACCTTAAAACACTATACTAAGTCACTGAAGTTGATTATAGCATGTGAATTATATTGCAATAAATCTGTTATTTAAAAAATTATATTTTCCTGACAGGTATTATACTATACTCAACTGGCTGACTCCTGAGGGGATTGATATCAGTGTAACTGAAGCATATTTTGCAGTCATTTACAGTAGTTCTGAAGTTTATAAATATTTACCCTTTTATGCCTGCCTCCCTCCCACCCTGAAGCTAATTAATTACTACTTACCATCTCTTTTTTTCTTACTTGTTAGAAATATGTTCTCATATCATTTCAATTGACTTAATCTCATTTATACAGAACTCTACTATGAGACCATAATTCTATTATACATCTTGGGGGAGGGGGATAAATGTTTCTAAAGACGACATCTAAAAAGATATACCTACAATAAAATTGAGGAAGTTCTTCCCAGCCAACTGAAACCATTAATATTAATATTTAAAGATTAAATTAGGAATGGGAAGTTTTCTCTATGTACTCTAAAATACTTTGGGATTCAGGCAGCTTATTAATGTATAATGAGGAATAATTTGTACTAAGGTATTATTTCTGTTTAGTGTACATTAACTGTCTGATGAGAAAATACATTTAAGTATAAACTGCAGTATTTTTCAAGAAAAACTGTAAGTATCTTGGTGACTAGAAGATGATTAATGTAATTTCTATTTATTTTTAATTATATAAAATAATGCAAATCCTGCTTAGGATCTGAAAAAAAGCAATCTAGTTTCTTATTCTGTTAAAGACAGATCAAGTGAATGATTATTTAAATCATTGTTTTTTCTCTCTTGAAATTCTGCAACTTTGAATAAACATTTTAATACCACAATCCAGTAAGTTTTTTATTTCTCTAAGAAGTTTCTAAAGCCAAACATTTTTCACTGGCTTAAATAAATTTTTAAGAATCTCTCTCACACACACACAATTTGTCAAACTATTTTATGCTATTATACAAAATTTAAAATTATAATCTAAAACTGTAACTATTTATAGATTTATACTGGTAAATATAATCTCTACTTAGTACTTCAAGGTGTATTACAAAAACATGTTATTCTTACACAAGACAATTTCAGCGTGTGGAAAACAATTTCCAATCACTATTTACCTTGTCCTAAGAGCAAGCCAAGCAGCTTCTATGTCTGCATAGAGGTTCTTCTCTGTTGGTTTCCCAGAACTTGCACCATATCCAGAGTAATCATATGAGAATATATTACAATTAATCCGTGATCCCAGTCCTATGTAAAAGCTGCTCATCTGACCAAGATCAACAGCATTTCCATGTGAAAAGAGTAAAGTATACTTGGCATTGGGTGAGCAACGCACAAACATGCAGGCAATTCTGTTGCCTTTACTGGTTCTAGTCATGAAACACTCAATGGCATCCTTTTCTCTAGAAGAATATTGCCAGTCTGCTCGTTCTGATAGGTGTAAAGTCCAACGGCTTCCACTTTCATCACACATCAGCGTATAAGTTGGATCAGGTGGCAAAAATGCTAACTTTGAAGCAATTTTCCCTGGACAAGGTGGACAGCAGAAGAGGCAACATAGCTCACTAAACGAAAGATTATTCATCTTCTGAAAAAGAAAAGTCAATGTTTTAATCACTGAATGTGCATTCTGCATTTACATAAAATAAAAGTTAAAGCAAAGACAGCAACCAATACATTCTCCTAGTGGTCAGTGTCTACTACTGTTATATGAAGTATCCTTGCCCCAGTAGATTTTTGGCATCTTTGTAGAAACACATTAAATCCTGAGGTGAGGCAAATACTCCTGAGCAGAAAATAGATTCAAATACTCTATGACACATTTCAAATACTAGTGCTATCTTGTAATACTTAACCAAAATGTGAAAAATGATATTCTTACCAGAGAATAGAGGTATAAATTTGCTATTTCCCCACAAAACACAACAAAGGAGGTATGAAATATCTTTAGTTTGTAATTTCAGTGACAATTCTCAGAATCTCAAGAGAAGTTAGGGATTTAACATAATAAATATATAATAATAGCACTGATGAAGCACTTACTGTCTATCGGGCACTGTGCTAAGTGTACTATGCCTTTTAGCATGTTTAATCCTCTAAGCAACCCTCTTTGGTAGTCTGAGAAAGAAATCCACACAAAGTGACTCAGTTGCAGAGCCAGGATTTTACACCAGGCCCAGGCATCATCCTACATCACTAGGTTATACTGCCTCAAAGGCTCAGAACACTACTTGACTCAGAAGCCTATTATTATTTTAGCCATAGTGCCAGTGGCCTAAATAACTCAGAAGACATTAAAATCAATGTTATTTATGTAATTATTGCCCAAATCAAGAAGGCATTATGGTAAAAAAGTTAAAATCTACTCAAGGAAAACTTTCAAATAGTTAGCCAGAAATAAGTGGAATGTTTGAAGTCAGAGTTGGGGGCAGCACTTACTAACCATATAACCTTGAGCAAATTATTTACCTTTCTGACCCTTATTGTCTTTGTTAAGTAAATGCCTACAATGAACAGACTGGCTGTGAAGAACAAATACAATGATATTGTTAAAGCATTTAACATGGTAATAATGGCTATAGTCGACACTCAGAAATGGTCTACTTTCTCCTGTGCCTTTTTCATCAATATTTAAAAAGTATCCACAGTTCATATTAACTCAGGAACATAAATAAAGTACTACTTGTTTGCCCTACCAGCATTTCCTTCTAATTATCCTTTCTTAAATCCTTATCTCTTTTCAATGGCAGACCATTACTTAGTTCCAGGAACAAGGCATTCAAAACAAACACCTTCCAGAGTAACCAGAGGTCTCTTTGGTCTAGTCTAATGTTATCTAATTTTCTCTAAAAAATCTAAATAAAGGATAGGAAAAAAAGTACTTCATTATACCAAGAAAATAAAAAAAAAATCACTCAGAAGAAAGGAATGCCTGTTTCATTAATTACTGATTCAAAATCTAGTTTATACTGCTTAGTACAAATGTGTTAACTTCCATGTATAAATGAATTAGAAAGAAGTAGCAGCAACAGCAAAGAAGCAAGCAAGGGTAGAAGTGATATGAAAGCCTTTAAAAGAAAGGCAGAAAAGGCAGCATTTTACTTGCATATCTACCTTTATTCCCTTTCAGCCTTCAAAATGAACCACCTGAGTAAGTTAATGTCTAACTGTGTTTGGAAAAAGAGTCAGATAGAACAGAAATGACAACTAGTTGTCATCTATGATGATAATTCTAATTGGTTCCACGAAGGGTTGTACTGAGAAGGATTCTGAGGGGATACCGAGGTTTGCCAGACAAAGAATGCGCGAAAAATTAGTGATGCCTACTGCAGAATTTTGGAGAAGGCAATGGCACCCAACTCCAGTACTCTTGCCTGGAAAATCCCACGGACGGAGGAGCCTGGTGGGCTGCCATCTACGGGGTCGCAGAGTCGGACACGACTGAAGTGACTTAGCAGCAGCAGCAGCACTGCAGAATTTGGTTACAAATCTATTATCCTGGCCAGGTGAATAAAACATCTGGCAGGGATGGTAAAGAAAGAAGTTCAAAGGGTCAGTTACAAAGAAGATGATCTGGAAAAAGATGAGGTAGAAGGTACAATATATCCGTGCCATCTGTTTAATACTCTGCCTATGGTTATTTCTTACTTCCAATTACCTTACATGCCACCAACTGCTCACTCTGAACAGCCTATTAAAAGCTTATTGGCTATAATATGTTCCTGTAATTTATTTCTTGAACATGAAGACTTTTATATACTATAGTTGTTTTGAAATAATTCTGGCTGACTGAACATACACAATGCTGCAGACGTACTTCTGAAGATAAACACCAAAGAAAAGATGAAGACGAGAAAAACCTGCTGTGACATGGTCAACTTTAATGAAAGAACCTAATTTTCTTAATGGTGGCAGAAGAAATTATTCCTACCTCCACTGCCTTGAATCCACATAACTAGTATCCACTTGATAACAAAACCTTGGAAATTATTGCTTTCCTAATAACAGCTCTGATAAGGGCAGCAACACAGTCTTGCTTAAAAGTTATTCTCTCCTTTCCTATAAATGTGAAATTTTCCCACAACAGAAAATATAAATAAACAAACCTAAGTTTTACTATGATCAGAGCTGAGCAAACTACTGAGGGAGAATATCTTATTTTTTGATAAGTCACTGAAATATCTTGTTAAATTTAGATGATTCAAACCCAATTTTTTAATATAACTCACTTGAATATAAACATGTCATTTACCAGTTATTTCTTGGCAACAAAATAATCACAGGTGGAAAACAACAGTTATGATCAAACAAAAATAGAGATTTAAAATAAGTTATAATAAACTTATTTACAGAGAGAGAGAAGAGAAAACTTAAAGATGAAGCATAAAAAAATGTCAGAAAGAAAAATCCAACTGGAATCTCTGCAGTAGAAAAATCAGTACCTGAAATAAAGAATTACACTGGTGGGTGGGTACAAGTATCAATAAGAGTTTAAGAACACATTATTGAGCTGGAAAATCAGGATGAGGAATCCCCAAGTACAGAAGCTTTCAGGCGGATAAGAGATGGAAAATAAAGAAGAAAATTTAAGGAGGATGTAAGTATAAATAAAAACTAATATCAACATTACATAAGAATCCCTCCAAAAAAACAGAGGATGAAATAAAGACAATCTTAGTAATTTTTCAGAATAAAAGAAAATTCAGACTGAAATAGCTCAGAATGCCAAGAAGGTATTTAAGAAAACATTCGCAGTTAGACAAATTACAGTTGATATTAAAACTCAAACAAAAATCTAAAAGCTTCCAAAACGAAGAAATTACTTACAATGGAACAAGAATCAGATGAACATCTAACTTTTCAATAGCGACGCTAGAAACCAGAAGACGCTGAAGGGATAGGTTTAAAATAAGTGAAAAACTCTGAAGCTAGAATTTCACAGAGAGACAACATACCAATTTAATATGAGGACAAAATAAAGATATCTGCAGGAACACAAAAACTCAGATTAAACCAAGATCCTCTTTGGAAAACTTTAGTAAAAAGGAAAAGAAATCCAAGAGAAGTCTGAGATATGACAAAAAGACTAGTTAATATAAGGCCTGTTTCTTTTAGTAAATAAGCAGTGAAGTAAAAAAGCAACAAAGTATATCCCTAATAATCCAGAATCAAACCTTTAGAGAATACCAATATGGAGAGGATTGGAAATAGTACAAATGTGCAGGGGCACTGGTCATCTGAACTGATCAGAATATTAATACTGATAAGCTTAAGACACAGAAGAAAAGCATGAACATGATTTCTTCGGGGAGTGCCACACCCCAGGGCATGCAGGGCCTTAGTTCCTTGACCAGGGATGGCACCCATGTCCCCTGCAGTGGGAGCATGGAGTCCTAATCATGGACTGACAGGGATAAGTCAGATATAACCACCAAAAAATATTTGACAGTTTCTAAGAAACACCTGAAGTAATTATAGCTATTCATTATAAATGTCTTAACTTTGAATATTTATCAGCATGTTAAACTCAAGAAGGCATACAAACACAAATAATTATGGTAAATTAATGGTAGATATCAACAAAATAGAGAACAAAAAGCAACAGAAATATTAGCAGACCAAAAAACAACAAAAAAAGATTCTTAGAAAAGGCTTCCACTACTTCTCACAGCAACTAGCAGTAACTGAGGGTTTCCCTTGTGGCTCAGCTGGTAAACAATCTGCCTGCAAAGTAGGAGACCTGGGTTCGATCCCTGGGTTGGGAAGATCCCCTGGAGAAGGGAAAGGCTACCCACTCTGGTATTCTGGCCTAGAAAATTCCATGGACTGTATAGTCCACGGGGTTGCAAAGAGTCGAACATAACTGAGCAACTTTCACTTTTCATAGCAGTAACTGAGCACTTACTAATCCTAAAGTGTCAGGCACTGTACTAATCCTTTTCACATATTAATTCACTTAATTCTTTCAATAATCCTCTTACATAAAGACTACCCTTATACCTGTTTTCCAATTGAGGAAAGAGAGGCACAGAGTAGTTATAAACCTGCCAGAGGTGACTCAGCTAGTCAATGGTAGAGCTAATAAGTGGCAGAATGACTCTGGACCCTGAATTCATAACCATAGTTTTATGGAAAGAATATTCAGACAAGACTTATCAAGAGAAAAAGATGCACAAAATCTAAAATGCTAAATGAAAAAGAAGACAGATTTATAGACAAGCTTTAAAAGTAAAAAATATTGTGAATAAGTTAAATAACTAGTGAAATATATGAATTTCTTGAATAACAGAACAGCAACAACAAAAATACCCAATAAAAAACAAACAAGATCTGAAAAGACATTTTCCCAAAGACGATATCCAAATGGTGAATAAACACATCAAAGGATGCTCAACATCATTACTCACTAGTGAAATGTAGTTCAAAGCCACAACATACCAGCTCAATCCCACTAGGATGGCAATTAAAAAAAAAAGGTTGACAAGGATATTGAGAAACTGGACCCTTCGTAACACTGTTGATAGGAAGTAAAATGGTACAATTATTTGGGAAACACTTTGGCAGTTCCTCAAAAACTTAAAACACAGAGCTACCACTTGACTAAGCAATTCTAATCCTAGGTATACACCTAAAAGACACGAAAACATATGTCTACACAAAAACTTGTAAATGAACATTCACAGTAGCATAGTTCATAATAGCTAAAAAGGCAGAAATCATCCAAATGGTCATCGTCTCATAAACAAAATGTGGGATATCCACAAGATGAAATACTGAATAAAAACAGGAGCCAAGTATTGATGCATTCTACAAAGTGGATGGATCTTGAAAGAAGCCAGTCATAAACATCACTTTCTGATTCTATTTATATGAAACATCTAGATTAGGCAAATCTATAGAAACAGAAAGAGATTATTAGTTTTCAAGCACTGTGGAGCATGGAAAGTTGGGGAACAATGGCTATAGAGTATGTATGGGGTTTCTTTTTAACGAAAACACTCTATATTTGACTTGGGTGGTGGTTGCACAGCTTCAATAATAGTAACCTTTAAGGAATGTGTTAAAAAAAAAACCCTCAAAAAACTAGTTGTATCCTTACCTCTCAGTATGTAGAACACAAACTCCAGATGGATTATAAACCTAAAAGTCAAAACTAACACAACTCAGAAAAAAAATAAAAATGCTTTGGGAAATATGATTTCTTCATCTAAAACCATCCAGTCAGGGGGTTAATATCTAAAATAAGAAACTTCTACATAAGAAAATAACGAAAAACTCAAGAAAGGAAATGGACAAAACATACAAATAGGCAGAAAGATACACAGGTTAACAAATATATAAAGAAAGGTCATTCTGTACCTCTAGTGCCATGCAAAGTTTCTAACATAATTTTTTAGATGAATGAGTTAATAAATTATTAGTGAAGTGAAGTGAAAGTCGCTCAGTCCTATCTGAATCTTTGTGACCCTATGAACTATACAGTCTATGGAATTCTCCAGGCCAGAATACTGGAGTGGGTAGCCTTCCCCTTCCTCAGGGGATCTTCCCAACTCAGGGATCAAACCCAGGTCTCCAGCATTGCAGGTGGACTCTTTGCCAGCTGAGTCACAAGTGAAGCCCAAGAATACTGCAGTGGGTAGCGTATCCCTTCTCCAGCGGGTCTTCCTGACCCAAGAATCAAACCGGGGATTTGCAGGTGGATTCTTTACCAACTGAGCTATCAGAGAGGCAATAAGTTTATTAAGATTAACTCAATTCTCCTCACCTCAGAAGTTCCCACAAAAGGAAAAAAGTTTACAAATCAACATGTTAAGAAAGCAAGCCACCATATTTTGTGACAATTACTTAGGTGTTCTGTATGGTGGCAGCATAGAAGCAATCAAATAAAAGTGTATGAGTCTGAATGAGGCAGGAAAAGCACTGCTAGTTACTAAAATCGTTCAGTGCATTATAAAGCACAGAATAGAACAGTCGCCCAGGGAGAAGGAAATCTTGCCCACTTGGCAATCAATTCACAAAATGAAAGGTCAGCTCAATGTTAAACAGATGGCCCATTGTGAAAATTAAGGTTTTCCTTTTGGTGGGGGACTCAGTTACTTTACTCTTATAGCAGAAGGAAGTTCCTAAAATTGAATGAAATAATAATTTAAGAACCTGCTTCTCCTGGTAACTTTTTCCTGCTCAATGATAATGGAAAAAAGATGAACACCTGAGTCCTTTCTCAGCAAAACAGGAAGACTAGTGTTAAAGATTGTCCTTAAATAAAATGACATACTATAATCTCCTTCCTTTCTTCTGACACAAGAAATTACTGAAATGACTTGTGGCAATTCCTGATGTAATAACATGTACTAAAAAAAAATCTTACTTTGATCTCTTTTGTAATAGTTTCTTGGTAATGCAGATTGTCTCATATCACTACCATCTACAAAGGATAATTGATTCTTTTAGGGTTCAAGAGTTTGTTGTAATGAACCGAACTAGAAATTAAAGACTGATGTTTTTTCAAACTGCCAGAAGAAACCCAAAAAAGTAAAAATTAAGTTGGAATTATAGCAGAGCCTGCCTAACACCAGAGATGTATAAACAAGGTAGATGTTTAAATATTAAGAGCAAGAGGTAGCAAAGATCAGAATGAAGTCAGAAGTGATGGCACAGAAGATAATCAGTTATGAAAAAGAAAGGAAAAAAAAATTTAAGGTTAGTTCTGTGCAAGGAGGTCATGATCCCAGCACACCCCAACTGACTAATGCAAAGGAAATTACCATTAATACTACTATATAGAGGGGGTTAATCACATTCAGCTCAGTAGACTAGGGGTGTGTCAAAGCCAGGGAAATTAAACTCACTTCAGTCTTCTTGGAGGGCACCAAGTGAATGAGGTACTGCCGCCTTAACGTCCAGCACGTTATCTGTAGTAACATTTACCAAAGTACAGCAACAAGGAAAATACGTGTGTTATGGATTTTTAGGGAGCCAAACATGAGCCTGAGTGAACTCCGGGAGTTGTGATGGACAGGGAGGCCTGGCGTGCTGGCGATTCATGGGGTCAAAAAGAGTCGGACAAGACTGAGCGACTGAACTGAACCGATACATTACTTTGCCAAACTGTCTAGTCAAGGCTATGGTTTTTCCAGTGGTCATGTATGGATGTGAGAGTTAGACTGTGAAGAAGGCTGAGTGCCGAAGAATTGATGCTTTTGAACTGTGGTGTTGGAGAAGACTCTTGAGAGTCCCTTGGACTGCAAGGAGATCCAATCATTCCATTCTAAAGGAGATCAGTCTTGGGTGTTCTTTGGAAGGACTGATGCTAAAGCTGAAACTCCAGTACTTTGGCCACCTCATGCAAAGAGTTGGCTCATTGGGAAAGACTCTGATGTTAGGAGGGATTGAGGGCAGGAGGAAAAGGGGACAACAGAGGATGAGATGGCTGGATGGCATCACCGACTTGATGGACGTGAGTCTGAGTGAACTCCGGGAGTTGGTGATGGACAGGGAGGCCTGGCGTGCTGCGATTCATGGGGTCGCAAAGAGTCAGAGACGACTGAGCAAATGAACTGAACTGAACTGATATGTTACAGAGTTCAATGCATACAGAGAAATGGAATAGTCATCATTAAGGCAGCTTGGCAACATACTTATTTTCCAGTAAAGACAGAGCACCCAGGACTTCCCTAGTAGTCCAGTGAGTAGGAATCCGCCTATCAACGCAGAAGACACAGGTTCAGTCCCTGGTCTGGGAAGATTCCACATGCTGAGAGGCCACTAAGCAAACTACTGACCCCATGTGCTGCAACTATGAGAAGCCCATGCACTGAGAACCTGTGCAATGAGAGTTCATGGTCTGCAACAAGAGGAACCACAGCAATGAGAAGCTTGTGCAGAGTAGTCCCCGCTCGCAGCAACTAGAAAAGCCCTTGTGCAGCAATGAAGATCCTGCACTCCCCGGCCTTCAAAAGAGCATCCAAAATACTCAGAATGATCAAAATCTCTGCTGTTACTTAGAAACTAGGTGTTTACTATATGTTGTTTATTTTTTAATTGGAGTATAATTGCTTTACAAGTTGTGTTGTTTTCTGCTGTACAATAATGTGAATCAGCTATATGTACAAATATATCCCCTCTCTCTTGTGTATGTGGTTTTAACACATTTTCTTATTTGTATACATCGTATGTAGAAATACAGCTTGTGTGTGTGTGCTTAGTTGCTCAGTCATGTTTGACTCTTTGGGACCCCATGGACTGTATAGTCCACTAGACTCCTCTGTCCATGGGGATTCTCCAGGCAAGAATACTGAAGTGGGTTGCTGTGTCCTCCAGGGGATCTTCCCAACCCAGATACTGAAACTAGGTCTCCCGTAGTGCAAGCGGATTCTTTACCATCTGAGCTACCAGGGAAGCCTGAAATACAGCTTATGCAACTCTTCTCTCTTTGAGGTAGGTGATGTTTATTTCTTCTTTTTCATCATTATAAGAATCAAAAGGGCTTCCCTGGTGGCTCAGAGGTAAAGAATCTGTCTGCCAGTGTAGGAGACACAGGTTCGATTCCTGATCTGGTAAGATCCTACATGCCATGAGGCAGCTAAGCCTGTGGGACATAACTACTGACTCCTCAACAAGAGAATCCACCACAATGAGAAGCTCACGCACTGCAGCAAGAAAGTAGCTACCACTGGCAGCAATGAGCCAGCACGGCCAAAAAAAAAACTCAATAGCAGAAGTACTCCACTGTATGTGAGATCAAAAGACTTGATTGAGTGACTTTACTAGGAGAAAAAGACTTAGGGAAGGAATTTTTCAAAGCACTGTATTTTTTTAAATATTTCAAATTGAAAGGAAAAATTTCACAAAACTATTCACTGAATCACATCAGTTACTTTTTAAGATAGAGTTATGATTTTTAAATATGAATAAGATTCTAGAGAAACTTAGTAACTGGACCAATGTATCACTTGAGAACACCTATGAAATGTGGTTTTTGTTGGTACATTGAAGAGACGCCCTAATAATTGTATGTTTTAAAAAATTTAGGAGTTTCTCAGGCAATGGAGAAGGCAATGGCAACTCACTCCAGTACTCCTGCCTGGAAAATATCATGGACGGAGGAGCCTGGTAGGCTGTAGTCCATGGGGTCGTGAAGAGTCGGACACGACTGAGAGACTTCACTTTCACTTTTCACTTTCATGCACTGGAGAAGGAAAGGGCAACCCACTCCAGTGTTCTTGCCTGGAGAATCCCAGGGATGGGGGAGCCTGGTAGGCTGCCGTCTATGGGGTCACACAGAGTTGGACACGACTGAAGTGACTAAGCAGCAGCAGCAGCAGCAAATAGGCAAAATGTACTGGGCATTGTCAAGGTAAGTTTCCTTTTCTGTTGGTGAGAAAAGTTTGGGTTAGACACATAAAAATGTTGAGGTCTACCAGAGATACCAAAATAATCTCACTCCTAGTGTCAGTATATTTTTTTTTAGTAAAAGAAAGTTAAACTGTTAGAATCGGAAGTCAGGAAACTAGATCTATGATATGATTATAGACAACGGAAATTAAGGCTGAGGACCCTATAAAAGCTACATCAAGCAAACTAATTTGTCTCAGCAGTCCTACATACAGGTCAATGCAGCCATTTTTGTATTTCTTATGTTTTCCTTTAGTTTTAAAATTCTTACTGTACTAGTACAGGAGCCACTACCTATCTATGGCTACTTAAAGTAATTAAAATTAAACATCCAGTTCCTCAGCCACACTAGCCACATGTGCTTCTTGTTGTCCAGTCACCCAGCCATGTCTAACTATTTGCAACCCCATGGAATGCAGCATGCCAGGCCTCCCTGTCCCTCACCATCTCCTGGAGTTCGCCCAAGTTCATGTTCATTCCAAACTGCACAGTGCAGAATGAGGATTTCCATCACTGGAGAAAGTCTTAGCAGGTAGCGTTGAACTAAAAGAATTCAAACCCCGGCAATGCAGAACCACAGTTTACATGCTTAATATCCACACTAGCTTTAAATGCTGGTGCTCCTTCCTCACCAATCTTCCCATCAAAGTCTATATAAGCTATTTTTACAGATTCTGTTGAACAAGTAACCACTTAGAACTAAATGGGACTACCTACACAATAATAATAAGATTATCATCTTAATAAAAATATTACGTCTAATCCAAGCTTAACTTAAAAGCCATTTTATTTAACAATGTTATTAAAAGGTTCCTTGTTCGTTGGAGCTGCAAGTAAACCGTAACTATTAAGAATGTTTGTGACTACTGGCTAACTGATTTCTCTGAACACAGTCCATACAATATTCTAAACACTTAAAAATCCTGATGATACACTCAACCAATGCCTCAACAACTGAATCAAGTCTTCCTGTTTAAGCAAAAGGACAGTTTGATGACTTGAATATGCTAATATCACAGACTACTATAAAACTCTTGGTGACTGTAATGTGCAATTTCAAAGTCATACCTCTAACATGTTGCTGAGCATATGCTAAAATATGAACAGACACATTTTCCTACCCATAATCATGGCATTTTTGGGACTTCTAATGAAACACTTTCTAAAACACGCTTATCTTCAAAGTTCACGATGTACATTGGTGAAGATATTCCACAAATAAACATTTTCTCCGTATTTATAAGAAATAACATCTGTTTCTGGGACATTTTACAGGTGAACACTTAAACACACTACATACCTTAAAACACCCATCCACAGCACAATATAATCCAAATAGTTAATAAGGTTCAGAAAATTTGAAATGTACATGGTGCTAACACTACAGGCAGCATAACTGAGATTACTATGATATTAAAAAGTAACACTGCAATTATAAAAGTATTGTTTAAGACATGGCTTAAAAAAGTCAAACAACAAAGTTTAAAAAATAAAAAGTAAGTCTCCTTCCAGGCTAAATAAAGTAAGTACTGGCTGAAAGTCAATTTAAGAATTCAGTTCCCTAGATATTCTTCCCAATTCAGAAGACCAGGGGTTTACATTGGAAGAACCTTCTGAGGAAGCAGAATAATCTGAAAGATACAATGATACTTACAAGGGAAGGTTACATGGGGAAGTTGTGGGAAGGAGAATGTAACAGTTTGGGGCCTTTTGTAAGTGGGATGTCAACATATAAGAAGTAGCAATATAATATTGTTATTTAGGAGGTAAATACCAAAGAGAGCAGGGATCCAGTTTGCTAATTTTTTACAACAAATTTTGTAGAATCATTTGGCTCTTTAACCATACGCTTGTATGAATTTGATAAAAATAAAGATTTAAAACAAAAGTCTCTTCCCTAATCCCACCAGAAACTCAAACTCAAACCAGGCTCCATCCCCAAAATTATGTTGTTGGGTCATTTGCTTTTAGATCTGATGTTTGATACCACACTTACATGTTTATTCTCTACTATCATAATGTTCCATTATTATGAAAAATTCAGAGAATTTACCCTTTCTCGTTCTCTGCTCATTTCGATGTTAAGTTTTTATAGGTTATTTTTATATCTTTCAACATAATGTACTTGAATCTTCACTTCTTGTTCCTCCAATTTTCGGAAGTTTTTACTGGCTTCCCATGTAATAAAATGCCATTATAATTGGCTATAAAGTTACATTCATATTAAATTTTATATCATTTGCAGCTTGTTTCGGAGAAGGCAATGGCACCCCACTCCAGGATTTTCCTGCCTGGAAAATCCCATGGACGGAGGAGCCTGGAAGGCTGCAGTCCATGGGGTCACTGAGGGTCAGACACGACTGAGCGACTTCACTTTCACTTTTCACTTTCATGCATTGGAGAAGGAAATGGCAACCCACTCCAGTGTTCTTGCCTGGAGAATCCCAGGGACGGGGCGGGGGAGGGGAGGGGGTGCCCTGGTGGGCTGCTGTCTCTGGGGTCGCATAGAGTTGGACACGACTGAAGCGACTTAGCAGTAGCAGCTTGTTTTTTTATAACCATTATATTTTTGTTTTAGAAGATGATTTTTTTTTAAAACGGGCAACAATAAAAATTATCTGCAGTTATCCACTGCCATCCAGGTAGTGTGATCACTAAATTCCAAGTGTTAAGGGGTTTTTATAATTCTGATAACTGCTTAAAAATAAGGCACATTTCACTTTGTTTCATATTTGGACTTTCTGAAAAACCTATTCCCTCAGACCTGTGCCTTTTTTTAGTCTTTAAAAAATTCGGATGCTTTCATAACATTTAATATATTCCATCATCTTATTCTGAGAATTTATGCAATAAATTGTTTCTGTTGTTTCTGAAGATGTTCTTAGACCCCAGTGAGTTTTGTTTTAATTTGAAACAATTATTTTCTGGGACATTTCCCAGTCCAGCTGTGTGTCTATCCAGGATTTCTTTTCATCTTCCTTCTGTTGTTCCATACTGTGTTTTAATCCTTTTGTGGGATTAGTTGTTGTTTGGTTTTGTTAGAATACACCTCCAAGCAATTGCCCTCCCTCCTTCACAAGGGCCGGAGGAAAACAAAGCATATTTTGGTGAACATTTTCAAGTTCTTACTTAGATTTCACACCTATGGCAAATTAGGCATGCTTTAGAATTACAAATTAAAAAAAAATTTCCACCTCAATTTAGATTATTAGCCCACATGATGATGTAGGCTATCATCCAATATTGATTGCTAATACCAATCTGGTTTATTGTTCCTTTAAAACAAAAACTCTTTCTTTCAAAAAAAAAAATCAGATTTTCCTCTATCCTTAAGCTTTGAAATTCTACGAGACTATGTATGTCTAATGTGTGTTGTTTTTCATTCATACTGTTGTGTATTTAACAAGTCATTTTGATCTGAAGCCCCAAGACTTAAAGAATTTTTCTTCTACTGTTGTTTAATTCCCTCCCCATCTCTTTTCTTTCTACCAGGAATTCCTATATAGGAATCCCAGGACTATTATATTTACAAACTATTTCTTTTTCTCCTTCTCTTTCAGTTCTATTTCCTAGGGAATTTCTTCTTGTTTAGTTCAGATTGCTACTTTGGCACTCTATAGAGTATAAAAACAATTTTTACTTAAAAACCTTTTGGTTTAGGGGTGCAATACCCTTTCAAATCACTCTTAGAATACTGAGCCAAATTTTTATTGTTCTGTCCAACTGTGTTTTTCAGATGATGTTCCCTCTGTTCATCTTTTATTTTCACGCTGTTAAGACTGCTTCTTTACTTACAATTCATATTTACCAACAAATGTAACAGTACTATCACTGTTGACGTTCAGTGATATAAGTCTGCAGGTATGGTATTTTGCTAGGTTATGAAAGCCAAACTAGTGTTTATTTATCAAAATACTTACAAAGCTAGATCTTTTAAAAAGAAAAAAAAAAACTTCATAAATAGTCCTCATAACAACCCTATGAAAGAGATGCCCTTATCCTTCCCACCAGCCCAATCTACAGATGAGAAAACTGAGAAGTTGGATTTCCCCAAGATAACTACAGTGAAGCCAGGATTCCTACTTAATAGTTTGACCCAGATCACTGAGTTAAGATTAGCCTTGGGAAAGAAATGTTTTGCTATGTATGGTGTGGACATGGAAAGAGTATAATGAGTCTAGTGGACAAAGAGAAGCAACGAGGAAAAGACCTTCCCATTTCATACACAAAACCCAAAATCAAACCATATAAAATTTAAAAATTTAAGACTATATGAAAAAGTTTTTTTGGGGTTCAAAAGGTAAGAATATGTACCTGGGGCAAGTAGGAAGTAGTCTTGGCCACTAGATGGCAAAAAAGTATATTGGCATTTATAAATCGACAGCTTTGATGTTCTTTTCTAAAGATTATGAGTCACTGTTTAAAACAGGAAAATTTTACTTGTTACAAGAAAGAAAGTGATGTATTTTAGTTCAGTTCAGTTCAGTGGCTCAATCGTGCCTGATTCTTTACAACCCCATGGACTGCAGCACACCAGCCTTCCCCGTCCATGACCAACTCCTGGAGCTTACTCAAACTTAGGTCNCCTTCCCATTTCATACACAAAACCCAAAATCAAACCATATAAAATTTAAAAATTTAAGACTATATGAAAAAGTTTTTTTGGGGTTCAAAAGGTAAGAATATGTACCTGGGGCAAGTAGGAAGTAGTCTTGGCCACTAGATGGCAAAAAAGTATATTGGCATTTATAAATCGACAGCTTTGATGTTCTTTTCTAAAGATTATGAGTCACTGTTTAAAACAGGAAAATTTTACTTGTTACAAGAAAGAAAGTGATGTATTTTAGTTCAGTTCAGTTCAGTGGCTCAATCGTGCCTGATTCTTTACAACCCCATGGACTGCAGCACACCAGCCTTCCCCGTCCATGACCAACTCCTGGAGCTTACTCAAACTTAGGTCCATCAAGTTGGTGATGCCTTCCAACTATCTCATCCTCTTTGATTCCCTTCTCCTCCTGCCTTCAATCTTTCCCAGCATCAGGGCTTTTTAAATTGAGTCAGTTCTTCGCAACAGGCGGCCAACATATTGGGGTTTCAGCTTCAGCATCAGTCCTTCCAATGAACATTCAGGACTGATTTCCTTTGGGATGGACTGGTTGGATCTCCTTGCAGTCCNCTTCCACTTTTCACTTTCATGCATTGCAGAAGGAAATGGCAACCCACTCCAGTGTTCTTGCCTGGAGAAACCTGGGGTCAGGGGAGCCTGTTGGACTGCAGTTCATGGGGTTGCACAGAGTCCGACATGACTGAAGCAACTTAGCAGCAGTAGCAGCAGCATACTGTTTATATTTTGCTTGTTTCACATTATTTCTTGTATTACCAAGTACATGACTGAACCTCCAATGAAAATGATGACTAGACTTGAAGCAGTTGATCAATAATATAGCTTGATATATGATCAATGTAGCTCTAGGTATGAAAAGATGCAATGAGAGGGAATACTTTCCTGGACCATAACTAGAAGACAGGTGTCCAGAGATATTTGACTATAAGACCTAGTCCAGAGGCAGTCCTAAGATGGTGGAGGAATAGGACAGGAGACCAATTTACCCCCCACAAATTAACTGAAAGAACATTTGAATACCGAGCAAATTCCACAGAGCATCTTCTAAATGTTGGCNCTAGAAGACAGGTGTCCAGAGATATTTGACTATAAGACCTAGTCCAGAGGCAGTCCTAAGATGGTGGAGGAATAGGACAGGAGACCAATTTACCCCCCACAAATTAACTGAAAGAACATTTGAATACCGAGCAAATTCCACAGAGCATCTTCTAAATGTTGGCAGAGAACATCAGGCACCCAGAAAAGCAGCCCATTGTCTTTGAAAGGAGGTAGGACAAAATATAAAAGATAAAAAGAGAGAAAAAAGAGGTAGGGAACAGAGATCTGTCCAGGGAAGGGAGTCTTAAAAGACAGAGAAGTTTCCAAACACCAGGAAACACTCTCTTCAGTGGGTCTGTGGTGAGCCTTGGAATCTCAGAAGGCAAAATAACAGGGAGGAAAAATAAATAATAATTAAAACCCACAGATTACGTGCCTAACAGCAACTCCCAGTGGTGCAACAGCCCAGATGCTCGCATTCCCCACTAGCAAGTGGGGGAAGGACAGGGAGGAGTGGGCGCCATTGCTTAGGATAAGGACCAGGTCTGAATGCTCTGGGGGCAATCTGAGGGAACTAGTTTGAGATAGCAACCCAGACTGTGGGATAGCTATCCTATGATCCCACGAAAAGCCCTAACCACCACCAGGGATGCTCACAGAACAAAGGACTGAGCAGAGCTAGCTGGCTGTCAACCGGCCCATTGCTTGCCAGAGACAGGCAGGCAAGGGCAGCCAGAGCTGGAAGGGGGCAATCACGGCCCCAGAGAGGCATACTGTATCAAACTGCAAGCAGAGTTCGTTGCCAATCAAGACTTCTTGGGCTTCTGAACTGTTCACATCCACTGGCACAGTTACTGCCAGAGATCAGCTTCCCAAGAGTGACATACGGCACACTTGAGAAGGCGCGCCCGATGTACACCCAGAAAACGGAGCGGCTGGGAAGGGGGAGGGAATAAGTTGCAGCCTTCAACTAGGGGTGACTATGCGCCAAGGATCTGGTCACCTGAGCTGCTCGGACCTGGGACGGGGGCAAAATGCATGCCCAACCAAGTCTACACCTTTGTGGAATACCCAAGAACCTGAACCTGAGTGGTTTAGACCTGCGAAGTGCATGCAAACCAGGGCCTGCATCAGACAATTCCCTGCAGAGCAACCTAGAGTCTTAGCAGTGTAGACTGGGAAAGCACACACATTGTGAGTGAGGCCAAACCCAGTGTGGCTGAACCACTGTGAACACACGCCAGTGATATTTGTTTGCACTGTTCCTCCCTCCCAAAGCACAACTGAACAAGCGTGCCTAAAAAAAAGTGAACACCACCATGCCCCTTGTGTCAGGGCGGAAATTAGACCCTGAAGTGACCAGCAAACAGAAGTAGCTAAAAAAAAACAGAGTGAACTGCTTTGGAAGTGACAGGTGCAGGAAAGTGAAGTCACTCAGTCGTGTCCGACTCGTAGTGACTCCATGGACTGCAGTCCACCAGGCTCCTCCATCCATGGGATTTTCCAGGCAAGAATACTGATGGGGAGAAGGAAATGGCAACCCACTCCAGTGTTCTTGCCTGGAGAATCCCAGGGACAGAGGAGCCTGGTGGGCTTCTGTCTATGGGGTCGCACAGAGTCGGACACGACTGACGTAACTTAGCAGTAGCAAAGGAAAATATGGAAACCTCTTCGATTCAAGTTTTGAGGAATATTCCCTTTGTTTTTAAATAAAAATCTTTTCAATGCAAAAAAAAAAAAAAGAGTACTGATGGGACACTGTAAAAGCAGTGCTAAGGGGAAGGTTCATAGTAATACAGGCTTAGCTCAAGAAACAAGGAAAAAGTCAAATAAATAACATAACTCTACACCTAAAGCAACCTGAAAAGGAAGAAATTATGAACTTCAGGGTTAGTAGAAGGAAAGAAATCTTAAAAATTAGGGCAGAAATAAATGCAAAGAAACAAGAGACCATAGCAAAAATCAACAAAACCAAAAGCTGGTTCTTTGAGAAGATAAATAAAATTGACAAACCATTAGCCAGACTCACCAAGAAACAAAGGGAGAAAAATCAAATCAACATAATTAGAAATGAAAATGGAGAGATCACAACAGACAACACAGAAATACAAAGGCTCACAAGAGACTATTAGCAACTATATGCAAATAAAATGGACAACTTGGAAGAAACAGATAAATTCTTAGAAAAGTACAACTTTCCAAAACTGAACCAGGAAGAAATAGAAAATCTTAACAGACCCATCACAAGCATGGAAATTGAAACTGTAATCAGAAATCTTCCAAGAAACAAAAGCCCAGGACCAGACAGCTTCACAGCTGAATTCTACCAAAAATTTGGAGAAGAACTAACACCTGTCCTACTCAAACTNTCTTAACAGACCCATCACAAGCATGGAAATTGAAACTGTAATCAGAAATCTTCCAAGAAACAAAAGCCCAGGACCAGACAGCTTCACAGCTGAATTCTACCAAAAATTTGGAGAAGAACTAACACCTGTCCTACTCAAACTCTTCCAGAAAATTGCCAAGAAAGGTAAGCTTCCAAACTCATTCTATGAGGCCACCATCATCCTAATACCAAAACCTGACAAAGATGCCACACAAAAAAAGAAAACTACATGCCAATATCACTGATGAACATAGATGCAAAAATCCTTAACAAAATTCTAGCAATCAGAATCTAACAACAGTCAGAATGGCTGCAATCCAAAAGTCTGCAAGCAATAAATGCTGGAGAGGGTGTGGAGAAAAGGGAACCCTCTTACACTNAATTTGCTGGCATATTGAGTGCAGCACTTTCACAGCATCATCTTTCAAGATCTGAAATAGCTCAACTGGGATTCCATCACCTCCACTAGCTTTGTTCGTAGTGAAGCTTCCTAAGGCCCACCTGACTTCACATTCCAGGATGTCTGGCTCTAGGTGAGTGATCACCATCGTGATTAACTGGGTTGTGAAGATCTTTTTTGTACAGCTCTTGAGTGTATTCTTGCCACCTCTTCTTAATATCTTCTGCTTCTGTTAGGTCCATACCATTTCTGTCCTTTATTGAGCCCATCTTTGCATGAAATGTTCCCTTCTGCTACTCTGCTCTGCTAAGTCGCTTCAGTCATGTCCGATTCTGTGCGACCCCATAGACGGAAGCCCACCAGGCTCCCCTCATCTCTGGGATTCTCCAGGCAAGAACACTGGAGTGGGTTGCCATTTCCTTCTCCAGTGCATGAAAGTGAAAAGTGAAAGTGAAGTCGCTCAGTCATGTCCGACTCTTAGCGACCCCATGGACTGCAGCCGACCAGGCTTCTCCGTCCATGGGATTTTTCAGGCAAGAGTACTGGAGTGGGGTGCCATTGCCTTCTCCAAATGTTCCCTTGGTATCTCTAATTTTCTTGAAGAGATCTCTAGTCTTTCCCATTCTACTGTTTTCCTCTATTTCTTTGCATTGATCGCTGAGGAAGGCTTTCTTATCTCTCCTTGCTATTCTTTGGAACTCTGCATTCAAATGGGTATTTTCCTTTTCTCCTTTGCTTTTCACTTTTCTTTTCATGCTATTTGTAAGACTTCATCAGACAGCCATTTTGTTTTTTTGCATTTCTTTTTCTTGGGGATGGTCCTGATCTCTGTCTCCTGTACAATGTCACGAACCTCCTTCCATAGTTCATCAGGCACTCTATCAATCTAGTCCCTGAAATCTATTTCTCATTTCTACTATATAATTATAAGGGATTTGATTTAGGTCATACCTGAATGGTCTAGTGGTTTTCCCCACTTTCTTCAATTTAAGTCTGAATTTGGCAATAAGGAGTTCATGATCTGATGATCATGATCTTCAGCATCACTGTCAGGTAAATATCTCTAGACAAACTGAAATAACATTCTCATTCTTCTCTCGTATCCTCTGCCCCCAAACCCTCCTTAATTATGTCATCAAGATCAACAAAAAAGTTTTCAATTCCTTTACAAAGCCATTCTCTCAGTGCACTGTGATGCTCTAAAACTTTTTTGGCCAAGCACCATGGCGTACTCCGGATCCATAGAGTAACTACATCAGTTACGAAAGAAAAAGCATGTTTCTATTCTCCAGAGACACATTCCTCAAACTCCGTAAGCTTGTTAAAAGCCATAGAAAATATTCTTTAAGAAAAGATAGGCACAGAAAAGGGGTAGAAAGCTTCAGATATCCACAGTTGTCCTTACAAGATATATTCTGTCTGAAATTGCTGAGATTAGAGGGACTTCCCTGATGGTCTGTGGCTGAGACTCCGAGTTTCCAGTGCAGGAGGCCCACGCTCAATCCTTGGTCTGGGAACTAGATCCCACATACCGCAACTAAAGATTTTGCCTGGCGCAATGAGGACAGAACTGCATGACACAACTAAGACACAGCACAGCCAAATAAGCAAATTAAAAAATTTCTTAAAAAAAGCAGCTTTAGCTAGGAGGGTCAGAGAAGCATCTCTGAGGAGGTGGTGGTTGAGCAGACTGGACCAGACTGAGGGCAAAGTCACGCAGGCATCTGGAGGAAAAGTGATCCAGGTGTTTTGCATGTTTAGGACCAAACAGGAGGACAGAAGGTCAAGTGTTAGGACTGAAGGTCAGGGAGGAAGGAGGACGGACCTGGTTGTTAACACCAGTCAATTCTGGGTAGTGGTGTCTTATGTTCTGGATTTTATTTAATTTAAAAAAAAGAAAAGAAAAACTGAAACAAAGACAGATATAAAATATAGCAGCTTGCTTGGCAAAAGGATGAATGGGAGATCTACCCATTGTGGAAGGCTGTGTGTGGGATCAAGGTGGTCATTCCTGCAGGACAAGTATGTTTGCTCTGTATACGAGAAGGCAGGGGGTTAGAGTCCAGCCCAGCCCAGCTCCATCCCATCCCCCACATCTCATGGAAGTCAGAGTCCTTGAATCAGAGTCAGAACAGAGTCAGAATCAGGATGGAGGGGCACCAGAACCTAGTCCAGAGATCGCAGAGACCAGGTGATCCACTGAGGCTGTCCCCCTCCCCACCCAGTGCACACCTGGCTACTTGGTCAAGTATCCTTTCACGCAGAGTCCACATGCAGGCTGAATCCTTTTCAGAGACTTGCCTGGTGGTCCAGGGGCTAAGATTCCATGCTCCCAATGTAGGGGGCCGGGGGTCAATCCCTAGTCAGGGAACTGGATCCCACATGCCACAAGTAAGAGCTCATATGCTGCAACTAATACCTGGTGCAGCCAAAATAAATAAGGAATAATAACTTTAAAAAATAAATAAATAAAATTGCTGAGGTTCAAAGTCTGTTATCAGTGGAGACGCCATAAGTGATCAGATACCAATTTCTATTCGTTAATTTCTTTAGCAAACATCCTTCTTACCACATCCCTCCTGAGAAAGCCAGCTCTGTTGTCAGCAGTGTTGTGGTTTGCGGAGCTCCTTCTGGGCCCAGTAACCTACCCTGTTCATCCCGTTAGCTTCACAGTGTGTCTGAGAACGACCATACGTGACCAAAGACATAAACTTGACACTACTACTATACTTTAAACACAGCCCTTTCCCAGGCAACCGGTCACTTCAACTTCCCATCCAGAAGGTCCCATCCAGGAAAATGCAGAGGAAAAAAAAGAATAGGAAAGAAGCCATTGCTGTTTCCAATGAAAGGAAGGGAGCAGGAGGGTGCAACCCTGCACGCTCCCTGTGACCTATGGCTGCCGTGATCCTTCCCCTAGCTTGAGTGGGTCAGGAAACGGCAGAGAATAAGGCTTCTGGGAACAGTAAACCACTGCACCTGTGCTCAGGCTGTCCACATATCTGCTTCATGGCCAGCCCCCCCCAACCTGCCCAGTACACTTGCCAAAACTCACACTCCCAAGGAAGCCCAGGAGGTTTCCACTCTGTTTGAGGCCCCCTTTCCTCTTTCTATGATTCTACATGTTTGCAAACTGATTTGATCTCCTTTCTTTTCCTAGATCTGTTAAAGGGTTCTGTTTTGGGTTGAGCAAAGAGAACTTAAAGCAAGGACGGAGAAGAAAACAGTTTTCTAATCCCCTCATCAAACCACTGGGCTGCATTTAGGAAGTATAGCCTTGTCAAGATGAAAATGTCTCAAGCTCTAGGTATTTTACTAGTCAGCAAGACAAGATCCCATAAACTCTGTCTGAAGACCCTACAGTAATATGTGGGTATCTATTACACACCAGCAGGAAAGGAGCTTCAAAGGCCACTCCACTTGATCCTTACAGCAACCCATAGAGGTACATTGTCCTGTAATCGTAAGAAACTGCGGCTCGGAACTGCAATGACTTCTTCATATAGCTAACAAGTAACAGCAGGATTTGAAGCTGAAGCTAATGCCACTGTCACTACATCCTGGCTGTTTCCATAAAGCCCTATAAAACTAAAAACCTTAACTGGGGCAAAGCATAGTCACCAGTAGTATGGTCTTTTTAAAATTATTATTATTATCATGTAAAACTTCCCTAAACTCTATGACAATACAGCTACCTACTTAAGTTACCCTATAATAATAATAATCAGTGTCCTACGAGGGAACATTATTTTCTTTTGCACATATTTGGAACAAAGCCATCTGGCCATTAAGGTTTATTATTCTCAATACAATAAAAAGAATATAAAAAATAAATATCGAATCTGCAAAGCACAGTTCACCAAAAAGAGACATGTGTACTCACCTTTCAAAAGCGCGACGGAGAGTTGGTCAGTGTTCAGGTTATTGACATATTTCCCCAGGTAGGTATTAAGAACCCAGGCTACAAGACCTTCCAACATGACTATATCCTCAAGACAAGGTGTTTAAAACTCATGGATTATTCTTTATTTCTCTCTCTCATGGTCACAGAAGAATCTATGGAAGAAAGAAAAAAAGAAAATGAACAGAAAAACCAAACAATTTTTCCAAGATGATATCCTACTCTATCTGTCCTTAAAGTATATGGATACAAACCACAGATTTAACAAAAGACGGGACAAGTTGGACTGTGAAGAAGGCTGAGCGCCAAAGAATTGATGCTTTTGAACTGTGGTGTTGGAGAAGACTCTTGAGAGTCCCTTGGACTGCAAGGACATCCAACCAGTCCATTCTAAAGGAGATCGGCCCTGGGATTTCTTTGGAAGGAATGATCCTAAAGCTGAAACTCCAGTACTTTGGCCACCTCATGCGAAGAGTTGACTCACTGGAAAAGACTCTAATGCTGGGAAGGATTGGGAGCAGGAGGAGAAGGGGACAACAGAGGATGAGATGGCTGGATGGCATCATGGACTCGATGAACATGAGTCTGGGTGAACACCGGGAGATGGTGATGGACAGGGAGGCCTGGTGTGCTGCGATTCATGGGGTCACAAAGAGTTGGACATGACTGAGCGACTGAACTGAACTGAACTGAATGTTCACAGCACCACCATTTACGATAGCCAAGAGATGAAAGCAATGCAAGTATTGTCAACAGATGACTAGATAAAGGTGGGGTTTACATATACAATAGAATACTACTCAGCCATAAAGAAAAGAAGGAAAGGGACTTCTCTGGTGGTCTAGAGGTTAAGCAATGCAGGAGACACAGGTTCAATTCCTGGTCGGGGAACTAAGATCCCACATTCCTTGGAGCAACTAAGCCCACATGCTACAACTGCTGAAGCCCACGTGCTCTGGAGTCCCCAGGCCACAACTACTAAGCCCATACACCACAACTAGAACGTCCACATGTCTCAACAAGAGATCCTGAACAACATAACGGAGATGCCACGTGCCATAGAACATGACGAAGCCAAATGAATAAATATTTTTTAAAAAGAAGGAAAATATTGCTATTTGCAGCAACATGCATAGACCTAGAGAATATCAAACTAAGTGAAGTCAGAGAAAGACAAATATTATATGATACCATTTATATGTGAAATCTAAAAAAATAATACAAATGAATCTATATATACAACAGAAACAGACTCACAGACATAGAAAATAAACTTACAGTTACTAAAGGGGGAAGAAGGGAGGGATAAATTCGGAGTATGGGATTAGCAGACACACACTACTACACATAAAATAGATTTAACCAACAACGATCTACTGTGTAGCATAGGGAACAATATTCAATATTGTAAATAACCTATAATGGAAAATAAAACTGAAATATATATATTTAGAACTGAATCACTTTGCTCCACATCTGAGACTAATTTCAATATTAAAAAAAAAAAAAAAGAATGATGGATGGGAAACAAAACACTATTAAGATGCCACCACTAGTAAATGGAGGGCCAAACCAATACATTACATACTGATGCAGCTGCAAAGAATGGTCACTTATAAATTAACCAAAAATTACCTACAATTCAAAGCTGTGCATCTTCTTGATGTAACTGATCATTAAACTGATTGCTTTTGGTGACTGACCTGGGCATTAGGCTGTCCTGATCAGAGGNGGGCCAAACCAATACATTACATACTGATGCAGCTGCAAAGAATGGTCACTTATAAATTAACCAAAAATTACCTACAATTCAAAGCTGTGCATCTTCTTGATGTAACTGATCATTAAACTGATTGCTTTTGGTGACTGACCTGGGCATTAGGCTGTCCTGATCAGAGGTTCTATCCATATGTGATCTGGCAACATCTAGAGATTTTTTGAATATTATGACTGGGGCCTGGGGCGGNTTTCTTTTCTCTCCTTGCTATTCTTTGTAACTCTGCATTCAAATGGGTATATCTTTCCTTTTCTCCTTTCCGTCTTTTCTTTTCTCAGCTATATTTCAGTGGCCTTCAAATGTGTAAGGACTCTAGGAAGTCTTTGGATACATTCTGCAACATTGTCAAATTTCTTTCTTAAAATGTACCCAAAATGGACTGCCAAACTGCTTTCAAAGGTGGCATTAGTTTGCAGGAACATCTCTACAATCACCCATGGAGACCTGTCATTTTGATTAACTTTGATACTTAATATTCTGTTGAGATGTTTTTGAGTGGCAGTGAATCTAGAAATCAATTTGGCAAGAACTGAAATCTCTGAGTGTATTCCTGTATTTATTTATTTAATCTTTAAAAAAAATGCCATGTTCTAATTCTTTGTTAATGTATAGAAATGCATAATATTTTTCTGTACTGAATTAGTATGAACAACAAGCTAGCAATAGTCCTTCATGCTCAGGTTGAAGGCATATCCTGGATCAGGAATAAATCACTACGAGAATTATAATCTGGAGTGTGTGCACTGCTAAAATGGAAAAAAAGAAATTAAAGTCAGTAGAATAAAGTAGAAATTCCCATCTAGAGCTGAGAATATTAATCATATAGAAGTGAAATTTGGGATAGAATGAGCATTTATAGAACCAAGGGGTATAGGTAGGTTATAAGACTTAAAAAGCATAAAATGACTACATAATAGAAATTCTAACTTGAGTACTACCAGATTTTTGAGAAGAGAGATTTCAGGTCATTCTGTAATTAAATGTTTTGGATCCCCTTTTCTAAAAATTTTACATACAGATTCAGGGTTTACAGAACCACACATAGTCTTAATAGTGCTGTTAGTATCCAAGGTAATTTTCAGGTTTGATCCCAAGTTGATAGCACATTAACTGCTTTTGCATGAGATTGATTAAATAGTACCTAGCTCAGAACCATCCTGATAAGGGTTTGTCCAGTATCAATTCTTAATTTTTTGTGTGTGTGGCTGCACCGTGAGGCATGCTACGGAACTTCCCTGACCATGCATCAACCCTGCACCCTCTGCCATGGAAGCTCGGAGTCTTAACCACTGCGCCGCCAGAGAGGTCCCTGGCCCATGTCAATTCTTAAGAGAAATACATTATTACATGATCCAGATACACTGCCATTTGGGGGTAAACGATGTTACCAAGAAACAGTTCTACCTTAGCACACTGAAAGGCGGTATGACAGATGCTGAGAGCCTGACACATTATTCACACTGAAAATGGAAGCAGTCCAAACTTGCATAAAATAACAGGCTATTCCACTAGATCAGTCTAGATTTAGCGTCCTAAAAATGTTAATTTGGTGAAGGAGTGAAATTTAGGTTATTTAAATTAAGTTGGTTTTATCCTACGTATTTAATAAAGCAGTACAGAGAAGTAAAACAGATATAAATCTGTTTAAGCATGCAAGAAAAAACAGAAAACTACATGGCTCAGGGTGGATCAGAGTACAATTTTAAGTGTTCCTACAGACACTGTTTTGAAAGAGGTGTTTTCATCAAGCATTGGGACAACCTGTGGGTTTCCCTGGTGGCTGAGTGGTAAAGAATCCATCTGCAATGCAGGAGATGTGGGTTCAATCTCTGGGTCAAGAAGATCTGCTGGAGAAGGAAATGGCAACCGACTCCAGTATTCTTACCTGGAGAATCCCATGGACAGAAGAGCCTGGGGCTACAGAGCCATGAGGTCACAGAAGAGTCAGACATGACATAGGGACTAAACAACAGCATTGGGACAACAGAACCACAGAACTGCATGAACATACAAGTTTATTCCTTGTATCAATCCCTGATGGCTGGGAGAAATATCAATAACCTCAGATATGCAGATGACACCACCCTTACGGCAGAAAGCGAAGAAGAACTAAAGAGTCTTGATGAAAGTGAAAGAGTAGAGTGAAAAAGTTGGCTTAAAGCTCAACATTCAGAAAACGAAGATTACGGCATCCGGTCCCATCACTTCATGGCAAACAGATGAGGAAACAGTGGAAACAGTGTCAGACTTTATTTTTGGGGGCTCCAAAGTCACTGCAGATGGTGACTACAGCCATGAAATTAAAAGACACTTGCTCCTCGGAAGAAAATTTATGACCAACCTAGACAGCATATTCAAAAGCAGAGACATTACTTTGCAAACAAAGGTCCGTCTAGTCAAAGCTATGGTTTTTCCAGTAGTCATGTATGGATGTGAGAGTTGGACTGTGAAGAAAGCTGAGCACCGAAGAACTGATGTTTTTGAACTGTGATGTTGGAGAAGACTCTTGAGAGTCCCTTGGACTGCAAGGAGATCCAACCAGTCCATCCTAAAGGAAGTCAGTCCTGAATGTTCATTGGAAGGACTGATACTGAAGCTGAAGCTCCAATACTTTAGCCACCTGATGCAAAGAACTGACTCATCTGAAAAGACCCTGATGCTGGGGAAAATTGAGGCAGGAGGAGAAGGGGATGAAACAGGATGATATGGTTGGATGCNGACTGCAAGGAGATCCAACCAGTCCATCCTAAAGGAAGTCAGTCCTGAATGTTCATTGGAAGGACTGATACTGAAGCTGAAGCTCCAATACTTTAGCCACCTGATGCAAAGAACTGACTCATCTGAAAAGACCCTGATGCTGGGGAAAATTGAGGCAGGAGGAGAAGGGGATGAAACAGGATGATATGGTTGGATGCCATCATTGACTCAATGGAGATGAGTTTGAGTAAATTCTGGGAGTTGGTGATGGACAGGGAGACATGGTGTGCAGCAGTCCATGGGGTTGCAAAGAGTCGGACACAACTGAGTGACTGAACTGAACTGATATGGGGAATTCTGGCATTTATGCAGCCTCAGCGCGAGTACAATATTTCTTAACAAATATCAGTACCTCTCTTTACACAGACTGGGTAACAAGCCAGTCAATCCTTACTCTTATGGCCTTCAATTTATCTATCAATATAAATTGCCACTTTCACCACTTCCTTTTATCATGGCTGCCAGCCGCTTTTCTTTAGCTATACTCATCCATAATAAAGGTTTGAAGAACTACTACCACTCCTAGAAAATGTGTAATAAACACTCGGTCACTATAATTTGTCAGAGTCAAAATAATTTGTGCTTAATATCTTTCTGGCCTCAACAAACAACATTTTGCCATTGTTTCTTCAAACATGGAAATTTTGTGCAACTGGAATAACTATGTCAAAGAAGAAATGCTTACATGTCTAATTAAGGAAAATAAGAGCAACACATTCAATAGGCTTAGAGTCAGTTTTAATTCCTTAAGACCTTGGACAAATCATTTAACTGCTTTGTTTCTTCATTTGAGAAATACATGGTAATAGGCCTAATGTTCATTCAAGTCTGTTAATTCTTTAACTCACGTGCTCTTTTGTAAACTGGTTATCAGAATTTTAATTGTATTATAATGAATGATACATATATTCATTATTAATAAACTGATGTTCTACATTGTTGAAAAAGATTCTGATGCTGGGAAAGATGGAAGGCAAAAGAAGGGGGTGGCAGAAGACGAGAAGGTTAGATATCATCACTAAATCAATGGATATGAATTTGAGAAAACTCTGGGGGATAATGAAGGACAGGGAAGCGTGGTATGCTTCAATCCATGGGTCCCAGAGTTGCACAGGACTTAGTAACTAAACAACAAAATGTTCTACAGGGTCTTTTCATCTTAAAAACGTTAAGTGCTATGTAATATGGGGTAGACTTTAAACTTCAGGAATCAGACAAAAATAGGTAATACTTAGGAAAGACTTTATGAAGAAGTTATAATTTGATAGGCAGTAGACATGATTTCTAAAAGGAGAGGGAAAACCCTCCAGGCTAGGAGAGCACTACACGTTAAGTTTCACAGTTAAGACACAACTAAGGCAAAGGGTACCTGATGGAAAGCAAGGAAAGACATCAGAGGAGGGGGAGGATCAGACAAGTGAGACATTTAAAAAGTAAATCTCTGTTTAACAATGTGTAGAAAACTGCTGTAGTTCTTTACACATAGAATAGAGAGTGATGCAGTCAGTTAGGCAGCTGCATATAGACCGACACTGACTTGGATTTACACTAGAATTTGACAGTACTGGTGACTTTGGAGCATGGTAACTTGTGTACTATATAAATCTTAAGCTTTCAAAAACAAAGAACAGGCATACCCTTCAAACTGCTACGTGGAGGTATGTCAAACACATTATTTAGAAAGAAAATTAATAAACAAATGGCTATATAGTACAAAAGGTATAAACCACACATCATTTAATTAAATATCAATATGTGACTACATTTAAAAGTAATTGTTTATAACTTTCTACCACACAAAATAAACTAAAACTAATCTTGATTTACTGGATATTTTGGTTAATATAAATTTTGTCTTGGACTTCCCTGGTGGTCCAGCGGTTAGGAATCCATCTGCCAATGCAGGGGACATGGGTTCCATCTCTGGTCTAACAAGACCCCACAACCCACAGAGCAACTAAGCCTGCGCACCACAACTACTGAGCCCATGCTCCAGAGCTTGCACGGTGTATCCAAGAGTAGACCCCGCTTGCCACAACAATGAGAAAGCCCGAGGACAGCAACGAAGACCCAGAGCCACCAAAAAATAAATAAGTATTTTGAATAATTTATCTTTAATTCTCCTTTTAATGAGGCAAGCAGCAAGTAAATATTGTAGACCTTTTTGTTGTTGTTGCGTTTTCTTTTAGAGATAATTTCTAGAATAGGTCTGAAAAGTATTTTAGTCAAAACTGATAGAGAACAACCATGTTTCTGATATTGTATGCCAAGTAATGCAGCCAGAGAAAAGTAGGACAGAGGGAAGAACAGAAGCTTGCAAAAACCAGTTGAGGCAAATCCTTGACATCTGATTTGAGAAGAATCTGATTGCTAGTTTCAGATACATGTCTAGTGTACCTCTGGTGTAAGTACGTTTTTGGGAGAAGAAAGCAAGCATTAAAAACGGGTAATCCACTCACCCTTTCAAATGTCATCAATTGGGTTATTAAATATCACCTTAGGCATGAAATAGTAAACTCATCTAATAATTTTTGGCATTTCATATAATTTTTACCTTTCGAAGAAGTCTTATTTCACATTATGTGTACTCCATTTTTATAAACTAAATGAATGGTAGAAACAGCACCAACTCAGGAAGTTAGGAAACTCAGGTTCCAGTTATAACTCAAGTGATCTCTCTCTCTTTTTTTAAAATTTTTATTTTATTTTATTTTTCATCTCAGGTGTACATGAGTTCCCAATCTTGAACCACCCCCCCCCCACCTCCCACTCCACATCAACTCTCTGGATCATCCTCGTGCACCAGTCCCAAGCATCCTGTATCCTGAACCGAATATAGACCAATGGTTTGTTTCCCACATGACAGCACACATGTTTCAGTGCCATTCTCCCAAACCTTCCCACCCTCTCCCTCTCCCTCAAAGTCCAAAAGTCCATTCCATGTATCTGTGTCTCTTTTGCTGTCTCGTATACAGGGTTATCATCACCATGTTTCTAGATCCCATATATATGAGTTAGTATACTGTATTGGTGCTTTTCTTTCTGGCTTACTTCACTCTGTATAATTGGCTCCAGTTTCATCCATCTCATTAGAACTGATTCAAATGTATTCTTTTTAATGGCTGAGTAATACTCCATTGTGTATATGTACCACAGCTTTCTTATCCATTCATCTGTTGATGGACATCTAGGTTGTTTCCACGTCCTGGCTATTATAAACAGTGCTGCTATGAACATTGGGGTACATGTGTCTCTTTCAATTCTGGTTTCCTCGGTGTGTATGCCCAGCAGCGGGATTGCTGGGTCATATGGCAGTTCTATTTGCAATTTTTTAAGGAATCTCCACACTGTTTTCCATAGTGGCTGTACTAGTTTGCATTCCCACCAACAGTGTAAGAGGGTTCCCTTTTCTCCACACCCTCTCCAGCATTTATTGCTTGCAGTCTTTTGGATTGCAGCCATTCTGACTGGTGTGAAATGGTATCTCATTGTGGTCTTGATTTGCATTTCCCTGATAATAAGTGAAGTTGAGCATCTTTTCATGTGTTTGTTAGCCATCCGTATGTCTTCTTTGGAGAAATGTCTATTTAGTTCTTTGGCCCATTTTTTGATTGGGTCGTTTATTTTTCTGGAATTGAGCTGCGTAAGTTGCTTGTAAATTTTTGAGATTAGTTGTTTGTCAGTGGTTTCATTTGCTATTATTTTCTCCCATTCTGAAGGCTGTCTTTTCACCTTGCTTAGGGTTTCCTTTGTTGTGCAGAAGCTTTTAATTTTAATTAGATCCCATTTGTTTATTTTTGCTTTTATTTCCAGTATTCTGGGAGGTGGATCATAGAGGATCCTGCTGTGATATATATCAGAGAGTGTTTTGCCTATGTTCTCCTCTAGGAGTTTTATAGTTTCTGTTCTTACGTTTAGGTCTTTAATCCATTTTGAGTTTATTTTTGTGTGTGGTGTTAGAAAGTGATCTAGTTTCATTCTTTTACAAGTGGTGGACCAGTTTTCCCAGCACCACTTGTTAAAGAGATTGTCTTTACTCCATTGTATATTCTTACCTCCTTTGTCAAAGATAAGGTGTCCATAGGTGAGTGGATTTATCTCTGGGCTTTCTATTTTGTTCCATTGATCTATATTTCTGTCTTTGTGCCAGTACCAAACTGTTTTGATGACTGTGGCTTTGTAGTAGAGCCTGAGGTCAGGCAGGTTGATTCCTCCAGTTCCATTCTTTTTTCTCAAGATTGCTTTGGCTATTCGAGGTTTTTTGTATTTCCATACAAATCTTGAAATTATTTGTTCTAATTCTGTGAAAAATACTGCTGGTAGCTTGATAGGGATTGCATTGAATCTGTAGATTGCTTTGGGAAGTATACTCATTTTCACAATATTGATTCTTCCAATCCATGAACATGGTATATTTCTCCATCTATTAGTGTCCATTTCATATAATTTTTACCTTTTGAAGAAGTCTTATTTCACATTATGTGTACTTCATTTTTATAAACTAAATGAATGGTAGAAACAGCACCAACTCGGGAAGTTAGGAAACTCAGGTTCCAGTTATAACTCAAGTGATCTCTTATGCTCCCAACTATCTCAGTTTTAATGTGAGGAGATTAAACTAAAAGATGTGGAGCTTTTCCAGCAAGAATATTTTATTATGCTAAATCCTCCTTCTCCTCTGTAATCTGCCTGGATTTTGGGGGCATCATATCCCATGTTCACACTGTTGCTCTTTATGCAACTGGATATGATGCCTTTCCTCTCCTTGACTGTACAGAAGGAAAAATCTGATTGTATATTCTACTAAAAAATACCAAAAATGTAAAAATAGCCTTTAAAATATAACACTTCTAAAGAGGTGAAACCTGAGGGACCATTACTCAAATTAAAACAGTATCAAAGAGCAGGTAGTTTTCAAAGAACTTGACCTCAATTATCATAAAATCTTTATACTAAATAGGGAGTTCAGTTGGGAAAAACAATCATTTTTTGGTCACCCTTAATTGTAGAACACATGCAATTCTTTTGATTTACTGAGGTTACCTTTCCCACTTCTTTGTAGTAATTCCTAGCTTTTACAAATGAAAGGACATGCCAGAGTTACCAAGACAACAGAAGGAACAACTCAGAATGTGTGTGTAAACAAATAGAAAATATTTGAGAGTAAATGTGAATTTCATTCATATAGTCTCCTAACCTACAATTTCTTTTCTACATAGCCTACATGACCAGATTACCTTTGTCAAGAACTCCTTGATAGCTTCACGCTGTGCTTGTAATAAAATCTATTTTCTCCAGAGGTCCTTAAAGGCCTGTGTGATCTGGCCTTTCCCTACTTGTCCAAACTTATCTTGATACCTTCACCTCTATGATTGTAGTCTTCCACACCCTCTTTCAATTTCCTGAAAGCTGTACCCAACTGCACTTGCACACATGCATCGTTTGCCTCCTCTGACCTCTAGCATTCTGGTCTCAAATGCCACTGTTTCCAGAAATCTTGTACACCTCAAATCTTAATCATGTCGTTCTTTTTCTTAGCATGCAGTTCTTTTCTTTTATAGGTGAATACTGCGCTTAATTGATTAATGCCTACTGTCTTTACTATGAGGTCAGTGATCATGTATTTTCTTCCGTAGTATACAGGCAGTACCTGATCAACAACAATATACTAATGCAATGAAAAAGATACAAGATTAAAGAAAATAAGAACTTGCAGCTATATCTAAAGACTTGACAGAATATAAACTGAGATAATGCTAAACATAATTAAAATACGTTTTGTTATTTTGAACCATGATTCACAACACCAGTGTATGTAATTTATGGCTTGACTCTTTCTGGAAACCATAGTAATTGACAAATTATGTTTCTATTTACATTGTACTCTATGCATTAAAAAAACACCTTCTGATATATTTAAAATCCCTGTGAGAGACAGTTAAATAAACAGACCAGTAAGTCAAGGATAATTACTACATGTACAATTTACTAATGTGCTGATGTTCTATCTGGCTAATAATCATTATCTGGAATAGCAAATCCATTTCCTGATTATAAAGCTGCAACACTATGCTTTTACATATTAAGCTGTTATCACCAGTGTCCCTGGACAAGGCTAGAAAATTCTATTTTAAAGACTTATTTGAAAAAAAAAAAAAAAAGACTTATTTGAATGGTGGCAAAAAAAAAAAAAAAAAAGAAAGTTGAAATGCTTCCCAGTTGATTAATTTGGGAAACACGTTAGAGAGCCTAGTATTCATGAATTACTCTGAAGAGTTAATTTAAATTTTGTTTTGGCAAAAACTGAACATTCTCTTCTATTGATTGAGAGTTTCTTTTAAAATGAAATGTGTGCTACTAGGAAGGATTTATACTCTTAAAGCATTCACTTTTAAATGATTTGGGTACTTACAAGAGTGATTTGCTCTTGCAGCCCCCAGGTAGAACATACTGTCCCTAAGTGATAAGATATCAGTTAGTGCCCCACTGTAAGCCCCTGAACCCTAATTTTCCCCCTGTTATACATACTCTTCCTGCTTTCCAGTGCAATCACGGGCAGCAGAACTTCAAACTTAAAGAGAAGAAGAACATGGAACTTAGCTCAGTTCACTTTGGTAGAAACTCTAAGACTAACATTAAGTTACACATGTTGATTAAAGATGTACCATTGTAAGTTAGGCAATATTCTCCCTTCTACAAGCAAATGAGTTTATGCATATAGGATAATATTCCCAAAGTAGGACAAGGAAGGTAAGCAATGGTACAAGATCTGTTAGAGCAATTTGATTTTGTTTCTTAACATATTTAGATTTACAGTGGCTTTTAACACTTCAAAAAATAACCTTATAAACAAATCCTAGAAATATCTAACAAATTTACAAAACAGTTTGTGAATTAATGCTTTGAATTTCTTGGAATTGCTTTTGTTTATCAGTGCTTTTATTAATTTCTTAAAAGTCTGGAAGTGAAAACCCATAGAGATCAATTTGCAGCAAACCAAAATATGAAGTTTCTAATACGGAGGAAATACAATATTTTATTCTTTTGAACACAAAACATTCAGCTATAATAACTGAAGCTTGTTATAAAATGATAACACTGTACTTTACTTTTGTATATAAAGTTTTACTTCATGAATCTTTGTTGGCATGGGTAGTGTTGAGGACTGGTACTACCCTATCATGGGCCAGGTGGCTAAGCAGTAAAGAATCTGCCTGCAATGCAGGTAACGTGGGCTTGATCCCTGAGTCAGGGAAATCCCCTGGAGGAGGGCACGGCAACTCATTCCAGTACTCTTGCCTGTAGAATCCCTGGCATGCTTATGGTCCATGGGGTTGCAGAGTTGGACATGAGCACGCACGCATTAGCCTAAACAAGTTTTTACCATTCTTCAGCAAAATGAGAAAAGTTAAGGACAAAAGTAGTGAGTTAATAAATTAAGAGGGTTGCCATCTATTTGGAGATTAAATCCTTTTGACAATTTTCTAACAACAAACATCTTTTTTTCTGAAAAATGAAACTCTTGTAAGAAACCAAAAAATGGTAATAGGTACTAAATTTTTATTTTTGAAGTGACTGTACTGGGTGAAACTTACATTGGAACCCTTTTCCCTCTTTTTGGAAATTTGGTTTGGTCCCTCAAAAATGAAAAATTTTAGAACTACTGGGCTTTAAAACTAGATATAAATGCAATCAAATCCCAGCTCAGTTACCTTCTAAGTTGTACAGCTTTAGATAAATTACAGTACTTCTCTGTGCCTGCCTCAATCTTATTAATATTTGTAAACTGTGCAGAACTGCTGGGAACAATAAATGAGACACCTAAATTCCTGCTATGCTGATGCAGAAAGAGATGTTCTTCACTACTTGGAGAATGCAGGCATGTATCTGATCTCTTTCTGGACCCTAGAAATCAATCAAATCCGGACTTCGTTCTCACTGCTAAGTGTTCCTTCTTCATGACCAACTTCTCCACACATATCCTGGAAGGTTCAATGGGTCTGTTCAGAGACCCTGCCTTATCCTTGCTGATGTTTCCTTTATCTTCAGCTTCTCCTGCTCTTCTATTCCTTTCTACTATTTATAAACATATTCAAGAGTCTCCTCTTTAAAAAAAAAAAAAGTACGTATCTATATCTAGATTCTACTACTTCTTTGACTATCTTTTGGAATCAAACTTCTCTACTCATTTTCCACTATTTCCCATGAGGCCCAAAAGGAATTGTGACCTAACATCTATCATGAAGTTGTTGATTGTTTCGGATTACTGGTAACTTCATAATTTCAAGTGCATTGGGTATTTCTTAGTCTTGCATATACACAATGATTTGTGGAATTAAACACCATTGTGCTCTCCTCTCCTTGAAATTAGGTTTTTCTGGTGATCTTTCAAAGGTTGTACTATTATTATTAATAGGCCTTCTAGGTAGTGCAGTGGTAAAGAATCTGCCTGTCAATGCAGGAGACATAAGAGACGGAGGTTCAATCCCCTAGAGTAGGGAATGGCAATCTACTCCAGTATTCTTGCCTGGAAAATTCTATGGACAGAAGAGCCTGGCGGATTACAGTCCATGGAGTCACAAAGAGTAGGACACGACTGAGCACACACTATTATTATTATTATTACTATTATTTACAGATCGACTTCTTTTATCGTCCGCTTATCTTTTAACTCACCCAAACCCAGGCTTCATCTACCACTTTGGGCTTCCTTTGTCTTCTGTCTCTTGTTCTCAGCCATGTCCCTGGCTTCAACTATCACTTATACACCAATGGTATCTAAACCTAAATCTTTAGCACAGACCTCTCTCTTAAGCTAGAGACCCTGAATATCTAAATCCAGACTTCCTTTCCTCCTCCCTCTCCCTTTTATTCTTCTAATTCAATCAAGGCCCAACTCCTACGAATCTCTCCATCACCTAAGTCACATCTTAGCTCAACTACTTTTCAATTTAATGTCATAAAGTCACTCAGAAATATCTTATCTCACACATGCTACACTGCTGTCAAGTGATCTCACATTTTTATTTAAAACTCTTCAGTGGGTCTTATATTACTCTTGGATAACCCTAAATTCTTTACCATGTCATACATGACTGATCCACCCTCTTCCCTTCCTTTTTTTAACTTAGCAGTGGCCACAGGATTGAAAAAGGTCAGTTTTCATTCCAATCCCAAAGAAAGGCAACTGCCAAAGAATGCTTAAACTCTCGCACAATTGAACTCATCTTACATGCTAGCAAAGTAATGCTTAAAATTCCCCAAGCAAGGTTTCAATAGTACATGCAACGCGAACTTCCGGATGTTCAAGNTGAGAAAGGATCATTAGGTTGATTGTTCCTGTGTCTTATGGAAGTATAATAAGGAATGCCACTGCATTCATGGCAAATTCTCGAACCAGCTACGTTCAGCTGTCGAAAGCCAGGATTTTGTTGTAAGCATCTGACGGTGTCTTCATTCCTGTGCTTTAGACCAGAAAGGTGTTGGACTCAGTGACATCTAACAAAGCAGTGCTAAGATGTGCATGGTTCTCTATGACTCTCCATGAAGGACTGTAGTAATAACTGACTACTTTGTATCTCATTATTTTGTAGGAGTCTTGCAGGATAGTTCCCCTTCTCCTCTGCCAAGTCGTTTATCAGAACTGAAATGAAAAGTTGGATAATGAGATATTTTATTGAAAAACAGCTTATAAATTTCAGACAGTATCCTAAAAAGACACAGATGATAGCTATCTTAAATATATTCTCAAAGAGGAGAGAAGCTTGGCATTCCAAATGCCAAACTTGAACCAGTGAGTCAAAGTAAAAGAGATAGGTTTCAGCTCAACATAAGGGAATTGTCTAATAGTGATTAGCATGCACTAGAATTTTATAACCTCCGTTTCTCTGGGGTTGTTAAAAGAAGCCTCTATGGCCACTGGCCTGCAGTACCCTCTCGTGACTTGCAAAGGTGAGGTGGAAATGGGAGTTGTTTTGTGTCTCTTTTAGTCACTTGGCACTAAAACATTGGTTATATCAAGACAGGCTTGTGTCCCTTACTGGAAAGGCACTGATGTGTAGTGGAAAACCTTGGACCAAGAAAACAGACCCACATTGTAGCTCCTGTTCTGTTTATTTTGCTTTGTGATTTAGACAGTTTACATACAGCTGTTGTCCTATGCTACAGGGGCTGATATTATCTTTTGGGTTACCTTCCTCTCACAGTTTCTATGGAGATGATTACAAAAAATATTTTTAAGAAATAGTGATACAAATATACACTAAGCATTAGTGTATGATAATTTATATGGACTTGCAGTTGCTCAAAGCATAAAAAGTTGATTAGAAATGTTTGTTGAAAAATATTGAAACACGGAAATGTGTAAAGTAAGTGAAAGTACCTTTTTCCAGGCCTGTTAGTCTTCAGATGTAGTCATGGTTAACAGTTTGATGTCTATGTTTTTAGACATCTAAGCACAATATAGTACATATGAAATAAAATACATTTCTCCTTTTTCATTTAGAAGATTGGGTATATCAGAACATAGAGATTAAGCTCTTTCTTTTTTAATGGTTGTGTACTATTCTTGTCATACATATGTAAAAGCTTAATAACTTTCCTGTTAATAAACTTTTGAGTTGTTTTTAAATTTTCACTTTGACAAATGAAGCTGCAGTGAAATTCTTGTATTCACGTTATTTGTTCCACATCATTTATATGGTACCAAACATTGTGGTAGACACTAGGGGTATAAGGTTGAGTGTAATATACAGCCAGGCCTTTAATTGAAGCATATAGTTTGGTGGGTGAGGTGACAGACATTAAGTAATCTTTTGAGTATGTTAATATGAATGGAAGTAAGAGCTGTGAAGGAAAAGTCCAAGGAAACCTTGAGAGTGTCTAACAGGAAGTCTTGATTAAGTTAGGAGGGTGTAAGAAAGCTTCTCTGAGATCTGAAGGATGGATAGCATTTAACTGAGTGAAAGGGGAAGATCAAGTATCATCTTCTTAAGGATGCTATTTGTTTCATACGTGTAGTCAACATTGTTTTTATTAGCATGTTCGAAAGCCTTAGAACCCCAGGATCACATGATCTTATTGATGGGGCAGGAGTCAATTTGGTGGTCCGTACTAGATCTCACTTTTAGGGGCTAATAGTGCCTGCAATGCAGGAGACCTGGGTTCGATCCCTGGCTCAGGAAGATCCCCTGGAGAAGGAAATGGCAACCGTCTCCAGTATTCTTGCCTGGAGAATCCCATGGACAGAGGAGTCTAGCAGGCTACAGTCCATGGAGTCGCAAGAATTGGATACGACTTGGTGACTTAAACCACAAGTGTATGTTACTTAGATGTTTTGCAGTTTAAAAAAAGTGATTTAGCCAAAGCTTCCTTGGCTCTGCACTTTGGTTTACATAACACCAGTTGCACTTGGCTTAATTTGGGTGGGGGAAACACATTTAATGTGAAGTAATTTTGGGCAGGGGAACGCATCCCTTTCAGGAAACTCTTGTTATTACCTTGAAAAGGAAAAGGAAAATCTGAGGCTATATTCTGTAATTAGTTTTGGAAATGAAGCTTTATACTTAAGTGTGTTAGCAACTGTGAATACTTGATCTAGATTATCTAATTTGATCTTTAAAATAACCCTAAGACAGATGCTACAATTTCCCCGTTTTTGCCTATTGGGAAATGAGTGCCCAAAGTTGTGTTACTGGTATGTGGCTGTCCATTTATTAGGTGAGGTCTGTGCTGGGACCTCAAAGAACAGGTAAATCAAAAGCCCTTTTTTGTTTATGTGTGTTGGCTGTTGTTTTTTAAGACTGTGTTTTTGTCTGTAATAGAGGCATTGTAACATTAAATTAGGTTTGGAACAGAGATGAGCTTTAGTGCCACTGACCCTAAACACTGCCTATTTGAAATGTTCCAGGGAATGCGTCTCTCCTCGCAAAGTGTTGCCCCTGGAGCGTTACATAACACAGGTATAGGCTGATTGGATTGGAGTGGTCGCATCTAGTTACCCGGGGCTGTGGAACAGGGATAGGGCTCCTCTCACTCATTTTGTGTGAAACAGATGCTTCTGTCAGGTCCCTCAGCTTCTGGTTTAGACAGAAGTTTAAAGGTGATATGATTACATTTATATAGCAGAACAGGATTCTATGTTTACAAGCACCTTTATTCACAATAGCCCAACAAGGCAACGGCACCCCACTCCAGCACTCTTGCCTGGAAAATCCCATGGACAGAGGAGCCTGGTGGGCCACAGTCCGTGGGGTTGTGAAGAGTCAGACACAACTGAGCGACTTCACTTTCACTTTTCACTTTCATCCATTGGAGAAGGAAATGGCAGCCCACTCCAGTGTTCTTGCCTGGAGAATCCTGGGGACGGGGGAGCCTGGTGGGCTGCCGTCTATGAGGTCACACAGAGTCGGACACAACTGAAGCGACTTAGCAGCAGCAGCAGTAGCATCCTTCAACAAGAGAATAGATAAACAGATTGTGTCAATCATATAATGAAATACTACTCTGCTGTTTTTTTTTTTTTTTTAAAGCTACTGGTACATGGCAGACATGTAGATAAGTTTCAGAAACATTGTGTGAAGGGAAAGAAGTTGGGTATTTCTCACATCTATAGAAATCTGAACAGTAGTTTGCCTTGGGTGGTGGGGGAATTGACTGGAAGGGGCTCAGGACAACTTTCTGGAGTGATGGAAACATGATCACAAAGCACTTATTGAAGCACATTGAATTGAGCCTTTAAGGTCTCTACATGATACATAAATTTTACATCAATTAAAAATAGATATTATAGTAAAATGACTGATTAACCACTCAAATATTGTAAAGTTCTGTTTTTGTTGTTTGCTTTTTTGTTTGGGCACATGGTAGAAACACTGCCTATTATTAGTATTTTTAAAAAGAAAACTATTAACTTCTCTAGAAAGAAAACAAATGACAGGTTGACATTCTAACATACTATCTTAGCTAACCATAAGTCAAAGTAATTCTAATAGTTGTCTTCTATTATTTTCCCATCTTGTAAGCTTTTATTTACAAACTCCAGTCATGACACTTAAGTATTGTCTCTCTGTAAGAGGAATTCAGAGTGGATCTTGGGAATTCCCTGGTGGTCCAGTGGTTAGGACTCTGTGCTTGTAGTGCCGAGGGCCTGGATTTGATCCCTGGTTCAGGAACTAAGATCCCAAAAGCCGTGTGGTGTGGCCAAAAATAAAAAACAAAAAACCAAACCAAAATTGATCTTGTTCGTAAGATTATTGAATCTGGATCTTGTTTAACAGGGTAGAATCATAGTAATTTAGTTGGCCATGATGCCTGCTCTGTAAGATGAGTGAATAAAACCTAAAGGGTACTAGTGGTAAGGCTTGTTTTGTTCAGGATAGCTTGGACTCAAGTGATATGGGGTCTTTGTCTTATCCCCTCTAGCCTAAATATGCTGTGCTTTAGGAAATGGTCTCATATTGAAGGTAATCTCTGGTGTGACTAATTTTGGTATGAGAGATAAAGTGCCAGTATGAGAATAAATGTTATTTCCTTAATCAATGGGTTTCAACAATTAAAGTTTAAAGAAGTGGGTATCCATTAAATAAATCTTCAGCTTGGCAATGGTTTCCATTATAGTTTTAAGGTAACCATTTTTGGCACTCTGGAGATCACCTGGAACTCCTTTTGACCTTTTTTCCAAATTGGGAAATGTTCTTGGTATATTCACCCATGCTGTCTATTACATGTTGTTTAGTTGCTAAGATGTGTCTGACTCTTTGTGACCCCAAGAACTGCAGTGTGCCAGGCTTTCCTGTCCATTCACTTTCTCCCAGAGTTTGCTCAGACTCATGTCCATTGAATCAATGATGCCATCCAACCATCTCATCCTCTGTCACCCCCTTCTCCTCTTGCCCTCAGTCTTTCCCAGCATCAAGATCTTTTCCAAGGAGTTGGCTCTTTGCATCAGGTGGCCAAAGTATTGGAGCTTCAGCTTCAGCATCAGTCCTTCCAATGAACATTCAGGACTGATCTCCTTTAGGATGAGCTGGTTGGATCTCCTTGCAGTCTAAGGGACTCTCAAGAGTCCTTCAACACCACAGTTGAAAAGCATCAATTCTTCAGTGCTCAGCTTTCCTCACAGTCCAAGTCTCACATCCATTCATGACCACTGGAAAAACCATAGCCTTGACTAGATGGACCTTTGTTGGCAAAGTAATGTCTCTGCCTACAGGAGATCCAACCAGTCCATTCTAAAGGAGATCAGTCCTGGGTGTTCTTTGGAAGGACTGATGCTGAAGCTGAAACTCCAATACTTTGGCCACCTCATGCGAAGAGTTGACTCATTGGAAAAGACTTTGATGCTGGGAGGGATTGGGGACAGGAGGAGAAGGGGACACCAGAGGATGAGATGGCTGGATGGCATCACTGACTCGATGGACACGAGTTTGGGTGAACACCGGGAGTTGGTGATGGACAGGGAGGCCTGGCGTGCTGCAATTCATGGAGTCGCAAAGAGTCAGACACGACTGAGTGACTGAACTGAACTAGGTTGGTCATAACTTTTCTTCTAAGAAGCAGACATCTTTTAATTTCATGGCTACAGTCACCATCTACAATGATTTTGGAGCCCAGGAAAATAAAATGTCACTCTTTCCACTTTTCCCCATCTATTGGCCACGAAGTGATGGGACCATATGCCATCATCTCAGTTTTTTGAAAGTTGAGTTTTAAGCAGACTTTTTCACTATCCTCTTGTACTTCATCAAGAGACTTTTTAGTTCCTCTTTGCTTTCTGCCATTAGTGATATCATTGGTATATCTGAGGTTGTTAATCTTGTTTCTAGTTTGTGATTCATCCAGTCTGGCATTTCACATGATGTACCCTGCATAGAAGTTAAATAAACAGGGTGACAATATACAGCCTTTATGTACTCCTTTTCCAATTTTGAACCAGTCTCTTGCTGCATGTCCAGTTCTAACTCTTGCTTCTTGACTCACATATGGGTTTCTCAGGAGGCAGGTAAGGTGGTCTGGTATTCCCATCTTTTTAAGAATTTTCTACAATTTGTTGTGATCTACACAGTCAGAGGCTGGAGTGTAGTCAATGAAGCAGAAGTAGATGTTTTTCTGGAATTCCTTTGCTTTCTCTATGATCCAACATGGATTTAAGTTAAAAGTTTCCTTCCCCAATTGACTTTTATTATATTCAACATACTTTTTCGCTTGATATGGTGATTTAATCTATGATGTACTGAGCATTATAATATGTAGGAATATTGTACTGATTAAAAGTCTTTAAAAAAATTATAAAAAGTCAGTGCTAGTGAGTATTCACTATTTTGAATATTTTTAAGTACTGTGTTCTATGTCTTTTACACAAAATAATCTCATCCATGTTTGGGGATATTTCATTTACCTACAATTCCAAGGTGCTTACACTTGGGCAAGATCAATAAATCGATCCTACAAGTTCCTTAGTTTTAATGCCTGCTACAATATAATTTTCCTACATCAATTATATGTTTTAGACATTTCATTTTATGCATAATAAATGACAACTAAAATTAATTTGTCTTGATTTGGTCTATGTGTTAAGGCATAGTACTATACTCACTGTTGGATTATGAAATTTTATAGTTACATTGTCAACACCTGTTTCTGCTGCTGCTGCTGCTAAGTCGCTTCAGTCATTTTCTACATGAAGGTAAATACTACTGTGTTAGAAATACAGTACTCTCAGAATTCTTCATCTAGGTAAATTAGTTCACCTGAGAGAGAAAGAAAGAGTCATAGTGTATATTAACTCTTCCCCAAATGGGGTCGTTTTCTGTTTAGAGAAAAGCTATGTAGTTGGAGTGTCGCCATTGGACAAAGAACCTCAGGGCCGAGAGTTACATACAGGCTGCTGCAGCATTCATTTGGCATTTGTTATTTTAAGCTGTAGGAGGACTCTTTCCACACCTGCAGAAGTGTTACTTGGCAGATTTATAGAGGTCACAGGCAAGTTTACAGAGAACCTTGCTTATCCTCAGAACAACCCTGCTGTCAGCTCACTCCATCCTCAGTTATTGGTCTTTTGCTCACCACTGACTTTCGTGAAAGGAAGAAATGAATGAGAAGGGGATAAACGAATAGCTAGCATGCCTAAAATTCCTTTCTGAAATTTTCCTTATCACCCCAGGGCAAATAGCACTTAAATATATTGAATGAATTAAATAAACATTCCTCTTCTCACCTTGCCTGTGTGTATCCCTCTACATGATAGTAATTATTGTTAGGATTCTTTAGTTGCTAAGCAGAAAGGAAGTTTATTGAAAAGATACCGAACTGCTGTCATGAAGCTTAGAAAAGGTATTTATTAGTTTGTTTTGGTTGATTTTTTAGTGATCAAGATTCCCGGGTTGGCCATTATTGCTGGGAAATTTTATACTCATTTGACTTTGTGTAGATTCTAATTTGCAATCTTTGAACTTTTCAATGCCCCCTCCCCTAACCATTCCAATTTGCCTTCTGGAATTGATGGTTTACTATCATCAGAGACATAGTGTTGAAAATAAAATTTCTTTCACTTTCTTGCCCTGACTGTTCTGGGAACTGTGTTTCCCTATAGTCTTTAAGTAACAGTGTTTTTTCACTCTGTATCTTCAACTGGTCATTTAGAACCCTTTTCCCCATTTACTTCTTCAGTTCAAGTTTTCCTTGCTCAGAACCCCACCTCTTCTGAAATACATGGCATCAGACTGTTGATCTCTTCCTCTTTAGTATCTGGCTCACTGCCTTTCCCCATTTTCCTGCCATCATACTTAGTGATTGCTACAGTCACGTGGATAATCAAACATCTGATCTCTCAGTGTTTATATCCCCCACCTCAGAAATCTCCTCCCATGTTCAAATATTAAACCCTCATTGCTGGTAACTGCTCCTCTTACAAACTTGAACAGACAACAGAAACTGCCCACCATCTACTTATCTGGTTTTCTTATTCCTCAAATAATTTTTTAAAATTCCACTGGTTACTCCACGTGCATCAACTTTTCCACTTTTCACTGGACCGCATCCTTGTCTTTTTCCCCCTCCTTATCCAGCATGGATACCATGTTCTATCAGTACAACTGCTCTTTTACATACACTTCAAATCCCTTGTTTTTCTTCCCTTCTGTGGTACTTTCTGGCAGAATCCTAACCTTGCTTAGATCCAGCTTTCTATCCACCATTACATCTACCAAACTACCTGCATCTGTACCCATACACACTCCTTCCTGGTACAGTGAATGGAATGCCTAGCCCTCCCTGAGACTAGTCCCTTTACTTACACTCTGGAGCTCATTTATTCTTGCATACTTTGTGATTTAAAAGGCTTAAGACTCCTCAATTGTCCGTGTTCTGTTGTTTCAGTAGTCTTTCCATCTGTAATGGTTTATTTCTGTTTGTTTTTAAATCCTCTTTAGATAGAATCCATGTTCTCTTCTAGCTCCACCCTATTTCGTTCTTCTGTATAGAAAAGTTCTTGATCTCCATTTCTTTACCTCCCATTTTTTTTTCAATCCCCATTTAAATAGTTTTTGTACATGTGCATGCTAAGTTGCTTCAGTTGTTTCCGACTCTTTGCAACCCTGTGGACTGTAGCCCTCCAGGCTCCTCTTTCCATGGGATTCTCCAGTCAAGAATACTGAAGTGGGTTGCCATGCCCTCCTCCAACCCAGGATGGAGCCTGTCTCTTATGTCTCCTGCATTGCAATGCAGGAGAGTGCCTTACTGCTAGTACCACCTACACCATTGTGAAAACCACTCTTGTCAAGGTCATTGGTCTCTGTGTTGCCAAATCCTTGTGATGCTCAGTACTCACCTCACTCACTTGACTGGCAGCTTTTGCCTCTCTAGCATTCTCCTGAAATAACGTTTTTAGTTCAGTCTGTGACTTTAAATACCATCTTTATGCTGATGCCTTCCAGATTTGGAACTCCAGGCCAGCCTCTCTCCTGAGCTGCAGAGTTGTATATTTAACTACCTCAGTTCAGTTCAGTCGCTCAATCGTGTCTGACTCTTTGCAACCCCATGAATCGCAACACACCAGGCCTCCCTGTCCATCACCAATTCCCAGAGTTCACTCAAACTCACGTCCATCAAGTCAGTGATGTCATCCAGCCATCTCATCCCTGTCGTCCCATTTTCCTCCTGTCCTCAATCCCTCCCAGCATCAGAGTCTTTTCCAATGAGTCAACTCTTCGCATGAGGTGGCCAAAGTACTGGAGCTTCAGCTTTAGCATCATTCTTTCCAAAGAACACCCAGGGCTGATCTTTAGAATGGACTGGTTGGATCTCATTGCAGTCCGAGGGACTCTCAAGAGTCTTTTCCAACACCACAGTTCAAAAGCATCAATTCTTTGGCGCTCAGCTTTCTTCACAGTCCAACTCTTGCATCCATACATGACTACTGGAAAAACCATAGCCTTGACTAGACGGACATTTGTTGGCAAAGTAATGTCTCTGCTTTTGAATATGCTATCTAGGTTGGCCATAACTTTCCTTCCAAGGAGTAAGCGTCTTTTAATTTCATGGCTGCAGTCACCATCTACTTGATGTCTATTGAAAATCAAAAAGCTTAACATGACAAAGAAATAAGTCAATTTTTTTCTTGCTCAAACCTTTTCCTCCTTCTGTATTCCCCAACTCTGTTAACAACTCCACTATTTGCTGAGTTCCTCAAACCAAAATATAACGATTACCTTTGACTCTTGGCCTTTTTGTACATTCTGTGTTTTAGTTTGTCAGAAAAACTGTCAACTGTTTAAATTATGTTTAACTTTTATAACCTTCTCATTACTTTTAGTTAAAGAGTATGATCGACTAAGACCTTTTTACCAGAAAGGATAGTCAAATAGACTCATTTCAAGCTGTGACTTAGAATTCTAGTACTGTCTATTTAGGCCATCATTCCTATAAGTGGATGCAGTCTGTTTTGATTTTGATCATTTTACTTTGAGGAATAAAAACATTTTGAAGTGTATATATTGGATAGGAAAAAAATTTTTGTCAGTTTTCAAATATATGATTTTGGGTTTTGGCCAAAGGTGCGTGCATATGTGTGTGTGCTAAATTGATTTAGTTGTATGCCACTCTCTGCAACCCCATGGACCGCACCCTGCCAAACTGTGAGATTCTCCAGGCAAGAGTACTGGAGTGGGTTGCCATGCCCTCCTCCAGGGGATATTCCCAACCCAGGGATCAAACCTGCATCTCTTATGTCTCCTGCATTTGGCCAAAGGCATCAATCTGTTATTCAAGATATAACAGTGTGGTGTGGTAGGAAGATATTGATATTGGAGTCCAGAGATTTAGGTCAAATTCCCTAGTATTTACTTGTTCTGTCATCTTGGACAAATTTCTTAAGTAGTCAAGATTTTAGTGGGTTTAGTTATACTGTGAAAGTTAGGTAAGGTTTGTCAGTGTTCACCTCACGTGACACCTGGCACGCAGTGTTAAGCATTCTGTAGATGCTGGTCCATTCTTCCAGCTTATGCGATGTTCATCACGCTCACATGCTACTCCTGCTCGCATGCTCCTCCCTCATTTATGCACTTCCTGGTTAATCCCACTGGAATGTCTCCCTCTTTCCCTGTGGAATTTATTGCCCTCATGACATATATGATGAGTGTCCTAGTAGGTATTGGTATATATATCTTGGCTTCTTTCTCTTACACATACATCACAAATGCCATCTATGTCTGGCAGGAGAGCCTCAAGTATTTTTTAAACTACTAATGGTGTAATATGTATGTCTAGTAGCAGTTCAGTGCTGTGGGAATGAAGGAATGGAAATCGAGTAGTTCTTACTGACATTTTGCAATTAATTGTTGGTCTTTGTTAAGTCATCTGTCTTTATTGACATCTGTCTTGTTGTTTTATGTAGCAAGCATTTGCAAAAGATGAGTATGATATGAATCCTTCATTCAAGAATCTCAGACTAGTAACTACTCTAAAAGGTGAAAAAAGATAAATATGGGGCATTTTCATTTATTAAACTTTTGTTGAACTTTTCTACACATACAATGTATGGAATCATAATAGAATTAAATGAATTTTCACAGACTGAACACTGTCATGTAGTCACCACTCAGATCAAGAGAAGGTAACTGGCCCCTTCTAGTCACTACAACTCTCTCCTCTAATAACGATTATTTTGATGAAAATGAAGTATTTTTGAATAACCTTAAAGTCATGACTTTTGGAGTCAAAGAAGAGGTTATAGGTGCCGGATAACCAGCCTTTCTTTACAGAAATAGTATTGGTGGGTGTAGACAAGCATCCTGATGGATCATATTAACTACTTGAATATATAAGAAGACTTCATGTAATCCTTTGAAATGTAAAAATTGGTGTGATTTGATTTTTCAAATGATTGATTTAGTCCCTGTAGGATTCCTGACATCTAAAACTATCAAGAGTAAATTTGAACTTCCCTTTAGCTTTGGAGCTGATTATTTCTACCTCATCCTAAATCTCTTCCACTTGATCTACCTCGTCATGAGGTTGAATTGCATTTTAAGAACTTTATGGTGGACATTTTCTTAGATATTTTATCAGGTTCATTCCTAATTGGAATAGTTGTATCTATATTCTGAAGATAATATAATTCAAATTGTCCTTATGAAACTGAGTTGTAGCATATTTTGTTTTTGTTTTGGCAGAGTTACAGGTTATTAACAAAGAAATATTCCTATAGGTGATAGAACTGTGTACGTAGAATAATTTTCAGTGGTGGTACATTGGCATTAGAATTCTGTTATACTTTATATTAAGCACACCTATTTTGAAGGCCATTTTCAACAGGGATGTGAAATACCAAGCTAAACTGGGGATTATTTTAAATGTTTGTTTTCCTATAAAGATTTATGTATTATTAAATGCTCCGCCCTCTCTTACCAGGTGGCTGACTTATTTGTTCTGACATTACTCATGTCCCTGAAGTCATCACATTGAGTAATATAGTTGACATCATGGTATATACTTGCATATGTGAATATTCTATATACCATCATTAGCCTTTATCACAAGACATTGTGGTAATATGATATCATGTTTCCTGTAAACGTGAATACTTGTAGGACATACTTGTAGAATAGTCATGTGGGATAAGTTGTCATTTATCATCCATATAAAATGATATTAGGGTCACTTTTACATATGTGATGCTTTTGCTCTAATTTAAACTCCTCATTATCGAACCATGGATGGTTCTTTGACCATGGATGGTTCGAAAAAAAATCGGTCAAATTTTACTAAGGCTTCTAATTCAAAATGACTGACCGAAAGCATGCATTTATCTTTCTGTTTTTAAAATGAAATGACAGAGGGAAAGAATAAAGTTGCAACATTAGAAAAACTGAAAAAACAAAAAGAAATTTAAGATATAAAGTAGATGAGATTAGACTGATTCAACTANTTTGACCCTCATATGATGATTTCAAGGTCAACTGTTTCCTGGTATATTTAAATAAAAATCTCTGGTTTCTTGTGCTAGTTAATTCTAATCTTAGATATTCTCTAGGGACACCTTTATTAATGCCTTCATTCTCTACCCAGTAAGAAAAAAAATCGGTCAAATTTTACTAAGGCTTCTAATTCAAAATGACTGACCGAAAGCATGCATTTATCTTTCTGTTTTTAAAATGAAATGACAGAGGGAAAGAATAAAGTTGCAACATTAGAAAAACTGAAAAAACAAAAAGAAATTTAAGATATAAAGTAGATGAGATTAGACTGATTCAACTAAGCATTTTTTGAATCTGTGTTATAATATAGATGGAAGTCAACGTTTTTCCAGTAAAACTCTGGAACAGTGTCAGTATCAGAATTAATAAGATCTGTACCAATTTTTTGCATCAAGTGGCTTTCTCTGTCATTTACCTTCAAGATAAGGTCAGCAGAGCAACTCTAAACTGGGGACACGCCATGAAAGACAAAGTCAGAGCAGTATTCTTGATCATTTCTGGCCTCAGAGCTTAACGAGGAATCCCTAGGCTTAGAGGCAACATGCTTCCTATGCTACTGAAGCTAAAGCTATCAAGCTGTTAAGTTTTTTCCTGTCAGCCAGAGGCAGAGATTGTATAATGTTTGGATTGCAGAACAGTAGCATTTCTCAATTCTGCTCTAGTAACCCATTCTATATCTGTTGATTATACTATAATAGTACTGTCCAGAACAACTTTCTATGATGGTAGAAATATTTCAGATCAGTTCTACCCAGTATGGTAGCCATTAGCCACATGTACCTGTTGAGCATTTGAAATATGCCCAGTGGAACTAAGGAACTGAATTTTAATTGAAATTCCATTTTAACAGTTACATGTGGACAGTGGCTATCATATTGGGTAGCGCAGCTCTAAACCCTCAGTTATAAATACGAGCAGACTACTGAGAAGTGCTAAACTTTTTAGGAAAACCCAAACTATGAGATGTAGACTGGAAACCCTACCTCCTGTGCCTGGTTAAAAAGATAATAGGAGACACAGAGGAGAACTTTGAAAAAGTGTAATTGGTATCCATCTTTAATGACTCAGAAAGCTCTCAAAATCCATAAAACAAAGATAGATTGCTGCTAAAAACAGCAGCAGCTGCTGCAGAAGCCTGTGACATTTTGTAAAAATGACAGTTGTGGTTACAGAAATGTAAACATCTTAATAAGATGGCTAAATAGCAATATGGACAAGACTGAAGACTAAATTGGTGGTTTGAGAGATCAAGCC